>JAQGDG010000148.1:0-308323 GCA_029844215.1 Przewalskia tangutica
AGCGTATCCACGAACGTCTGATGGTTACCTAAACTTGGGCCTAGCACCGCCGTGACCTTATCCTGGCGGGACCACCACAAATCGACCCGCTTGTCCGGGCTGCGGGTTGACGCGATCTTGCCTCGGCAGAGCCCGTTTACGCGCGACTCTTGTTCCCGATCAGGAACAATCTCGCTAATCAAGTCGCGAAAAAAAACTAGTGGTCTTCTTAGCTCGGCTACCTGCTTACATTTCACACCACTCGGGGACTTATCACAAATATACCCCACGTATACTATGCACTCAGACAAAGGCCAATCGTAAACAAAATATTTTACTCAAGGCGGCCTCGCGTCTAAGGTCTCACGTATAATATTCTAAGGCTCACAATTTCCTGTCCCGATCTTACCTTTTCAACTACCCGTGTTTTCAAATCATAACTAACGATGCCGTAAGAACATAATACTTTAAAATATCCTCGTCTTATCACATACTAATCTCTAGAGGTTAAGGATATACACGAAATCAAAATAGGCGGTTCGAGGACGCTAGGCTGAGAACTTCCACACGACCCTGCCGCGGCTGCGTGCATGAACACCTGCCTAGCTATCGAAGGCGAAGAACGACCAAGATCCGGTAGGAGTCTCTACGTCCGCTACCTGCGGTTGGACAATTCCTATAAGCCCAGCCTGTCGCATGTAAAACAAACTTTCTGAATATCGTGACACTCACATGGGGTTTACCTGCTGGACACAGAGGTTGGGGTGGCCGTTAAACCGGCAACTCGCTCCGCGAAAACACAGACCCTTGGAGCCACGACTGCTCTGAATACCTGGATGTCTGAAAGGCGCAGAGGACCACTCTGTCTTGGCGGGCGCATAACTAGTCTGCTTGAGGCGGTCCGCCTTGAAAGTTACCAAAGGACCACTGCGAGTCTGGCCTTAACCTGGCGGTATTGGTCGATCAGTCGGCCTCTCGCTCATAGCGAGTCGTAAGCTGCGTGCGGGCAATGTCCGTGCGGTGAAGAGCTACGCGAACAACTCTACGCTAAATGTCGTCGGCCACGTGACATAGCGGTGCACTCTGTCCTCCGTATGCGCACTACTTGCGAGGACATATCGAGCCAGTCGAACTCCACATTGTACTCGAGCAAATGCGCCTCTGCGTCTCGATTATCAAAAAGCGTCGGCCGTGCTCTCGCCATCTGCGGAGGCAGAAATGGGAGAAATGCCTCGAGAACTTCGTCCCACGGTGGGCGCGTACTCCCCAGGACAGCTCGCGAATCAAACAATCATTGCGGTATCACGCGGCCGATCACGAACCTAGGACCACCGACTCGGTCTCGAAGCCTTGATCACCTCGCGATCGTGTGGCGTCGGATGAACTCCTGCGGATCATGCTCGGGCCTTGACCCGTAGAACTTCGGGTGAAGCTGCGGCTCGACAAGTCCGTAGTCTCAACTATACGCTGCAGGGTGAACTATGGGTCTTTGCGGAACCTCGACTCTACCGTCGTCACCGTGTCTAGCCTGATCCTGGCTAATGGCGGGCCGTCTCGCTTATAACCCATATCCTGCATTTCTGGCCGTGGGGTGGAGGCTCAGTCTTGTGGCCTCGGATGAGGCCGTGATGCTCTGCTCGCGACTCCTCTGCTGCGCTTGCCGCCAGGCTCTGGTTGCCTTGCGTGGAGGCATGGCGGCGTAAAGAATACGTCGGAAGAGTCGACTTACAACCACGGCTATAAGGCACGATCTCGGTGAAGGAATAGAAACCAATCCTAGATATCCATAGCCTCACGATTATAGGTGTGGTGCGACGGCAGATAATCGAACTCTACTAGATACGGTTACATAGACACTTTACGAGGATTAAGCGCTCACGATACCACTTTTGTCACGACCCGATCTCGGGCGTGGTAGTGCCTACCGGGCACCACTAGTGATAACAACATCGAGAGAAAATCAGCGGAAATAAAAACTTAACGAGGAAACAGAGACAACATAAGAAAGCAGGCTAACCAAAATGGTCACGCTTTATGTATATACATATAAGCGAGCAGTTAAAATCCTTTACAAACCACACTTGCTGTGATACTCTGGACCTCTAGAATGTAACAACATCTATGGCGGGGCGGGGCCCGCCATACCACAGATATACAAGTATCTACAATGAGGGGACTATGCAAAAAAAGATAAGCCTCGGAGAAAGCGGAGCTTCCCAATGACTGCGATCCTATGAGCGAGGATCAACAAGCGGTGTACCTCTGCTGCGGCGTGAGCGCGGCCCGAAGGAGTCGATCTGGCGGTACAGTATGTGAAACTGAAAATCTTGTAATGAAATCACATTTCATCATTTATAAAACCATTTCGCAATAAATAAACAATTAGGTCAAGTAAGGGGCGCATATCCCGAATAATCACTCGCGCATAACTATGGGTCTCGCTCCCGTAATATCAATCATGCGTGGAACTCGTTCCTCACTGCCGTGATGCATGATGTGAAACAACACCCGTATGTGAACACGAACACTAGATCACACTGCGTCGTCAAGCCGTCGGGCGAGTAGAATAGCCGACTACGGTCAAAGCTAGTCATATCCGCTTGCGGGCAAGGTCAGAAAGCCAATACCGATCAGCTAGCCAGCATGTTGGCGAGGCAAGTATCTTAAGCTAACTTACCCACCTCTGGTCTCGCGAGATATGGCCAGAGGCAAGTATCTTAAGCTATCTGCGAGCCTCTGATACGAGAAATGACCGGGACAAGTATCTAAAGTGTGCACGAACCACGTGTACAAATCAAGCGTGATCGCTCAAATCGCGCGGCAAACCGTGGATTAGCGGTCCGTGGACAAATAACATAATCCTCATGATGACCGCGTACCGGCGTCTTACCTCGGAAAGCATGGCCATGAAACCATCCTCGGGCGCATGCAGTGGACCGTCCATCGTGTCGGTATGTCGAAGGAAATAACAAGATAATACTCAAAGTGGGCGCGTACTGGTGGACCGTCGGCGTGTCGGTATGTCGAAAGAAATAACGGATAATACTCGAAGTGGGCGCGTACTGCGTGGACCATCAGCGTGTCGATATGTCGAGCAATCAATCGGATAATGGCCCTCCCGGGAAGTCGCGGTGTACGAAACAAAACACTTGCCCGTGAAGGCTATCCACAATGACATAGACAAGTTCAGCGTGCTTTCGTTTTATATCAACAATCAGGGATTGACCCCGAAATACTACATACTTTCATTCTTTCAAAAGACCTCTTTTTACGTAAAAGCCACGATACTAATACTCGTAGTATTAAAACACGTTTTCTTTTCAAACCAAATTACTTCACTTTCGTAAAAATCTTTACATGACTTTTAAAATCAAGTACTCTATACTTTTAAACCAAATGCTTTTCTTGTAAAACAACATCAAGTATACTCTTTAAAACCCAAAAACTTACTCTTTTCAAAACAAGTAACCTATACTTAAATCAAGTTACTTCTCCTTTTTATGAAATCAAGTCGTTTATAAGTCAAGTCTCTTAACTTTCAAGATCAGTCTCTTAACTTTCAAAATCAAGTCGTTTATCTTTCAAAATCAAATCTTTCTTTTATCTTCATAAAGTCGTTATAACTAACTTCCCGTAAAGCCATTATAACACTTTATGTTTTAAACAAAATTCATTTCACACGTATGCGTCTGGTACTATATAGTTCTGACAATCGTGCTCAGAATATAGGAAGAATCACATACCTCTTGACAATCCACAAGCGAGTCAAGTATGCGTGCGTAGAAGATCCTATAATAACCCTGATATATCTATCAATCTCTGGTTCTCTTGTAGCATAATCTAAGCAAGCGGTTCCTATTCTGCGGAAAATTGGCGGCACCTCCTCCGCGATCACATACATAACCTCCACTAACAAGGCACGCTGCGAGCGACAACTCGAGGATTACGTCTAGCGGACGTGCACAGTCTGCTAACAATAATACTACACAAGCCTCTTTGTAAAATACGGTCAATGTAAATCTGATTCAAACCTTTATAATCATCATTCAATATATCTTATACCGATTCTAAATTACTCTGATATGTAATATCCGATTCTGATAGAGGCGTAAATCATTACCTCGATAAGCCCAAAAATTATCCAAGATTATAAGTCGATCACGAGCAACGTTTAGCTCAATCTTACGCTCGACCCGCTCAGCGACCCTTAGAAGTTTCTAAACAACTTCTGCGAACAACTGACCAAGCTATGAAGATTTTCTAGGGTTTCGTTTGCACTATTTGAAAAAAGTAGTATTTAGACTCTAGTATTAAAATAACCTTGGAATACAACTAGGGATACTAGGCTAAGGTATTTGGGATAATACTACAATACTTGAAGTATTTTCTACACAAGTGGGGAGGGCGAAAACCGTACAAAGGAAAGGGATATTTTTGCCTTGGAAAGTCTTTAAGTGTGGATGAATATTATGTCTTGCCTTGTATGGGGTATTTATAGAAGAATCGAGGGCGAGATCAATGTAAGTGTATGGTTAAGATTGGGCCATGTGTGTGTAGGTCCCACCACCACATGGCCAACAAACAAGACAAGTGGCTTGCCAGCATGTAAAGGCAGTCGGCCGAGGACAAATGTCTAGCCACTTGTCCCGCATTTTTAAACCAAGGTGGCCACGTGGGGGTGACACGTGTAGCCCTGCACTAAATCAAAATATTTCGTCTTAGAAAATATCCAAAATACCGAAAATCTCAAAAACAAAGTGGGCCCCACAAAGCAGTAAATTTCTCAGTGGGTACCACGTGACCATTCAGAAAATAAAATCTCATAATTCTAATATAATCCAAGAAGTCCAAATACCAAATCTGAGAATCAATTCCCACTAACGAACCTTTTTCCTTCACAAAACAGGAAACTTTTAGTCGAAAAATTACGTCTTTCTTTCTTTCCAAAATTTACATGCGGTAATCTAAATGCGTGCGTCCTCGCCATACCACAGGAACTACGGGTATAACAAATTTTGTCTTATCTTGGCTTACATGCGGATGGAGAATTCTACTTGTTTTAATATAATTTATCGTCATTACATTTTCCTTTATTAATTTGCAATGGCATTCGATACTTATTCTCGTTAATGTAGTAAATTAGCCGTCAGCTTGGCTCCGAATACCTCTATGACTCTTACCAACGTCCCCATAAGACTTGGTAAGAACTTGGGATCTTTCGGACATAACATTTACATATAGTAAATCAACATACATCTTCTTAACTTGTAAGAGTAGAAGGAATCATGAACTAATACCGCGTGTATATTCCATACATCTGGCGTGTCAAAGGAAGGAAGAGGTTCGCATACTCGCGGCGATTATTGACAAAAAGCAAAATGCTCCACGATGCCGACCTTGCTAGCTATTCCATCCTTGAGTAGAATCGCTATACTTAGTACTTGAACCTAAATTGGCCATATCGTCCGTTAACCTCTGAGCGAGCGTAGAATATTCTAAGTGCAAAGTCACTAAATTCTACGGAAAATCGGACAGCACTTCCTTTGTTTCTACTTACTTTGTCACCTTTTTCAAGGCCGAATACAATAACCAAACACGCCACATTTAAGGCTCAACATACCAACCAATCAAAGGGGATTACACGCCTTACAATCGTGTAAAATTCCGCCATGATTCATACCAAGTAGTTTAATACTCAAGCCATTCTCGGCTAACAATATAACAACACAAGTCCTTTCAATTCTTTTTCAATCCAACTTCTTAGGTCTAACATGTTATATAGTCATAAACAACTTAACAATTATAATCACCTTAATCAACTCTTTAGATAACATGCCGACTAAACTAGTAACTAAATTGAATTACAACTTAAAGGCTAAATCATGCGACTTTAGTTCCGTCAAATATTCCATAACACATATCATTCTTCATAATAAAATCCACATGATCATTTCTAACTACTCTGACATGAAATCTTGAATTATAATAGCAAGGCGGAGATTATTACCTCATTAGCTCAAAATGATCCAAAACCTAAGTCGATCCTTAGCAACTCAACTCCTTTTCTTGGCGTTCCAATCCGCTCCAAGCACTCCTTGAAGCCTATGAAGAACCCGTGCTTCAAGTTCCGACTTCAAAGTTGAAGAACCCCTTAAGTTTCCGCCTTGCGACTAACGTGAAAATGCCTTTTTTCCGAAATCTTTCTATTGAGATATCCTTATAATACCCTTAGGGACCTTGGGTTTAAGTCTTGTGAATAATGGATCACAAACTAAATTTTTTGTGTGGGAAAATTAGGTGAACCCGTGAGCTTCACTAAGAGCACAAGAAATGTTGAAATAATTCTAAGTGTTTGAAGACTTGGTCTTGCACTAGTGTGTATATAAAACACAATGAATGGCTTAGATAATAACACTTGTTAGGTTTTGGATGAAGGAGATCAAGCCAAGTGGATCTTGACAGTCGACAATGTCAAGCTCTTAATTAGCAAGACTTTGTCATCTACACATTGGTCAAATGACCATTTTACCCTTGCATCAATTTCGACCAAGCCATGTGGGGGGTGCCACGTGTCGCCCTCCCATTCGTCCATAAAATTCCGTAACCTCGTGGAGCCCAAAGCGTAAAATTCCTCGGGTGGGCCCCACATTAAATCAGTAAAAATAAATTTCCATAATGATAATAAGTTCCATACTCTTCCGATAAAGCATTTTGAGAATCCAAATTCTCCTCAGCGAACATTTTCCTTTCAGGCGTTCGGAAGATTTTCGTCGGAAAAACAATTCTTCCTTCGTACCAATTTCAAGTCTTGAGTTCCTTCGTATATTATCTTAAACATGACACGGAGTTACGGGGTGTAGCAGTATGTGTGCACCATCTTATCTGTGAGGAGGCTACATGATATTTAGGATTTGGTTTCTATTCTTCTCGCTCGATATCGTCTGATAGGCATGTGTTATTAGGATTATCCTCTACGATATATTATTGTGCTTTCGGTATGCCTCGCGGAAAACGCGATGGCGGAAGGGCAAATCAGCGGCGAGGCGCTAGTCGATTCGAAGAGTTACTAGGGCCGCGAGCCCGGTCGATGCACGAGGTGTCGCGTCGAGCTGGTTACGATTCTGCGCCGTCACGAATGAGCTTAAGCGGCGGCTCGAGAGCCGACACTTGAGCCTCGGTTCCTCGGCGGCGAGAGGATAGGGGACATGAGAATCTGATCCGGTATTGGATATGATAATAGCGAGATAGACTTACGAGCGAGGCCGTAGTTAACGAGGCGAATAGTTTGGTCGGGACTTAACTATGTAGTCTTCCGGTGTTTCTGGTCGAGACCAAGGATGATCGGCGAGGAGTTCATCCGCTAGATACAGTGGATGATGAGGGTGATTAAGGCTTCGGAGACCGATTCGGTCGTATTGGATTCATACCGGTTGTGCGATGTAGCAGTTAACTGGTTTGAGTTGTGGGAGCTGTCCAAGGGCGAGGGTGCTCCTCCAGCGGTGGGGGACGAGTTCACGGAGGCCTTTCTTAACCACTTCTTGCCTCCTAAGATGAGGAGAGCGGGGTTGTGAGTTCTTGACCTTGGCGGAAGCGAAAGGACTATTAGAAGTATAGCACAGAGTTTGACTCATTGGATCAGTTCCGCCTACTATAGTAGCGGACATGCGAGCGAAGTGCACCGCTACGTAATGGGGCTGGATCACTATCTGATTGATGGGTGCATGTCAGTAGCTCTTCATCCGGGCATGGATATTGCTCGTATCCAGGCGTATGCATAGGGAGTTGAAGAGCGACATAGAGGGAGATGGCCAGACAGAGGCGGGATGAGGACCCGACCTAAGAGGCGAGGCGGTGTGTTTTTGGGTGAGTTTGAGGCGGCAGCCTTGGTAGCGGTGATGTATTCATCTCGGCCAACATAAGTACTCCTCCGCGATCTACATGCGGGACATTTGATCGTCAGGTATTGAGGATCGATCGAGTTCGAGGCCGGGTTCTCGGGGAATAGGGGTCTAGCAGTGAATCCACCTTTGCCTCGGTGTGCTCGTCACGGTAGGTCCCATTTTGAGGTGTTATTCTACTCAGGAGCACATTATTTTTGCGGCTATCGGGACCGTTTAAAGATGAAATGTCGTATAAATTGCTTGCAGGTAGTATGGCTCGGCTCTGGTCGATTCTTTGGATTGACATCTTATAGCTATCGCCCGAGCGAGCGGGTGTTGCGGGCCAGCGGCCGTGGTAAGGTCGTGTGAGGTTCTAGTTACGGCGGTCCTCAAGCGAATTTATGCCTTGGCTAGTAGACACGATAAGGAGGCTTGCGGATGTAAATCCTGAAATATATTATTGATTTCTCTGTGGCGTATATGTTTTGATAGATCCGAGTTCTACTTTGTCTATATATCTTCTCTTGTTCTTTGGTAGAATAGGAATAGAATGCATTTGATAGAACCGTTCGAGGTAGCTACGTGGTAGGAGATTCGGTGGTAGCTAAGCGGGTATATAAGGATTGTTCGGTGATTATATACAGTCGTCAGACCCTAGAAAACTTGATAGAGTTAGAGATGACTGACTTTGATGTCATTATAGGTATGGACTGTGTAACGACCCGTTCCGGGGCCCGTTACTGGTGCCTTATCCCGGGCACCCTAGTGATACAACATCAGAGAAAACCAGCGGAAAATAAAACATGAGTCATGAAACAAGAGATATAATAATAAGCAGGCCAGCAAGCGGTTGCCTTGGTATATCATAAAACACGAGCAGTTTAATCCTTTACAACCACACTTTGATTACTACGGACCTCAAGATTTACGACTATGGCGGGGACGGGCCCGCCGTACCACAGATGTACAAGAACCTACAACTCGGGGAACACATGCAAAAGATAAGCCTCAGAAAAGCGGAGCTTCCCAATCTGTTGGTGTGATCCTAGGCGGGGATCCACGGCCGATGTACCTCTACTGCGGCATGAGCGCCCCAGAAGGAGAGTCGATCACAAGTACCAAGTATGTGGCGTAAAAAATGCGTAATGAAATCATACTAGTCTATATAAAGCGGGAGACATGTATGATAGCAAGCTCTGATTCCTGACATAAGCGATCATGCCCGATCGAGGACTCGCGCCTCGAGTCGTCACTCAAATATAACTATGGGTCTCGCCCAGCATCAATCGTGTTCGCGTCGGCGCGTGCCGGTCTGCGCCGGTGTAGGCATGTCCGTGATGCAACAATAATACCAATGCCCGTGGCGCGTGCCGGAATTCTACCTCGGTGTGAACCGTCCGTATGACATCAACAATAATATCTTTGGGTGATCAACCTGCGCGTAGCCCGCGTGCCGGAATTCTACCTCGGTGTAGACATGTCCGTGTAACCACAATAACAATATATCGGGTAATCGGCAAGCCGCGTGGCGCGTGCCGGAGTCTGCGTCGGTGTAGACATGTCCATGTGACATCGACAACAAGGCGATAATCAAAATGGAAACATGCGTGGAATTCTCCATCACTGCCCGGCCGCGTCGAGTAAGTTCTCGACAAGTCGGCCAGGCCTCTGTCGAGGCAGCGGTAACACAAAATACCACGCTTGCACAACAAAGGCTATCATCGCAAGCATAGGCAAGTCTCGCGACAACAAGCATAGGCGAGTTTCCACAACAAGCATAGGCGAGTTTCACAACAAGCATAGGCAAGTTTCACACAACTCGAAGTACTTTCATTTTATGCCAAAGTCGGGTTTTTAACCCCAAGTACTACATCATTAAGTTGTTTTAAAGAGATCCATTTCTTTTATAAAAGTCACGATACGTAGTATTAGAATGACCAACCCACCTTCCTTTTCAAAACCAAGTAACAACATTCTTTTCCTAAGTTCGGTTGCCTAGTTTGATTATTTAAGCTTCTCGTTTTCAAATGGTTTCATAGTTCCCAAACTTAATCACTTGATTCCTTTTTAGAACAATTGAGTAACATATGTCATATATGTGAGTAGTTTATTCTTGTTATAACGATCTTATTACTGACCATGATCTAGAAAATGTAATATCATTTTGTCTTATCTTAGCTTCATGCGGATGGAGGTTTCTCTTTGGTTTTAATACAACATCATTATTCAATACATTTTCCTTTTATTAGCAGCTGCGGTGATGCAGCCGATACGTTACGATTCGAAATCGGTAAAACATTATCCCTTTAAAACCAAGTACTCATTACTCACGAATGAGGTTTCACGCAAACGTCCATTAAAACAAATAAGTTAAGTCTCTTTATCTTATAAGATCAAGTCTCTTAACTTCTAACATCGATAAACCATTTTCACTTACATAAGGTCGTTATAACTAACTTCCCGTAAAGCTATTATAACACCTATGTTTTAAACCAACCAAATCACTTAGCACGTATGCGTCTCTGGTACTACATAGTTCCAACAATCATGCTAGAAAAGATAGGAAGAGGTTCGCATACCTCGCGACGATTTATCGACGATAAGCAAAATGCTCCAAGTACTACAACGCTGGCCCTTTCCACTCGCCGAGGTAGAATCGCTACTCTTGTCTTTCACTATAAAGGTCAAAGCGTCTATTAACCCCAAAACACAAGTTTCTATCTTTACATAGAAAATTGGCGGCCTCCCCATGACAGCGTAAATCTCCTCTCTATCGAGGCCGGCTAAGCCAACCGGGGTTTACGTCTACCGGGCGTGTACAATTCTACTCGATAATACTACACAAGTCTGTAATGTCTGATCTATGTAAATCTGATTGATTCGATTCTTTATTCTTGGGCTTAAGTCAAAGACATTGCAGGAATACTAAGTATAGTTCCATATATAGTATCTTCAACTATATATTCTAACAAGCATGTAATTTCCAATTACAATAGAGGACAAGATAATTACCTTGATAAGCCCAAAATTATCAAGTTATAATGTCGATCTGAGCAAGGTTTAGCTCGCTCAGTGCGCTCCAAACCACTCCAAACAACCCTTAGAAGTTCTAACCAACCTGCTCACATCTTGACCAACTATGAAGATTTCCTTAGGGTTTCGGTTTGAGACTAAAAGGACAAAGGTAGTATTTAGGACTCTACGTAAAGAGGTATCTTTGGAATACTACAAGGTACAAGGCTAAGGTATTTTGGGCATTATAACAATACTAGGGAGTATTTCTATACCACAACAAGGGTATTATCGAAAACAACTAGGCTGGGGGTACCCGCGGCGAGCACCTGAGGGGAGGGAGGAGGCCTCGGCGAAGGCTCTTAAAGAGGGGATGAGTTGGGCCAGACTAAACCTAGAGGAGGAGGATTTTAGGCTTGGAAGGTTTCATTTGTGGATGAAGAGTTCATCGACATAAGGGGTATTTATAGCAAAACCAAAGCCAACCGATGGCCAAGATCAAGCCATGTGCAAGGCAAGTGTAAGGCGAGATCAAGCCAAGTGCACCTAGACCCTACTCGCCAAAACCTCGCGAATATCTACTGAATATCTGGCACCACGCCCGCCGGCCAGTGCGCGCCCACGTCCGTTGAGGTGACACATATCACCCTCCGTTGGTCGAGAATGTTTCGTCTCTCGGAAAAATCCGCAAAAATACAAAGCGACATAGCGGAATTTTCCGCGCAGAAGTTATGTAAAGCGTTTAGTCAACGACTCAGCCGGTGTTGTGCACAAATGTAAAATCGGCCAAGGGTGCCACGTAGGGTGACACGTGTCGCCCCGATTCGCCGAATATTTTCGTCTTAGAAAATATCCAAATTAAAATCTCAAAAACAAAGCGGGCCCCAAAGCGTAAATTTCTCCGTGGGCCCGTGACCATTTCAGAAAATAAAATCTCAAAATTCTAATATAATTTAAAAGCCCACATACCAAATCGGGAATCAATTCTTATTAACGAACCTTTTCTTGCAAATAGCAGGAAACTTTTAGTGAAAACTCAGCGTCTTTCTTTCTTTTCAAAATTTACATGCGTACTCTGCTTGCGTGCGTCCTCACATATATACCACGCAACTACGGTATAACATTCTCCCCTCGCCGAAACATTCGTCCGAATGTTCCTTCTGAGCGGATATCGATGAAGTTCCTCTAACGAGTTGTCAGCGCGGCTTGGCGCGAAATAACACACGTTATCTTCCTTCCTTACTCGTCGTGCCGCTTCTCGAACACTTGAACTCTCGGTATGTACCATACTTGATCATTACTTAGTTCGAAAATCTGCGAGTCACTACCTCGAACTTGGTCATCTTACTAACCTCGAACTTCCTTAAGGCCATTCCGGCCTTCTACGAACCTGCAGTGAGCAGCGTCCACGAACTCATCGTTGGTCGCCTGACTTGGGCCTAGCATCCTCGTGACCCTACCACTGGCGGGACCACGAGCCGACCCGCCCCCAAGCCGGGTTCTGGGTTGACCGCAAATGGTCCTCGGCCCGACCCCGACGCGCCAAACTCTTGTTCCCGATCGGAACAATCTTACTAATTCACATCATGAAAGCTACCACTTCCATCTCACACTACCCACGGACTTATCACACAAATAAATCCCGTATACTACTACTCGATAAGGGTCAAAAATAAATCTTTAACTCGAGCGACCTTACCCACAAGGTCTCGATCGTGACATAGTCTAAGGTTACACTTACCGTACCCATCGTATCCTCGACTAAGCATGTTTTCTAACTCACAATTAACACAGCGCTATTCGTACATAGCACATAATAATGAGACCGTCATAACAAGCATACCAAAACTCTAGAGGTTAAGGATATACGAAACTCTGGCTCACTCTAATCATAGGCACACGCCTGTAGTGCATGCTATGAAAGCGATGAACGGCCAGCGATCCGGTGGTGAGTCGTAACATCCGTGCTACCCTTGGTCGGTTCCTCGCAAAATGGCCTGCTGTCGCAAAAATAACAAGCTCCACGCGCGACACTCTCGAAATGCGGTCTACCACATCGACCACCGAGGTAGGGGTGGCCGCGTCAGCAACACCGCTTCTCTGCAGAAACTGAACCCTTGGAGCCACGACTGCTCCGAATACTCTGAAGGTTGTGGAGGACCACTCTGCTGGCGGAGGTACAAAACTAGTATCTTCTTTGGCGGTCGCCTCGAAAGTCATGAGGACCTGTTGTTACGGCCTCTTACTGGCGATCTTGGTCATTCGTCGACCTCTCAGTGCCTCGCATCGGTCATGAGCTGCGTGCGGGCAATGTCCATGCGGTGAAGGGCTACTCACGAACATGCCTCGACATGTAATCGTGAGCCTGTAACATATCGGTGCACTCGATCCTCCATACTAGCTACATTTGGGGCGTCAAGACGATGAGTCGAACTCCGCATTGTACTCGAACGTCGCGCTCTGTCTAAGCATCAAAAATCGGCCGGCGTGCCTCGCCATCTGCGGAGGCAAGAAGTGCGTGAGGAAGCCCGAAAACTCATCCCATCTGCTGGAGTGCGTACTCTCCCGGGAAAGCTCAGTGAATCAAACCAATCATTGCGGTATCACGCGGCCGATGCGAACCAAAGTCCGGACTTCGGTTTACGAAGCCTTGATCACCGCGTGATCGGCTGTAGCTGCGGATGAACTCCTGCGGATCATCCTCGAGCCTCGACCCGTAAAACTACGGCGGGCTCTGACTCGAGAAAGTCCGCTGACCTCAGGCTATCTGCTCTCGGGTGAACGGCTGGTGCTCTTTGGGCTGGCTGCTGCATCCGGCCTATCCTCGTATCACGGCCACGACCACGGCGGCCAAACCATCGCATAACCCGTCTCCTGCCCCGGTGTGGGGTGGAGGCTCAGTCTTGTAGTCTCATCGACCACGGCTGCGGCTCTAAACTCTGAGTGGCGGCGTCCTGAAACCGCCGTCTGAAGCCTGACCTCAGTCTTGTCGGGCTGCGCCCTCGTACTCCTCGTATCTCACTAGCGGCACCCTCGCCTTGCCGCCGGGCTCTGGTTGCCTTGCGCGGGGCATAGCGGTAAAAGCGAGATCGTCGGAGGGTCCGACTTACAACACGACTCTAAGGCGCGATCTCGGAATGAGAAAAATGGAAACCGATCCTAAATGTCCTGCGGCCTCGCTTATTATAGATGTGGTGCACAACACGTGATAATCAAGACTCTACTAGACGCGATGCAGTAGACACTTTCAGGATTAGCGCTGCGATACCACTTTTGTAACGACGTTCGGGGCGTTCTTGTGCCTTATCGGGCACCCTAGTGATCTGACATCGAGAAAACCGGAAAATAAAACATGAGTCATGAAACAAGAGATATAATAATAAGCAGGCCAACCAGCGGTTGCCTTGGTATATCATAAAACACGAGCAGTTTAATCCTTTACAACCACTTGCGCATTACTCTGGACCTCTAAGATTTCTGGCGACTATGGCGGGACGGGGCCCGCCGTACCACAGATGTACAAGAACTCTGACTCGAGGAACACATGCAAAGATAAGCCTCAGAAAGCGGAGCTTCCCTGTCTGTTGGTGTGATCCTAGGCGGGGATCCACGATGTACCTCTACTGCGGCATGAGCGGCCCAGGAAAGTCGATCTGGCGGTACCAGTATGTGAAAGCGTAAAAACTCTGTAATGAAATCATACTAGTCTATATAAAGCGGGGAACATGTATGATAGCAAACTCTGATTCCACGACATAAAGCGATCATGCCCGATCGAGGACTCGCCTCAGTCATCACTCGAATATAACTATGGGTCTCGCCCGCGGCATCAATCATGTTAGCGTCGTGGCGCGTACCGGAATTCTGCGCCGGTGTAGACATGTCGTGATGCAACAATAATACCAATGCCCGTAGCCACGTACCGGAATTCTACCTCGGTGTAGACGCGTCCGTATGACATCAACAATAATATCTTTGGGTGATCAACCTGCGCGTAACGCGTGCCCCGGAATTCTACCTCGGTGTAGACATGTCCATGTAACCACAATAACAATATATCGGGTAATCAACGACCGCGTAAGCGTGCCGAGTCTGCGCCGGTGTAGACATGTCCATGTGACATCAGCAACAAGGCGATAATCAAAATGGAAACATGCGTGGAATTCTCCATCGCTGCCGGCCGCGTCGAGTAAGTTCTCGACAAGTTGGCCAGGCCTCTGTCGAGAGGCGGTAACACAAAATACCACACTTGCACAACAAGGCTATCATCACAAGCATAGGCAGTCTCGCGACAACAAGCATAGGCAAGTTTCCAGCAACAAGCATGGCAAGTTTCACAACAACAAGCGTAGGCAAGTTTCACCTGACTCAAGTACTTTCATTTTATGCCAAAGTCGGGTTTTAACCCCAAGTACTCATCATTAAGTTCTTTTAAAGAGATCCATTTCTTTTATAAAAGTCACCGATACCGTAGTATTAGAATGACCAACCCATTCCTTTTCAAAACCAAGTAATGACATTCTTTTCCTAAGTTCCGGTTGCCTAGTTTGATTATTTAAGCTTCTCGTTTCAAATGGTTTCATAGTTCCCAAACTTAATCACTTGATTCCTTTTTAGAACAATTGAGTAACATATGTCATATATGTGAGTAGTTTATTCTTGTTATAACGATCTTATTACGTGACCATGATCTAGAAAATGTAATATCATTTTGTCTTATCTTAACACATGTAGATGGAGGTTTCTCTTGGTTTTAATACAACACGTCATTATTCAATACATTTTCCTTTTATTAGCATTTGCGGTGAGTGCAGCCGATACGTTACGATTCGAAATCGGTAAAACATTATCCACTTTAAAAACCAAGTACTCATTACTCACGAATGAGGTTTCACACAAACATCCACATTAAAACAAATAAGTTAAGTCTCTTATCTTATAAGATCAAGTCTCTTAACTTCTAACGTGATAAACCATTTTCACTTACATAAGGTCGTTATAACTAACTTCCCGTAAAGCTATTATAACACACATGTTTTAAACCAACCAAATCACTTAGCACGTATGCGTCTACCGTACTACATAGTTCCTGACAATCATGCTAGAAAAGATAGGAAGAGGTTCACATACCTCGCGACGATTTATCGACAATAAGCAAAATGCTCCAGTACTACAACGCACTGGCCCTTTCCACTCCTCGGTAGAATCGCTACTCTTAGTACTTTCACCTATAAAGGTCAAGCGTCTATTAACCCCAAAACACAAGTTTCTATCTTTACATAGAAAATTAGCGACCTCACCATGACAGCGTAAATCTCCTCTCTATCGAAGTAGCTACCAAGCCAACCGAGGGTTTACGTCTACGGGCGTGTACAATTCTACTCGATAATACTACACAAGTCTCATGTCTGATCTATGTAAATCTGATTCGATTCGATTCTTTATTCTTGGAGCTTAAGTCAAAAGACATTGCGAATACTAAGTATAGTTCCATATATAGTATCTTCAACTATATATTCTAACAAACATGTAATTTCAATTACAATAGAGGACAAGATAATTACCTTGATAAGCCCAAAATTATCAAGTTATAATGTCGATCTGAGCAAGGTTTAGCTCGCTCAGTGCGCTCGAACCACTCCAAACAACCCTTAGAAGTTCTAACCAACTTCTGCTCACATCTTGACCAAGCTATGAAGATTTCCTTAGGGTTTCGGTTTGAGACTAAAGGACAAAGGTAGTATTTCGGACTCTACGTAAAGAGGTATCTTTGGAATACTACAAGGTACAAGGCTAAGGTATTTTGGGCATTATAACAATACTAGGGAGTATTTCTATACCTGACAAAGGGGTATTATCACGAAAACAACTAGGCTAGGGGTGCCCACGGCGAGAGCACCACAAAGGGGAGGGAGGAGGCCTCGGCCAAGGCTCTTAAAGAGGGGATGAGTTGGGCCAGAACTAAACCTAGAGGAGGAGGAGGATTTTAGGCTTGGAAGGTTTCATTTGTGGATGAAGAGTTCATCGACATAAGGGGTATTTATAGCAAAACCAAAAGCCAACGATGGCGAGATCAAGCCATGTGCAAGGCAAGTGTAAGGCGAATCAAGCCAAGTGCACCTAGACCTACTCGCCCAAAACCCTGCCAAATATCTACCTGAATATCTGGCACTTGCCCGCCGATTCGGCCAAGTGCCTTGCGTCGTCCGTTGTGAGGTGACACGTATCACCCTCCGTTAGTCGAATGTTTCGTCTCTCGGAAAAATCCGCAAAAATACAAAGCGACATAGCGGAATTTTCCGCCGCATGAAGTTATGTAAAGCGTTTAGTCAACGACTCAATGGGTGTTGTGCACAAATGTAAAATCGGCGAGGTGCCACGTAGGGTGACACGTGTCGCCCCAGGTCGCCGAATATTTCGTCTTAGAAAATATCCAAATTAAAATCTCAAAAACAAAGCGGGCCAGCAAGCGTAAATTTCTCAGTGGGCCCGTGACCATTCAGAAAATAAAATCTCAAAATTCTAATATAATTTAAGAAGCCCACATACCAAATCTGGAATCAATTCTTATTAACGAACCTTTTTCTTCACGAATAGCAGGAAACTTTTAGTGAAAACTCAGCATCTTTCTTTCTTTTCAAAATTTACATGCGTACTCTACGCGTCGTCCTCACATATATACCACAACTACGGGTATAGCAATTTAGTTGGCTTCCTGTTTTGCCAATGTCGACTGTAGAAAGAAGTTGGTTCGATTTCAGTTTCCCGGGGAGCCGATTATAGAGTGGAAAGGGAATACGGCATCGCCGAGAGGTAGGTTTATTTCATACCCATATAGGGGGAAAAGTAGACAACCCTATTTTAACTCTAAGAAAGCAATTCTAAATCACATTTTTATATCCCACCTATATGCAAAATAAGACAACAACAAGGGGAAGAAGTAGTTAACACAAACAAAAGAAGAGTGCTTGAGGCGTGAATCTAGTTTCCAACCTCAAGGCAATGAAGATGGTTAGAAAGGGGTATATCTATCACCTGGTTCAGGTGTTTGATACGGAATCTGAGATACCAGCTCTTGATCGATTCGGTTGTTAGTGAATTCCGGATGTATTCACGATGATCTCAGTATTCCTCGAGGCGGGAGATAGAGTTTTGTATAGATGTTACGCGGATACGCGGCCGATATCCGTTCATCCATAGAATGACACCTCTGAGTTGAGGAGTTGAAGGACGGTGAAAGACTTCTTTGGAAAAGGTGTTATACCCGTATTTCCGGTGTATGTGCGTGGGGCGTGCGTAGAAAATTTTGAAGTTTAAGTAGGCTTGGCGATTTTCACTTTGTGCCTGACACGATTAAGTCGTTTTTCGGCGAAAGCGTTTCCACGACTTTCGTAGGAAAATTCCGGCTATGTCATTTCCAATTTTTGCGGATTTTTAGAGAGGCGAAACATTTTGGACCAGCGGGAGGGTGGCGTGTGTCACCTCGCATTGGAAGCAAGTGGGCGACACTAAGGGAATTGTTGGGCACGTTTTTGGCATTTTTGTTGCCTAAAACATTTTGGTCAATGTTTGGTAGGATATTTGTGTGGTTGATGACCAAGTGGGACCCACAAAACACGTGGCTTAATCTACACCTTACACTTGCCTAACACACGTGGATTCATCTTGGCCATTGGTTGGCCTTGGCTTGTCTATAAATACCCTACAAGTGATGAACTTTCTTCGTCCACAAATATTTTCTAAGTGTTAAATCCTCCTCCCTCCCTTGAGTGTAGAATTCGGCCAGAGCCTCCTCCTCCCCTTGGCGAGGCCACTTTCCCCCACTCGGCAGGGTGCTAGCCGTGGGTACCTCCACTGCCTAGTTGTTTAGTATAATACCCACTTTGGTAGAAATACTCTCAAAGTATTGTTATAATGCCCAATTACCTTAGCCATATACCTTGTAGTATTCTAAGGTTATACTTATACAAAAAAAACCGGAAATACTATTATACTTCCCTTGATCCTGGCAAAACCACAAGGAAAATCTCCATGGTTAGTTGGAGTAAATAGTAGAAGTTGGTTAGAACTTCTAAGGGTTGTTTGGAGGCGAATTCGGGCGCGTGAGTGGGAGCTAAACCTTGCTCGGGATCGACATTTAAACTCGGATAATTATGGGCTTATCGAGGTAAATATCTTGTCCTCTATTGTAATTGGAAATTACATGATTGTTAGACTATATAGTTGAAGAATACTATATATAGAAGCGAGCGTTGTTATCGTGATGTCTTTTGACTTAAGCTGAATAATAAGAAACCTTTTCAAAAAGAAATCTTGGCTGTATTTACATGGGGTGTATTCTGATGAACTTGTGTAGCTTTTACGTGGAGTAAATTATACAGATTCGGGTTAGATGTATAACCCTCCCCTGGTTGGCTTGGTAGCGGCCTCGATAAAGGAGGAGATTTCTGTTGTCGCGGGGAGGTCTTTGCCGAATTTTGGTAGAATGTTCTCTGAGAGGTCTAAATGTTAATAAAGCGCCTTGTGGCCTTATAGGTTGAGTACTCGTGTGGCGCGATCTACTTGGCAAGGAGTAGCGGCGGTTGGAAGTACTTGGGCGTTTTGCTATTAGTCGATACTCGTCGCGAGGTATGTGAACCTCTTCCTATCTCTTCTAGCATGATATGTGTGAACTATGTAATGCGGTGAGCGTCGTATGCTAAATGTATTTGATTGGTTTAAAACATAAAGTGTTATAACGGCTTTATGGGAAGTTGGTTATAACGACTTTATGTTGGTAAGAAAATACTTGTGGTTTTAAAGGTAGCGATTTGAACTATAAGCGGCTTGTTATGTGTTAATAAAGAACTTGAAGTATTTCAAAGATTTTTGAATCATTTGAAAGAAGAAGTAATACTTGGTTTTGAAAACTTAAGAGTTATACTAGCTTTATGGGAAGTTAGGTATAGCGGCTTAAGAATGTTTCTTGATTTGAATCGGAATGTGTATCGACAAACCAACTGCGGCGTTAATAAAGAAATGTTTTGTGATTAAGTATTATTAAAACCGGTAGAAACTTCCATCTGCATAGAAGCTAAGATGAGATAAAATGATATTTCTAGATCATGATTCTTTGTAATAAGATTGTTATAAACAAGAATATCCTACTCACATATAAGGCTTATGTTTCTCGAGATAGTTAAAGAGAATTATATTCTTAAATGAATAAGACTATGAACTACGAAACATTTCTAAAATAAGAAGCGTGAACATTTGAAATTAGGCAAACTTGGGCGTTTGGATAATAATGTTGTTACTTGATTTTACAAAGATAAGTGTGTTGATTCACTTGAAAAGATAATCACTCTATTTTCATATACTACGGGTATTGTGTGACTTTTGTGAAATGCGTATCTTTTAAAAGATAATGTATGAAGTACTTTGGGAATAGATACTCGATCTTGTTAATCATATAATAGAATGTACCTTGTGTGTATAAGCTGGATTGTGTTGGTTTGTGATAGCCTTGTAATACCTTCGTGTTGATTTGATAAGTAATCATATTAGGATGCTCGTGTGTTAGTGATACGTGATGTTTGTGTAAAGGGTTTTCCCTTGATTGTGCTTAGGTTGTTTAAGCGATAAAGCTGTTATGTTGGTATTATACCGCTCACCGTGTTTAGGGGTTAAGGCGCCCTCCGTCACGGGGTAGACTCGGCGATGCAGGACCGTGATTGAGAATACCTCATGCGGGTCGCCGGGGGCCTATGCGGGCTACGAGAGTTCGAGTTAGTGTGCGGCCTTTATGGTCATGCGATCTATGTGGCCATGCGGTGCGAGTCGGGGCGATGTCGAGAGTAGCTACCTCGATGCGGGGTTATACCTCATGCGGGCCTATGAGGCGGCCTATGCGGGTGCGGGGAGTTCGGGGCTAGGCAGCGCACATTTGATATTGCGAGCGGCGACGGCTTTGATCATGTGAGTGCAGACATATATCATAATCTGATTTATGACCTTGTTAGTCTTGTGGGTGTTAGTAAGCGGCTATGCCTTCGTACTTACCTGTCTTTATTTTATTTGGACACGAGTGGGACTGCTTTGTTCATGTATTCCTTAGTGCTTTTCTATCATTATTGGCGGTGAGGAAGGTATTCCACGGGCATGATTGATGTTGTGGGCGTGAGACCCGTTGTTATATTGGAGTGATGACTTGGGCGTGAGTCACGACTGAACATATTTGCTTATTTATTGTGAGCGTAGTTTGGTTATCATACATGTCTCACTGCTTTATAGACTACTATGATTTCATTTCTGATATCTTACGTATTTCACATACTTGGTACTGTTATGCTTGACCTCGCCCGAAGCTGCGTTCATCTGCGCGAGTAAAGGTCTGCGATGCGTTGATCTCGCTCTTAGGAGTCGCGATTCGGGCGTTTGGGAAGCTCAGTTCCTCGGAGGCTTATCTTGGTATAGTCCTGTTGATTGTAGGTGCTTACGTTCGAGGTATGGCCAGAACCTGTCCGTCGTTGTTATCATATCATTCTTAAGTGCATGAAATGCTTTGTATGGGCGAGTGGTAGAAAGGGATATAGCTGTTCAAATTGTTATTTATATATCTTGTGATAGCCGTTTTTGGTTGCTTTGTCTTCTTATTTCCTTTGTCTTATTACATTGGTTTCATGTATTGTCTTTATGTTCATTGATTACTCGATGTTGTATCACTAGGGTGCGGGGTAAGGCACGATCCACGGGCCGGGCAGTCGTGACAAAAGTGGTATCGAGCGATTAATCCTCGGAAAGTGTCTCTGAGCCGTATCGGTAGAGTCTTGATTATCGGTGTGTTGTGCACCACGCGATAATCGAGGAGGCTATAGGATATTTAGGATTGGTTTCTATTCTTCTCACTCTGAGATCGTGCCTTAGGCGTGTTGTAAGTTGGACCCTCTGCGTATTTCTTTCCACTGCCGTTATGCCTCGTGGGCAGCCGGCCGGAGGCAAGGAAGCGAGGAGGCTGCGAGTTGAGTTGAGGAGGTTGCGAGGCATGGGCCAAATCTTCACGCTTGGGTGGTGCTTCATTCGGGGAGTTACTGCGGCGTCGCTGCCCGGCAAAGTTTATGCGGCGGCGGCGATTCCTCTGCGGCCATGATATTTGAACCTTCAGTTCCACGACCGGGAACAGATAATATAGATTTCAAGGAGGCGACCCTGTTACTAACTATGGATTTGACTACGGAGAGTATCTGATGTCTGCGAGTCTTGATGAATATCAGCGAGAAGGTTGTGCAAGTAAGTTCTTGATTGAAGCGAGCATGGCACGTATGCGGGCTTATGCGCGGCCGGCGAAAGCGTGAGATCGGCGGGTTGAAGGGCGAGAAGAGGGCGAGTAGCAAGGTCGCTGGTAACTTGCGGCGAGTCGCCTCGCGGCGAATTAGATTATGCGCATCCATCGGTGCGAGAAAGGTCCTCGCGGGGTTCGGGGCGTTGGGGTATGCGAGGAGTTGGTGAGCTCGAGCTTAGGTTCCACATTCTGCGTAGGTTCGGCCATCCGGTTGAGTTTTCGGTGTTCGCGATGTGGCGGCGTCGTCGAGAATGTCGTCTTTTAGTTGATGCGTGTTGTACCTATGACCGTCGAGTGCGATGTCGAAAGAGTGTCGCTGCGGGAGGACTTAGCCGAGGATCGGTGGGTAGTTTGTCATCTTGCCTTAGCTATCGCCTACAGGCGAGTTTGATTAGACGACTAAGGGAGTGAAGCGATGATATAGATATATCCTTAACCTACAGAGATGCTGTATGTGTGATAAGGTGAGTATACCTTAAGTGCTATGTTACGATAGCGGTGTGTTAGTTGTGATTAGAAATCATGGTGGGTTAGCAGGAGTAAGATTTTGGGGATAGAGAAGGTGTGAGCCTTAGAGTTTTATCGTAGAGACCTTAGAGGTAAGGCCGTCTCGAGTAAAAGATGTATTGTTTATGTTTGACCACTTATAGGAGTGCATAGTGCGCGTGAGATATGTTTGTGGGATTAGTCCACGAGTAGTGTGGAATGAAAGAGGGTAGTTGAGCTAAGAAGACCGCTAGGTTTTTAAATAGCGTGATTAGTGAGAGTTTTCCTTGGAGGCTAAGCGTTTAGCGCGTTGCGGGTTGGAGTTGAGGCCGCGTCGGCGGGTCAACCAGCGGCATGTTTGGTGGTGGGGTCGGTTGTGGTGGTCGCCTTGTGGTAAATCACGAGGGTGTTAGGCGAGTTTAGTTAACTGTCTGAAGTCGTGGATCGTTCGACGATGGTCGGGCGAGAAGTCGGCCGTCTTGTTTTCTAGCAAAGGCCGTTTACTCGGCGGTGTTGTTTTATCGAGAAAGGTTGTAAGGCTGCAGGGTGCCTACCTTCACCTTATGACAGTGGAGCCAGTGCAGCTGTTTTTGTTTGGAAGTTTTACCAGCGGGGTTAAGAACTTCGGGTGAGTCTGAATCGCGTTCGCCCTCGGGCGGTGTGTGGAAGTCGAGGGTAGTTGTGGGGATTGTTGTCTCTGTGGAGAAGTGTTTAAGCTACCATTTCAGTTTTGAATGTCGCCTTATGAGGCCTTGTAGGGGCGGAAGTGTAAGGCTGCGGTCAGTGGTTCGATGTTGGCAAGATTCGGATAGTTGGTTGAGCTTGTTCCGGTAATTTGTGGATAGGGTAAAGCTTGTCTAGAGGAGGTTACGGCGGCTCGGAGAAATCGTGCGGATAATGTCGGCGGCGCTTAGAGTTGAGTTGGTCGGTCTTCTTGAAAGTACCACGGTTTGGGTGTAGCGAGTTTTGGAAGCGGAGGAACTTAGCGAGTTACTTTGGGCCACTTTTTAGTTCATGTGAAGAATAGGCGGGTTGCTATATGTTAGCATTCTTGGTCAGGCTTAGGAAGCGGTATGTCCGATCTTTCGTATTGTTATGATCGGGAAAGTATTGGTGATCCGTCAGTGTTCGATTAATGATGACCACGTTAGAGATAGTAACCGAGTTTTGGGGCGAAGCGATGCTCGAAATGTGTTAAGAGTTGAGTGTCACGGCGGCCTCGAGGATCGCGTCTGACCGGTACCATTTGTTGCGTCGCCGGAGTGACACTAGAACCTTGCGACAAAGTGACAAAAGTGGTATCACGGCGAGTAAAGGGAGAAGCGAGCATGTATGGCAAGCATAGTTGTGATCATTACTTTGGTGATGTTAGAGGTGTTTCCTCGTGGGCTTAGATGTGAGTATTTGCGCAGGTGTTTTCTGTGGCCAGGTGTGGCAGATTTGTTCTCGTAAGTATAGTAGTAAAGACTATCTGCGTGCGCGTTTGTTTTGAGACTTAGAAGGAACATTCGGGGCGAATGTTTCTAAGGAAGGAGAATGTTATACCGTATTTTCGGTGTATATACGTGGGGCGTGCGTGAAAATTTTTGAAGCTTAAGTAGGCTTGGCGATTTTCACTTTGTGCCTGACACGATTAGAGTCGTTTTTCGGAAAGCGTTTCCTGACTTTCGTAGGGAAAATTCCGGCTATGTCATTTCCAATTTTTGCGGATTTTTACGAGAGGCGAAACATTTTGGACCAGCGGGAGGGTGGCGTGTGTCACCTCGCATTGGAAGCAAGTGGGCGACACCTAAGGAATTGTTGGGCACGTTTTTGGCATTTTGTTGCCTAAAACATTTGGTCAATGTTTGGTAGGATATTTGTGTGGTTGATGACCAAGTGGGACCCAGCTGACCACGTAGCTTAATCTACGCACACTTGCCTAACGTGGATTCATCTTGGCCATTGGTTGGCCTTGGCATCTATAAATACCACTCTAAGTGATGAACTTTCTTCGTCCACAAATATTTTCTTAGTGTTAAATCCTCCTCCCTCCTTAGTGTAGAATTCGGCCAGAGCCTCGTCCACTCCACTTGGCGAGAGCCCTTTCCCCACTCGGCAGGGTGCTAGTAGTGGGGTACCCACTGCCTAGTTGTTTCGTATAATACCCACACTTTGGTAGAAATACTCTCAAAGTATTGTTATAATGCCCAATTACCTTAGCCATATACCTTGTAGTATTCTAAGGTTATACTTATACAAAAGAACCGAAATACTATTATACTTCCTTGATCCTGGCAAAACCACAGGAAAATCTCCATGGTTAGTTGGAGTAAATAGTAGAAGTTGGTTAGAACTTCTAAGGGTTGTTTGGGCGGAGCGCGGAGTGGAGCTAAACCTTGCTCGGGATCGACATTTAAACTCGGATAATTATGGGCTTATCGAGGTAAATATCTTGTCCTCTATTGTAATTGGAAATTACATGATTGTTAGACTATATAGTTGAAGAATACTATATATAGAACTGAGCGTTGTTATCGTGATGTCTTTTGACTTAAGCTGAATAATAAGAAACCTTTTCAAAAGAAATCTTGTTGTATTTACATGGGGTGTATTCTGATGAACTTGTGTAGCTTTTACGTGGAGTAGAATTGTACCGTTCGGGTTAGATGTATAACCCCACTGGTTGGCTTGGTAGCGGCCTCGATAAAGGAGGAGATTCTGTTGTCGCGGGGAGGTCTTTGCCAATTTTGGTAGAATGTTCTCTGAGGAGGTCTAAATGTTAATAAGCGCCTTGTGGCCTTATAGGTTGAGTACTACGTGTGGCGCGATCTACTTGGCTTAGGAGTAGCCAGGCGGTTGGAAGTACTTGGGCGTTTTGCTATTAGTCGATGCTAAATCGCGAGGTATGTGAACCTCTTCCTATCTCTTCTAGCATGATATGTGTGAACTATGTAATGCGGTGAGCGTCGTATGCTAAATGTATTTGATTGGTTTAAAACATAAAGTGTTATAACGGCTTTATGGGAAGTTAGTTATAACGACTTTATGTTGGTAAGAAAATACTTGTGGTTTTAAAGGTAAGCGATTTGAACTATAAGCGGCTTGTTATGTGTTAATAAAGAACTTGAAGTATTTCAAAGATTTTTGAATCATTTGAAAGAAGAAGTAATACTTGGTTTTGAAAACTTAAGAGTTATACTAGCTTTATGGGAAGTTAGGTATAGCGGCTTAAGAATGTTTCTTGATTTGAATCAGAATGTGTATCGACAAACCAACTGCGGCGTTAATAAAAGAAATGTTTTGTGATTAAGTATTATTAAAACCGGTGAAACTTCCATCTGCGTAGAAGCTAAGATGAGACAAAATGATATTTCCTAGATCATGATTGCTTTGTAATAAGATTGTTATAAACAAGAATATCCTACTCATATAAGGCTTATGTTTCTCGGATAGTTAAAGAGAATTATATTCTTAAATGAATAAGACTATGAACTACGAAACATTTCTAAAATAAAGCGTGAACATTTGAAATTAGGCAAACTTGGGCGTTTGGATAATAATGTTGTTACTTGATTTTACAAAGATAAGTGTGTTGATTCACTTGAAAGATATTCACTCTATTTTCATATACTACGGGTATTGTGTGACTTTTGTGAAAGTAACGTATCTTTTAAAAGATAATGTATGAAGTACTTTGGGAATAGATACTCGATCTTGTTAATCATATAATAGAATGTACCTTGTGTGTATAAGCTGGATTGTGTTGGTTTGTGATAGCCTTGTAATACCTTCGTGTTGATTTGATAAGTAATCATATTAGGATCTACGTGTGTTAGTGATACGTGATGTTTGTGTAAAGGGTTTTCCCTTGATTGTGCTTAGGTTGTTTAAGCGATAAAGCCATTATGTTGGTATTATACCACTCAGTGTTTAGGGGTTAAGCGCCCTCCGTCTGGGGTAGACTTCGGTGATGCAGGACCGTGATTGAGAATACCTCATGCGGGTCCTTGGGGGCCTATGCGGAACTCACGAGAGTTCGAGGTTAGTGTGCGGCCTTTATGGTCATGCGATCTATGTGGCCGTGCGGTGCGAGTCGGGGCGATCTTGGGAGTAGCTACCCTCGTGCGGGGTTATACCTCATGCGGGCCTATGAGGCGGCCTATGCGGAGGCTGCGGGAGTTCGGGGCTAAGCGCGCGCATTTGATATTGCGAGCGGCGACCGGCTTTGATCATGTAACGGTATAGACATATATCATGTCTGATTTATGACCTTGTTAATCTTGTAGGTGTTAGTAGGCGGCTATGCCTTACGTCCTACCATCTTTGTTTTATTTGGACACGAGTGGGACTGCTTTGTTCATGTATTCCTTGGTGCTTTTCTATCATTATTTGCGGTGAGGAAGGTATTCCACGGGCATGATTGATGTTGTGGGCGTGAGACCCGTTGTTATATTGGAGTGATGACTTGGAGGCGTGAGTCACGACTAGACATATTTGCTTATTTATTGTGAAGCGTAGTTTGGTTATCATACATGTCTCTGCTTTACATAGACTACTATGATTTCATTTCTGATATCTTCGTATTTCACATACTTGGTACTGTTGTCTTGACCTCGCCCGGAAGTGCGTTCATCTGCGGTAAAGGTACCGATCGTTGATCCTCGCTCTTAGGGTCCGCGATTCGGCGTTTGGGAAGCTCGTTCCTCGGAGGCTTATCTTGGTATAGTCCCTGTTGATTGTAGGTGCTTACATTCGAGGGTATGGCGGGAACCTGTCGTCGTTGTTATCATATCATTCTTAGAAGTGCAGTAATGCTTTGTTATGGCGAGTGGTAGAAATGGATGCTATTCAAATTGTTATTTATATATCTTGTGATAACAGTTTTGGTTAGCATGTCTTGCTATTTCAACTTGTCTTATTACATTGGTTTCATGTATTGTCTTTATGTTCGATTACTCGATGTTGTATCACTAGGGTGCGGGGTAAGGCACGATCCACGGGCCGGGCGGAGTCGTGACAAAAGGCTTCATTAAGCCTGAAATGCGTCTCGATAGGAGCACGGTGTTATTTGTAAAGAAGAATGATGGATCGCTGCGGATGTGTATTGACTATAGGCAGTTGAATAAGGTAACCATCAAGAATAGGTATCCCCTCCCCAGGATTGATGATTTGTTTTACCAGTTGCAAGGTGCTAAGTCTTCTCGAAGATAGACCTGCGGTCCGGATATCATCAGGTGAGGGTTAGAGAGACAGATATCCCGAAGAAAACATTCAGGACCCAGTATGGGAATTATGAGTTTAGGGTGATGTATTTTGGGTTGACTAATGCGCCAGCAGTGTTTATGGATTTAATGAACCGGGTGTTCAAGCCATTTCTGGATACGTTTGTTATAGTATTCATTGATGACATCCTAGTTTATTCGCTCAGGCGAGCATGCGAACCGTTTGAGGGCGGTGCTTGGTCATCCGGCCTTTGCGATTGTATGCAAGTTTTTGAAGTGTGAGTTTTGGCTGGCCTCAGTGGCATTCTTGGGTCATATTTTCGGGTCCGATGATATTCGGGTGGATACTCAGAAGATTGAGGTGGTGAAGACTTGGCCCAGACCTACTACACCTACTGAGGTGCGCAGTTTTGTGGAGCTTGCAGGGTATTACCGGAGGTTTATGGAGAAGTTTGCCTCGATCTCAGCGCTTTTTACTAGGCTGACTCAGAAGACGGCTAAGTTTGAATGGACGGATGCTTGTGAGAAGGGCTTCCAGTTATTAAAGGATAGGTTGACGACGGCTCCAGTTCTTACTCTTCCTGAGGTACTAGAGGGTTATGTTGTTTATTGTGATGCTTCGGGTGTTGGGCTAGGTTGTGTGTTGATGCAACACTGTAAGGTTATAGCCTATGTGTTCCGACAGCTCCGGAAGCATGAGAAGAATTACCCTACCCATGATTAGGAATTGGCGGTCGTGATTCATGCCTTGAAGATTTGGAGGCATTACTTATATGGAGTTAATGTGAATATTTATACAGATCACTGAGTCTCGGTATATCTTGAAGCGAAGGAGTGAACTTCTGGCGAGAGCGGTGGTTAGAGTTACTTAAGGACTATGATGTTGATATTCTATACCACCCAGGAAAAGCCAATGTGGTTGCAGATGCTCTTAGTCGTAGATCCTGACAGATGTGCAGCTAGACAGAAGGGACTAAGGCATTAATATGAGAACGTACTTAAGGAACTAAGGTTTGAATATTGGAAGGATAGTATGATTACATTTTTTTTATGGAAAATTCCTGAAAAATGTGAAGACGAAAATTTATTAACTCGGAGTTAGATTCCCTAATATGGATTATGGACTTAGTGTGGATTAATTAAGTCTTGACATTGATAAAGTGGAGCCCATCTAAAATTTCACAATTTGAGGGGGGAAGGGTTCGAAATTTGGAAAAAAATGGCTAAGTGTGGGAGATATTTGTGAAGGGAAGACAAGTGGACAAGTATGGAAGATATTTGTGAGACAAGTGGAAAAGTATGGGAGATATTTGTGAGACAAGTGCCCCAGCTTGTGAGATATTAAATCTATATAGAGAGCGATAGCAGACTTAGACATATTCACATAATATCTTATCTTCCAAGCTTTCTCTTCTCTCTTTTCTTAGCCGTGTGTCTCTTTTTTCTTCAAGCAAAAAGTGAAGAACAAGAGTTGATTATTCTCCAAGATTAAGCACCCTAACCAAGTTCTAAACTAAGTTAACTCTCCAAGGTTTATCAACCACGGTTTGGCCGAAAGTTGGGTGGAAATCCTAAGATTGTTTATGAACTTTTTGGAAGTAAAACAAGAAGGAAAGATGGTGTTACACCCCGTAAATCCAGGACATATACAGGAGAATAGACGGGAGAGAATAAGACATAAAAATTTGAATGAAAGAAAGAATTATTGTTAGACCCCGTAGTTCCAGGGTATGTATACGAGGACGTACGTACGAGAATACGACAATAAAATTGGAAAGGAAGAAAGATGTGATTTTTCGACGGAAAAGTTTCCGGATTTTGTGAAGGAAAAATATTCGTTAAAGGGAATTGGATTCCCAGATTTGTTATTTGGACTTTTTGGAATATTTGAGAATTATGAAATTTTATTTCCGAAATTGGTATTTTTCGACGGGAAAAATTACGGTTTTGTGGGGCCCACTTTATTTTCGGATTTTTAGCATTACGGATATTTTCGGAAGATGAAATATTTTGGACGAGTAGGGGGGAGACAAGTGTCACCCACCCCGTGTGTAATGTTGGCGAATTGGAGAAGAGACAGTGCGTTTTTGGTGGACAAGTGGCCCGTTTTGTGGTGGCCACTTGTCCCGTTTTGTGTGTAAATGGTTGGCCAACTACCCACGCACATGTACCCATCCTCACCATCCACTTGCCTAGATCTTGGCCATTGATTTCCTATAAATACCCTTGTGTGCAAGACTTTATTTCATCCACGTTAGAGAGTTTCAAGGCAAAAAATTCCTCCTCCTCCATAGTGAGTTCTCGTCAAACACCCCCACATTGAGTAGAATTCGTCAAGTATTGTTGTTATTCCAAATACTTTAGCCTAAATCCCTTGTGGTATTCCAAAAAAAATCCCAACATAAGAGCCCAGAAATACTACTTTATTCCATAGTCGCAAAATGAAGCCCTAGAAAAATCTTCATAGCTTAGATGAAGTGTTAAGAGAAGTTGTTTAGAAACTTCTAAGGGTTGCTTGGAGCGGGTTGGAGCGTAAGGAATTGGAGCTAAACGTTGCTCAGGATCGACTTATATCTTGGATAATTTTGGGCTTATCGAGGTAATTACCTATGTCCCCCTATTGTAATTGGAGATTACATGTTGGAGATTACATGTTGGAGATTATAAAGAATTGAACTATATTTACATAGGACTGTATTTACAGTAGACTTGTAGTATTATAGTGGAGTAGAATTGTACACGTCCGGTTAGACGTGTAACCCCCCTGGTATTGTTGGGTTGGTAGCGGGCCTGGTTAGAGGAGGAGTGTTATGTGGTTGCGGGAGAATCTTCTTAGAATTTTAGTAGAATAAGGAATCTTGTATCTAGAATTATTCTCTGAAGAGATCTAGAGGTTGATAGGCGTTTTGTGGCCTTTATAGGTTGAAGTACTACGAGTGGCATATTACACTTGAAGGATGGAAAAGCGAGCAAGGTTGGAAATGCGTGGGCGTTTTGCTAATTGTCGATAATCGTCGCGAGGTATGTGAACCTCTTCCTATATTTTCTAGCATGATTGTTGTGAACTATGTAGTACGGTAGACGTACATGTGTTAAATGAATTTGGTTGGTTTAAAACATAAAGTGTTATAACGGCTTTATGGGAAGTTTGCTATAACAAGTTTATGTAGGTAAAGAAATGGTTTGTGGTTTTTAAAAGATAAGAGACTTGACTTATAAATGACTTGATGTGAAATATTAAGGAACTTGATTTCTAAAATAAAAGAGACTTGAGGAATTGAAGAGTTTTTGGTTTAAAAGAAAGACATGGTTTTGTCTTAAATTGGTTTAAAACATAAAGTGTTATAACAACTTTATGGGAAGTTAGTTATAACGACTTTATGAAAACAAAAGAATGGTTTTATCATTAGTTTTAAAATGGTAACTTGACTTTAAAAGGAGAAGTGTTTTGGTCTAAAAAGAAGGCATAGTATTGTCTTAATTTGGTTTAAAAAGGAAAGTATGGAAGTTGTTTTGGTTAGTCACTCTATTTTGATAATACGGGCATCGGGTGACCTTTGTAAAAGAAATGGATCTTTTAAAAAGAATTTAACGTACGTAGTACTTTGGGGTTAAAACCTGGACTTTGGCATAAAATGAAAGTACCTTGAGTTGTGTGTAACTTGCCTATGTTTGCGTGTGATAGCCTTGTCGTGCTAGTATTGTATTTCTATACCACCGCGTCTCTCGATGGAGGGCGGCGATTTGTTATGATCTTACTTGGGCGTCTGCGCGTGTGGAGCATTCCGCAGTGCGACACGTGATTATTATCCATGGACTAGCTCTCGCGAGGTTTCTTGATTCGGCAGTATCGGTAGTTGGCTCTCGTACTTGCCAGAGGTGCGTGGTGATTCGACAGTATCGGTAGTTAGCCGTACTTGCCCGTTCGGTTTGTGGCGAAGTCTCGTGATTCCGACAGTATCGGTAGTTAGTCTTACGTACTTGCCCGACCCATTCGTGGCGCGGTGGTATCGGTAGTTGGCTTCGTACTTGCCACAGGTCGACCGTGGTATGGTTATATAGATTTGTTAGTGCGGCTTTGGTATCGGTAGTTGGCTTTCGTACTTGCCGGTCGATTGATGATGCGGCTTTGGTATCACAGTAATTAGCGCCCGTACTTGCCGTCACGGTTTTATGACCTGGTGGGACACTGGTGTTCATGTGTACTCCTTGGTGTGGTTATTGTAGGCGCGGTGAGGAAGGTGTTCCACGGGCATGATTGATGTTGCGGGCATGAGACCCGTAGTTATATTTGAGTGATGACTTTGAGGCGTGAGTCCACGACTTAGCGTATTGCTTACATATTATATCTTGTAGTTTGGTTATCATATATGTCTCTGTTTTATATAGACTACTATGATTTCATTTCTGATATTTTGATTTCACATACTTAGTACTGTTATGCTTGACCTCCTTGAAGTGCGTTCATCTGCGCGGTAGAAGTACGCGATTGTTGATCCTCGCTCATAGGATCACGATTACGTTTTAGGAAGCTCCGTTTCTCGGAGGCTTATCTTTAGTATAGTCCACTGTCGTTGTAGTACTTACATTCGGGGTATGGCGAGAACCTGTCATCATTGTTGTTATAACATTATTAAAGTGCATGTAATCTTGTTGTGGCGAGTTTGTAAAGGATATGCTGTTTGGGTTGAGTTTTATTTATATATTGAGAAAGGTGCAGTTTTGGTTGCTTTGTTTTCTTATTTCATTATTGTATATCTTGTTTCATGTGTAAGTTTTCATTTAGTTGATTTTCTCGATGTTGTATCACTAGGGTGCGGGTAAGGCACGATCGCGGGCCGTGGTGGTGCGTGAAAAAAGTGGTATCGAAGCGATTAATCCTCGGAAAGTGTCTGACCGTATCTAGTAGAGTCTTGATTATCGGTGTGTTGTGCACCACTTTATGTCGGGAGGCTGCGGATATTTAGGATTGGTTTCCATTCTTCTCACTCTGAGATCGTGCCTTAGAGGCATGTTATAAGTTGGACTCCTCGGCGTATTCTTTGCACCCGTTATGCCTCTACATGAGCAGCGAGCCCGAAGGGCAAGGCGGCGAATGGAGCTACTAGTAGAACACGAGAGATTCTGAGGCACGAGCGGTCATTACGAGATAGTACTTGAGGCAGCGAGTTTTATGGCCGCTAGCCCAGTGAGTTTAGGCGGCGATAGTTTCTCACGAGGCCACGATACGAGCCTCGGTTCACGACCGGGGCGAGGATATGAGTTACAAGAAATGACCGATTACTAGCTAGACTTGTGGCTAGGAATGAGAATGACGAAGTCGGAGGTTCGGCGATACCGATGAGTTCACCACTGATCCGATAGTTGAGATTTGGGACTTCTTGAGTTGCGATCCACGAGTTCTATGGATCTAGGCGAGAAGATCATCGGGAGTTTATTCGCGATTCTGCGGATCATGAAAGTGATCAAGACCTCGAAGGCATTTCTTACACACTTGCGCCTCGCGGATGAGAGAGCTCGAGCGAGATAGATTTATGAGATTGGCGAGCAGGCGGGACGGTTGGGAATCTGATATAGAGTTTGACTTATTGGCTCGTTATGTCCCAGCGTTAGTGGCGGACATGTGAGGAGAGAATGTCTAGTAGGAGGATCATGTGGGATGACTTAGCCTACTAGGTCGATTCTTGGTCGATGGATCGGAGAGGAAGGGTGTTAGCGAGAGGAGGCCACCCCGCTCGGTATGGTCGTTGTGGTAGGGGTTAACTTAGAGTGTCGTACTACTTAGATAGCTTGTTAGGCTTGCGGCCCGGAGCCATTTGCGAGAAATTGTCCGAGCAGTGGCGCGGATGTTCTGACTCGACGCCGGGATCGATGGTGGTTCATCACCTTACGTAGTTATCGCCCGTGAGCAAGATTTGATTAGGCGGCAAAGGAAAGTGAAGCGATGAATTCTGAGGAGATCTTGACCTTAGAGACTTGTTTAGGTTGTTATGGTAGATCGTGTGGAGTGCTATGTTAGGTTAGCATGGTGTAAGTTGTGATAAATCCATGGGTAGTGTGAGATGGAAGTAGTAGCTTTCATGGCGTGGTGGTAAGATTGTTCGGATCGAGAGCGAGAGTTTAGTCTGAAGTGGGTCGGGTTGAGAGCCATTTCGCGAGTCAACCGCGGCCGGAATGTGGTGAAGTCGGTTGAGGTGGTCATTAGATGATAAGTCACGAGGTGTTAGGCCCAGTTTAGATAACCATCGTGCGAGTTTGTGGATCACGTTCGACGATGTAGTAGGGCGATGGGGTCAGCCCGTCTTGTCTTTTAGTCGGGGCCCATTTACTCGGCGGAGGTTATGCGAGATGTTGTATATCGGGGAAGGTTGTAAAGTGCTGCAGGTTCCTACTTTTATTTTATGGCGAGCGGTGGAGCCAGTTTATGGCTATTTCTTTTTGGGAGGTTTTACGGCGGGGTTAGGAACTTCGGTGAGTCTCGATGTGCATTCACCCTCGGGCGACGGACGAACAACGCATTTATCCGGACGTTTGAGGATAGGTTACGGGCGGTGTTTTGATTTGAGGGTATTGTGAGGATTATTTGCCTCTTGTTGAGTGAGTATTATACTAGCTACCATTTGATATTCGGATGGTGCCTTATGAAGCCTTGTATGGCGGAAGTATAGGTTCTTGGTCGATTGGTTCGATGTCGGCAAGGTTCGAGATAGTTTGGTCCCTACTTGTTTTTTGAGGATGTGGATAAGGTGAAGCTTATCGAGAAGAAGTTATTAGCGGCTCGAGTCGACCAAAGTCGTGCGGACGATCGGCGTCGACACTTGGAGTTGAGTTGTGGTGGGTCTTCTTGAAGTACCACCGGAAGGTGTGTGAAATTTGGAAAGAAGGAAACTTAGCGAGTACTTTGGGCATTTTGGATCATAGTAGAATAGGGCGGGTTGCACATAAGTTAACCTTGCCGTCAGAGCTTAGGAAGCGATCGTCGTATTCCATGTTGCTATGTTTGGAAGAGTAATCGGAGATCCCTCAGTGTTCGATTAATGATGACCAAGTTAGAGATAGTAACCCGAGATTTTGGAAGCTGAGCAATGATGAAATGTGGTAAGTATATGAGGAAGAGTTCGAGTGTCGAGGAGAGTGCGACAAGTAAGAAAAGAGCGAAGATGTGAAGTGTCCTTTTTATAAGTATAGATGTGAAGAAAATATCCTTTGGACCATGGGTGGAAGTTTTTGTGTTGTTATACACGTTAGGGGTGATTCCTCGTTGGCTTGGATTGAGTTTTGCGCGTATGTTATATTATGGCCATGTGTGGCATAATTGGTTGTAAGTATAGTAGTGAAGACTATCTGTGAGCTTGTATGATTAGAGGCTTAGAAGGAACATTCGGGACGAATGTTTCTAAGAGGAAGAATGTTACACCCGTAGTTCCATGGTATGTATCACGAGGGCGTGCGTGCGAGAATCTGACGATAAAAGTGGAAAGGAAGAAAGATGTGATTTTTAGCGGAAAAGTTTCGGATTTTGTGAAGGAAAAATGTTCGTTAAAGGGGTGGATTCCCAGTTTGGTATTTGGACTTTTGGAATATTTGAGAATTATGAAATTTTATTTCCGAAATTGGTCACGTGGGGCCACGGGAAAATTCTGATTTTGTAGAGCCAGCTTTATTTTGGATTTTGGCATTCTGAGATATTTTGGAAGATGAAATATTTTGGGCGAGTAGAGGCGACACGTGTCACCCCGTGTGGCCGTGTTGGCGAATTGGAGAAGAGACAGTGACACGTTTTTGGTGGACAAGTGGCCCGTTTTGTGGTGGCCATTTGTCCCATTTTGTGGTAGCCAAATGGTTGGCCAACTACCACACATGTACCCATCCTCGCGTCCAACTTGCCTAGATCTTGGCCATTGATTTCCACTATAAATACCCCTTGTGTGCAAGACTTTATTTCATCCACGTTAGAGAGTTTCCAAAGGCAAAAATTCCCCTCTCATAGTGAGTTCTCGTCCAAACACCCCCACTTGAGTAGAATTCTTCAAGTATTGTTGTTATTCCAAATACTTTAGCCTAAATCCCTTGTGGTATTCCAAAAAAATCCCAACATAAGAGCAGGAAATACTTTATTCCATAGTCGCAAAATGAAACCCTAGAAAAATCTTCATAGCTTAGATGAAGTGTTAAGAGAAGTTGTTTAGAAACTTCTAAGGGTTGCTTGGAGCGGGTTGAAGCGTAAGGAATTGGAGCTAAACGTTGCTCAGGATCGACTTATATCTTGGATAATTTTGGGCTTATCGAGGTAATTACCTATGTCCCCTATTGTAATTGGAGATTACATGTTGTGGTAGTTTAGAATTGAGTATAAGATATATTGGAAGGATGATTATAAAGAATTGAACTGTATTTACAATAGACTTGTAGTATTATTGTGGAGTAGAATTGTACACATCCGGTTAGATGTGTAACCCCCCCCCCCCCCCCAGGATTGTTGGGTTGGTAGCAGGCCTCGTTAGAGGAGCATATTTTTGTGGTTGCGGGAAGAATCTTCTTAGAATTTTAGTAGAATAAGGAATCTTGTATCTAGAATTATTCTCTGAAGAGATCTAGAGGTTGATAGGCGTTTTGTGGCCTTTATAGGTTGAAGTACTACGAGTGGCGTATTCTGCTTGAAGGATGGAAAAGGCGAGCAAGGTTAAATGCGTGGAGCATTTTGCTAATTATCGATAATCGTCGCGAGGTATGTGAACCTCTTCTATCTTTTCTAGCATGATTGTTGTGAACTATGTAGTGCGGTGAGCGTCACGTATGTTAAATGAATTTGGTTGGTTTAAAACATAAAGTGTTATAACGGCTTTATGGGAAGTTTGCTATAACAACTTTATGTAGGTAAAGAAATTGTTTGTGGTTTTTAAAAGATAAGAGACTTGACTTATAAATGACTTGATGTGAAATATTAAGGAACTTGATTTCTAAAAGAAAAGAGACTTGAGGAATTGAAGAGTTTTTGGTTTAAAAGAAAGACATGGTTGTCTTAAATTGGTTTAAAACATAAAATGTTATAACAGCTTTATGGGAAGTTAGTTATAACGACTTTATGAAAACAAAAGAATGGTTTTATCATTAGTTTTAAAATGGTAACTTGACTTTAAAAGGAGAAGTGTTTTGGTCTAAAAAGAAGGCATAGTATTGTCTTAATTTGGTTTAAAAAGGAAAGTATGGAAGTTGTTTTGGTTAGTCACTCTATTTTGATAATACGGGCATCGGGTGACCTTTGTAAAAGAAATGGATCTTTTAAAAAAGAATTTAACGTACGTAGTACTTTGGGGTTAAAACCTGGACTTTGGCATAAAATGAAAGTACCTTGAGTTGTGTGTAACTTGCCTATGTTTGCGTGTGATAGCCTTGTCGTGCTAGTATTGTATTTCTATACCACCGCGTCTCGATGGAGGCTGATTTGTTATGATCTTACTTGGGCGTCTGGCGGTGTGGAGCATTCCGCAGTGCAACATGTGATTATTATTCCATGGTCTAGCTCTCAGCGAGGTTTCTTGATTCGGCTTGGTATCGGTAGTTGGCTCGTACTTGCCAGTCGTGGTGATTCGACAGTATCGGTAGTTAGCCGTACTTGCCCGTTCGGTTTGTGGCGAAGTCTCGTGATTCGACGGTATCGGTAGTTAGTCTTAAATACTTGCCACTACCGTCTACGTGGCGCGGTGGTATCGGTAGTTGGCTTTCGTCTTTACAGGTCGACCGTGGTATGGTTATATAGATTTGTTAGTGCGGCTTTGGTATCGGTAGTTGGCTTTCGTACTTGCCGGTCGATTGATGATGCGGCTTTGGTATCGGTAGTTAGCGCCGTACTTGCCCGTCACAGTTTTATGACATAGGTGGGACCTGGTGTTCATGTGTACTCCTTGGTGTGGTTATCGTAGACTGCCGGCAGTGAGGAAGGTGTTCTACGGGCATGATTGATGTTGCGGGCATGAGACCCATAGTTATATTTGAGTGATGACTTTGAGGGCGTGAGTCACGACTTGGCGTATTTCTTACATATTATATCTTGTAGTTTGGTTATCATATATGTCTCTGTTTTATATAGACTACTATGATTTCATTCTGATATTTTGATTTCACATACTTGGTACTGTTATGCGACCTCCTTGAAGTGCGTTCATCTGCGGTAAGTACGCGATTGTTGATCCTCGCTCATGGATCACGATTCGGCATTTTAGGAAGCTCCGTTTCTCGGAGGCTTATCTTTAGTATAGTCCATCGTTGTAGGTACTTACGTTCGAGGGTATGGCGAGACCTGTCCGTCATTGTTATTATAACATTCTTAGAGGTCTAATCTTGTTGTGGGTAGAGTTTGTAAAAGGGATGTAGCTGTTGGGTTGAGTTTTATTTATATATTCGGAAAGGTAACCGTTTTGGTTGCTTTGTTTTCTTATTTCATTATTGTATATCTTGTTTCATGTGTAAGTTTTCATTTACGCTGATTTTCTCTGATGTTGTAACACTAGGGTGCCCGGGGTAAGGCACCAGTCGCGGGCCCGTGGTCGGGTCGTGACAATTATTTTCCAAAGGAAAAATCTTCCGAACCTCGAAAAGGAAAATTGTTCGTTAAGGAGAATTGGATTCTCAAATTTGTTATTTAAGACTTTTAGAATTTATCGGAATTATGGAATTTTATTTTCAGAGTTGGATACGTGGGGTCCACCTGAGAAATTTTACGTTTTTGTGGGGCTCTGAGGTTTCATATTTTGACCAATTATGGAATTTTTGGAAAACAAAATATTATGGACGATGGGAGGCGACACGTGTCACCTCGCGTGGGCTTGTTGGATGAAGAAAAAGAATGGACCAAGTCAAAGGGTCAAGGTTAGCTTGATATGATTGACCCTATCCTAGCCACACATTTGTTTTAATCTAAGCCATTGATTGTATTATATATTACTACTACTACTAGTGAAAGACTAGCATTTCATACTTAGAAAAATCAAGAACTTGTTGTGCAAGCTAGAAGAGCTCTCGGACAAGTGAGGAAAAAGAAGAGTTTTTTTTTGCAATCTTGCTTCATAAATCCCAATATTCAAACCCAAGATTCCTAAAGGTATTCTAAGGATATCTCAACACAAAAATCCCGGAAAAACTACATTTTTACATTAGTCGCAACATGATAACCTAAGAGGTTTTTCATAGATTGGGTTAGAACTTGAAAAGGAGTTCTTCATAAGCTTCCAAGGGTTGATTGGTGTAGATTGAGATGACAAAAAGAGGAGCTAAAGTTGCTAAGGATCGACTTGAAGTCTTGGATGATATTTGGGCTTATTGAGGTAAAACCTTAGTCTTCTTAATGTAATTGAAGATTACATGTTATAGTAGTTGATAGACGAGCATGTGATATATATAATGAAGTTTGAAAAGATTTGGATCATGTTATGTTAAAAACCAAAAATTGGCATGCTAGCCCTTAAAGTAGTAAATCAATTCGGTTGTTGGTTATAATCGTTACATGTTATATAAGGAAGAGAATATAGTTGTTTTAATTGATTGTGACTTATATAACATGTTGGAATAACGATTTGGATTAGAAAGAAAATGAAAAAGACTATATATTGTTACACATTATAGCCGAGAATAGTCATTGAATTATTGGACTGTTTTATACAATTGTGGGGCAGAATTTTACACGTCTCGTTAGGCGTGTAATCCCCTTTGATTAGTTGATTGGTTGAGCCTTAAATGTGGCATGTTGGTTATTGATTTCGGGCCTTGAAAAAGGTGGAAAAGTACGTAGAAACAAAGGAAGTGCTGCCCAATTTTCCGTAGAATAGGAAGCTTTACACTTAGAATATTCTACGTTGGAAAGCTAGAAGTTGATAGACGTATTATGGTCATTATAGGTTAAAATTCTACGTGCGACATATTCAACTTGGCAAGTGGATTTAGTCGGAGAGGTATGTGAACTCTTCCCTATCTCTTGAGCATGAGTATTTACAAAGGTATAGTACGGTAGACGTACATATTTTAAGTGAACATGGTTTCAGTTTGGTATCCTTGCCTTGATTTCAAAAAGTAAAGTAACTCGGCTTTTAAAAGTATATGTTACTTGAGGTTACATGTAAAGATTACTTGACTTGAAAAGAATAGAATACTTGATTTGGAAAATATGGGTTACTTGAACTATTTTAAAGTTAAGAGACTTGATTTCTAAAGTCAAGGAACTTGAAGTATTCTGAATGTTATGAAACTTGATTTGAAAGTATATGATACTTGGTTTCAAAAGTATAAGTCTCTTGGTTTCAAAGAGGAACGTAATTGTCTTGGTTTGTCTAAAACAAAAAGAGTTATAACGTCTTTATGAGAAGTTAGTTATAATGACTTTATGGAAGGTTAAGAGAGTGGTCTACTTGATTTATAGGCATGAGTTGCCTAGGTTGTGAAAGTAGAAATGCTTGATTTCTTTTGAAAAGCTTTGATTTGAATTTCTAAAGATGTAGTGACTTGTTTTGAAAATGCAAGCATGTCTTGATACCAAGGGCGTTAGTATCTTGAGGTTTTATTTAAAAAGGAGTCTTTTGAAAAAAATAGAAGTACGTAGTACTTTGGGTTAAATTCTCGGATTTTTCATGACATGTTAGTGCCTTAAGTTAAATAAAATGAGAGTGCATGTTAATTATGTCTAATAAGAAGTTAAGGGATTTCTTAACTTGCTTATGTTATGTATGATAGCCGGTTGTGCTAGTGTTATGTTATTCTTGCGGGGTAAACCCCCGGGTTACTACATATTCCGTGGATTTTCTCCCCACGATGCGAGTGCGGCGTTTGTACTCATTGCGGGTCCACCGGGCCCATGCGGGTGAAAGAGTCCCATGCGGAGCAAATTGCTCCATTGCGGGTCCACAGGACCTATGCGAGTGAAACAGTCCCAGGAGTAGGATTGCTTAAGGATACTATGGGCGGGTGGCCCTAATTTGATCATGAGCTTCCTATTTTTATGTCGTAAAGTATACTCTTGTTTACTCTCATTATTAGTAAGACACGATTATCTTTATTATTTTGGTCATCATCGTGTCTCGACTTTATTTTAGACTATATGATTTCATTTGATACTTTCGATTTCACATACTTGATGCATAGTTTGTCTTGACCCGCCGCCGAAGGCTGCGTTAAATGCCATAGGTAGAGTTAAGCAGTTCTTGATCTTCACTCTTAGGATCCTTTGTTCATCTGTTGAAGCTCTATTACTCGGAGGCTTATCTTTGGTTTAGATCCACACAGTATTGTCGGTTGTTGTACATTGAGGGTATGGCGGGCCTGTCGTCCACGATTGCTATGTCAAAACTCTTAGAAGTCTGTAGTCATATCTTGTGGGTCAGTTTGTAAAAGAAGGGATGTAACTGCTTTTGGATATGTAATTATATAAATGTCCAGGGAGGTAGCCTTATCGGCTAGCCTGTTGTTTATTTCTGTCGTTACACATTATGTGGTTATGTATGTTCATTGAGTATCTACGATGTATACTGTAAAGGGTGCCCGGGTAGGAGCACGATCGCGAGCTTGGTCGGGTTGTGACAAAAGTGGTATCAGAGCAGTTAATCCTCGAAAAGTGTCTACAGACAGTGTCTAGTAGAGCCTTGGTTATCAGTATGTTGTGCACCACATCTATAACCAGGAGGCTGCAGGACATTTAGGATTGGTTTCCATTCTTCTCATTCTAAGATCGTGCGATAGAGCTGTGTTGTTAGGGTCGTCTCTCCCTATCGAGTTATGTTGATTGCAGCTATGGAAATGCAACAGTGGCCCAGTAAAGATTATTATGGATAGCGTATCCAGGTTGGTAAGAATTATGGTATAGTTGGTATAATGATGTACGACTATACGGGTTTATGTATGAGGGTCATATATATGTTGCCTAGAATGATTTTAGATTACCAGGAATTGGTAAGGACTAAATAGATATCGGGAAGGTATGAAACAATTTAATGAATTCTCATCAAGGTTTTACGTGCTAATTTGAGAAAATTAGGAGATAATGAGATGTCTGAGAAGGTAATGAACCCTTAAGAAATCATGTTAAGGGACTTAATGGAAGACTATGTTAATAGATTAAGCTACGTAGTATGCTTAAGAGAATTGTACAGATGAGATCCGTATGGAGTAAGTATGGTTGTTGTGATCAAGAGAACACGATTATGGTATTATGAGAAGCTATCTTACCCGTGTGCGGGGAAGGATAATGTAGGCTTGGGGCATGGAAATTGTGAGCCTTAGAACATTGATAGCCGCCGAGTCAGGTTATGGACCTATTACGGGTCGACCCATAGCCTGTAATAAAGCAGGGTTAGTTAAGGGTTGTCATTGTGTGAGGTTATGAGGTGCAAGGCCTAAGTCTAGTTAATCGTTTCACGGGTTCGTGGGCGCGTTCCTGGAACCGGATCGTGAGCGAAAATGGCCTTAAAATATCGGATGTAGTAACTCGAGTTGGAAAGCGAGGCGATGATAGAAATTATGCCGTATGCTAGAAAAGTTTGGAAATGCGGAAAGAATATGACCCGATGAAAGAGAGAAACCAAGTGTAAAGAATGGAGCACGAATCGTAGAACCTTTCGAGGTAGCTACACCCGGGAGTGATTGGGTGGTAGCTGAGCGGGTATATAAGATTTGCCCGGTGATGATACAATCGTCAGACCCTAACAGACCTAGTGGAGTTGGTGTTATACCCCGTATTTTCCGAGTATGTATGCGTGGGGAATCGTCTGAATCTAGCCTTAAAGTTTAGGCAAAGCGTTTTTTTGGGCACAACTCGCAAGCGAATAGTTTTCAGGCGAAGCGTTTCCCGCAGTTTCGTAGGGTAAATTCGGCTATGCCATTTCTTATTTTGCGGATTTTTAGAGAGGCGAAACATTTTGGACCAGCGGGAGGCGACGGCACCCTCCAATTTGTGGACTTGAAATGCGTCCGTTGGGCCGAATTGAAGACCGTTAGCGCGTTTTTGTGCCTTGTGCACAAGTCGAGGAGTTGGTAGGATATTTGTGTATAGTTAATCCTCACTACACTTGCCTTGCACTTGTCTTAATCTTGGCCGTTGGTTGGCCACTTCTTGACCTATAAATACCCCTTAGAGATGAAGAGTTCTTCGTCCATAAAGTTATCTTCAAGTCTAAAAATCCTCTCCTCTCCGCCAGGCCATTTCGTCCAAACACCTCCCCCTCCGTGAGTAGTTGGCGGGGCTTCCTTCCCTAGCCTGGCCAAAACCTACCCCCTCCTTGGTAGAAAAGTTGCCTTCTTGTATTGTTATAATGCCCAAAATACCTAGCCCAAATACCTTAGTACTTAGTAGAAGTTGTGAAGAACTTCTAAGGTTTCCTTGGAGCATACAACTTAGGAGCAAAACCTTGCTCGGTAGCGACTTTTCTAGGATATTATTGGGCTTACAGGGTAACTAATCCTAACCCTCTTTTGAATTAGAGAATACATCTTGTTGTAGTATAAGAATAAGTATAAATACTTAGAAGAATATCACCAGAATAGAATCATGTTACCACAGTAGAAGGGTTTAAAGAAGAATAATCAAAGCGTACTTACATGGGGTTTGTTTCTGATGAACTTATATAGCTCGTGGGTAGGAAAGTCTTGACATTCCATAGAATTGTGAACCCTCTGTTTAGAATGACCTTGAGTAGTCTTTGATAGATGCGTGACTATTATGGTGACTCTGCTGTGCGACATATTGACTTGGCGGTGGTTTTATTTGAGAAGGTATGTGATTCTTCCTAAAGCATGATATTTTACAATATATATAGAGCGGTAGGCGTACATGTGTTAAGCGAATAATAACTACGGCAATGTCTTTGACTTAAGCTGAATAATACTTACGGCAATGCCTGGCAAGCACGAATAACAACTACAGCGATGCCTCGGCTTAAGCACGAATAATAAAGATCTGAAAGCATTTCATAAGAATCTTGAATCATTTTTCTGAGAAGAGAACTAGCGGTTTTAAAGCGAAGCTTAAGAGTTATAATAGCTTTATGGGAAGTTAAGTATAACCACTTAAGATTGATAAAAGAAACAAGTTTGCCTATGTGTTTATAACGGACTTATGTTGAATTGTGAAAAGAATAATAAGATGGTCTGATAAGTAGACATGATATGATGCTATGTGTGTTAGTATCTTGTAGCGTTTGTATAAGAAGTATCACTTGTTGTGCTTATGTTGTTTAAAGATAATTTGTTATGTTAGTGTACTATCACTCACCTCTTGAGATGATCTGGGGTTAAGCGCCTCCGTGCGGGGTAGACTCGGTGATGCAGGACCGTGATTCGAGAAATACCTCATGCGGGTCGGGGGCCTATGCGGGCTCTGAGAGTTCGAGTTAGTATGCGGGGTTATGCCTCATGCGATCTATGTGGCCATGCGGACAGCGAGTCGGGGCGATGCAGGAGTAGCTACCCTCGATGCGGGGTTATACCATGCGGGCTCGTGTGAGTGGCCTATCACGGACTCGGGAGTCGAGTTAGGCTTGCGAGTGATATCTGGCGAGTGGCCTGCTTGAATCATTCGCGGCCTAGAAAAGACCTATTGATTTACATTTGTTGCTCTTGTTTGTGATGTGGCATATGCGGTTCCTTGATTCTTCATACATATTTGTAAACTGGTTTTAAAAAGTGTTATGATTTCATTTAAGTACTTTACGATTTCACATACTTAGTACTGTTGTCTTGACCTCCTTGAAGTGCGTTCATCTGCGGTAAGGGCAGCAGTCTTAGATCCACATTCTTAGGATCTACGTTGGTGTCGGGAGCTCCGTCTTTTAGAGCTCTACTTTTGGGTATGATCTCCTGTTGTAGATAGTTTTATCTGATCGAGGGTATGGCGGGAATACTGTCCGCCATAGTTGTATATTTCCTTAGAAGTGCATGTAGTCATGTTGTACAATGTCGGATGTAGCGCTAAACCATGTTTATATATATATCTTAGAAAGCGATGTTTTCTCGCATAAAGCGTATGTCTTATTTTATAAAGCTGTTTCATGTCTTGCTTTATATTTCCAGTTACTCGATGTATGACTACTTGGGTGCCGGTAGGCACGATCACGGGCCGGGCAGTCGTGACAAAAGTGGTATCGAGCGATTAATCCTCGGAAAGTGTCTCTGAGCCGTATCTAGTAAGTCTTGATTATCGGTGTGTTGTGCACCACTTAATGTCGAGGCTATAGGATATTTAGGATTAGTTTCCATTTTCTCATTACGAGATCGTGCTTTAGAAGCATGTTATAGGTTGGACCCCTCTAACGTATTCCTTTCTATGCTGATTATGCCTCGCGTAAAACGGCAGGGCGAAGGCAAAGCGGCCAGAGGCTGCTAGCGAGACACCAGTCCACGAGGGCTCGAGCCCGATCTATACGAGGCAGCGAGTTCTATGACACCTTGCCCAGCCGAGACCACAGTACCCGCCTCTGTCCCGCGGCTGGGCGGAGGTTAGGAATCTGAGAGATAACCCGGCTATTGGCTAAAGTTGTGGCCCGTCGAGAGAGGCGGATCACGGCGGTTCGGTTCGGCTCGGCTCGATCGCACCGTGGTGCGCGAAGCGAATAGTTTGAGACTACGAGATTTCTTGAGTTGTTGCCGCGCGAGTTTCTGGTGGCGGGAGGATGATCGCGAGAATTCATCCGTCGGCTACGAAGAATCATGAGGTGATCGAGGCCTCGGAGGCAGTCTGTGACCTTTGGTTGCGTCGGCTGCGTGATACGCGATCGATTGGTTTGATTCGTAGGAGTTATCCGGGAAACCGCAGCGTCCCAGTGCCAGGATGAGTTCTCGGAGGCTTTCCTCGCTCATGCACCTCGGATGAGGAGGCGCGGTGATAGATTTTACTCACGGCGAGAGAGGCGCCTTGTCGGGTACAATGTCGAGTTTGATTCATTGGCTCGATATGTCCGGCATTGGTGCGATATGGAGGATAGGGTGCACGCTACGTCAGGGCTAGATGATTACATGGCCGAGTCGTATGCGGGTGTTTCTCTTGGCGGGTATGGACATTACCGTGCGAGCTCACGCCCTTGGATGCGAGGCGCGAAGGTCGGCGAGTGGGCGAGCAGCGAGAAGAAGGCGGGGCGGGAGAGTCTTACGGTAGTTTATCGTGGTGGCGGCCTCAGCGATCTGGGTCGCACCTGGCAGCTCGAGCACTCTGCACCGTCCTCGGCCTGGCCCGAGTTTTGGCGGGGCCGAGGCGGGGCTTGAGCGTCGAGTAGCGAGTGCGGCGATCGAGACCACCCGGTGTGGCGTCACGGTAGATCCCATTCACAGGAAGTGTGGTACTACTTTTGGAGCTTATTCTGATTGTGGCGGCGGTCACTGCGGTGTCCGGCCGAGCGTGGCGGTGGTAGGGCTCGGCGCCGAGTTATTGCGGCTTCATCATCTCTCTGATTACTCGCCGGAGCGAGGGTACTCGTGGGTCGGCCGGTGGCGAGAGTCGTGGCTCGGGTCGATTCTAGCGGTCCTCGAACGCATTTATGCTGTCGGTAAGCGGGATCGGAGGCCTCACGATGTCGTCCGCAGTACCTTGCTCGGTTCCCAGGTTTGATGTGTATGCTTTGATAGATCAGGGTTCTACTCATCTATATATCTCCCACTTGTTGCTAGTAGGATGAGGATAGAGCACGAGTCCATAGACCGCTTTCGAAGTAGCTACGCGATGGGTGATTCGGTGGTAGCTCGGCGGGTATATAGAGCTTGTCTGTGACCGTTCTGATCGTCGGACCTGGCCGAGCTTGATAGAGTTGGAGATGATTGACCGGCGTGATTATGGGGATGGATTGGCTGGCTTCTTTCGCCAATGTAGATTCTGAGAGAGAAGTAAATGCGGTTCGGTTTCTGAGGAGCCGGTTGTTGAGTGGGAGAACGCGGTATCGTAGAGGTAGGTTTATTTCCTACCTCGAGGCTAGGAAGATGGTGCGAGAAGGGTATATCTACCGTCGTTGGTGTTTAATCTGAAGGCTGCGGTGCGATTTTTGATCGATCCCGATGAGTCGAGAGAGTTCCCAGGCGTGTTTCAGGCGACCTCGGGTATCCCTCACGAGAGGAGATTGAGTTTTGTATAGACATATTGCGGACACTCGGCTTTATTTCCATTCGCCATCTGAGAATGGCTTTGCCGAGTTGAGAGAGGCTGAGACGGTGAGAGATTTTTACGGAGAAGAGTTTTATCGGACCTAGTGTTTCTCCACGAAGCGCGGTATTGTTCGTGAAAAAGAAGGGCGGGGCCAGCTGCGCATGTGTGTTGACTACTGAGCGGTGAGCAAGGTGACCATTAAACGAATACCCGCTTCCGAGATTGATGATTTGTTCGACCGGTTGCGAAGTGCGAGATGTTTCTCGAATTGATCTGCGATCGGGCTATCATCAGTGCGAAGTCGAGAGAGGTGGATGTCCCTAGAATTGCGTTCGGGACGATGCGGGCATTATGAGTTGAGTCATGTCTTTTGGGTTGACGATACTCGTGGTATTCATGGATTTGATGAGCGAGTGTTCAAACCATTTTGAACACGTTTGTGATAGTGTTCGTGATGATATCTTGGTTTATTCTCGCTCAGGCGGGAGCATGCGGAGCATTTGAGGCTATCTTGTGATTCTCGAGACCAGCGATTATGCGCCAAGTTTTCCAAATGTGAGTTTTGGTTGACTTGATGGCGTTTCTTAGGCATATTATCGGGGTGATGGCGTTGAGTTGTCGGCCAAGATCGAGCGATCGGGACTTGGCCTGAACTACTACTCAAGCGAGGTTCGCGATTTTACGGGCCTTGCGAGGATATTATCGGCGGTTCGTAGAAGTTTGCTTATCTACTGCACCGTTGACTAGGGTGACTCGAAGCGGCGAGTTTGATGGTGATGCTTGTGGCGGGGTTTCGATTCTTTGAAAGAAGGCGGCCCGCCCGTTCTTACTCTCGGAGGTCGGATGGTTATGTCGTGTATTGCGATCGTCGGGCATCGGGTTGGGATGTGTGTTGATGCAGCATGGAAGGGTTATAGCATATCGTCCGGCGGTGAAGAAACACGGAGAACTACCCGCGTGATTTGGAGTTGGCGGTGTGATTCACGCCTTGAAGATGCGGAGGCACTATTTGTATGGGGTTCACGTGGATATTTTACAGACCACAAGAGCCTCGGTATATCTTGACGGAGGAGGCGAACTTCACGGCAGTCACGGTGGTTAGAGTTGCTTAAGGATTACGATGTTGATATCTGTACCAGGAAGGCGATGTTGTAGCGAGATGCTCTTAGTCGTAGGTCGATGGGAGCCTATCGGATGTGCGGCTAGAGAGGAGGGACATGGTTCGTGATTTGCATCGATTAGCGAGCCTTGGTGTCCGTTTGATTGGTCCCGATAGCGATGGGGTTAGAGTTCGTGAGGTTGCGAGTCTTCCGTGTCGAGGAGGTGAAGAGCGGCGATTCGAGATCGGCTTTGGTTCGATATCGTGATACAACTCTTACGTGAGGCAAGGGTCCTTTTGAGGTAGCATCGATGGGGTGCTAAGGTTTGAGGAGCATATTGTGTGTTCGGATGTTTGAGGACTTGGCGAGTTCTTGGGGAAGCCTGGTAGCGGCGTTACTCTATCCGTCAAAGTCGACCAAGATGTACCACGACCTTAGATACGTGTATTGGTGGGATGGCTTGAAGAGGGGCGTTGCGAGTTAAGTAGCTCGATGCGTGTTGTCGGCGGTGAAGGTAGAGCACGAGGCACGGTGGTTTATTCTGACGATTGAGATCGAGCACGGAAGTGGGAGTAATCAGCATAGACTTAAATCACGGGATTACCTCGCGCTCGGAGGAGACATGATTCTATATGGGTTATCGTCGGCGGTGGCGAAATCAACCCACTTTCTTCCGTCGGGCGACTTTTGGTGAGGATTATGCGGACTTTACATCAGAGATCGTCGGTGCGTGAGTCCCTACTTGATCATTTGAACGGAGCCCGATTCTGGCTAACCGGAGAGTCGCTTCGGAGGGTTTAGGGGCGCGAGTGAGCACAGTCTTGCATTTCATCCGCGAGCAGACGAGACGGCGAGCGCACTATCGGACTGCGAGGATATCTTTGCGAGCTGTGTTATTGACCGATGGTAGTTGGGAGGATCATTTGCCTCTGGTTGAGTTCGCGTATAATAATAGCTACCACTCGGTATTGAGATGGCGCCTTATGAGGCCTTGTATGGGAGGAAGTGCGGTCGCCTATAGGTTGGTTCGATGTGGGCGAGTGCGGCTAGTGGGACGATTTGATGCAATGACGATGGATAAGGTGAAGCTTATCAGGGCGGCTATTAATGACTCGAGTCGGCGAAGTCGTATCACGAGATCATCGTCGTCATCTTGAGTTCGAGGTTCATGATTAGGTTTTCCTAAAGGTGTCACCCATGAAGGGTGTGATGAGGTTCGGGAAGAAGGAAACTTCATTAGGTACATTGGGCGTTTGATTGTCATGAGGTAGGCGAGGTTGCCTATGAGTTGAATCTGCCGTCCGTCTGGAGGCGGTGCATCCGGATTTTCACGTATTTATCTTTGAGAGATGTATCGGGGATCCATCTAGGTACACCGTTGGCGATGTCGGTGGCCAGAAGGGTTATCGTATGAGAGATTCCATGCGATAGTCGATCGTCGGAGTTAGGCGTCTGCGGACGAGGCGTAACTTCGTCAAAGTCTTGTGGCGGAGCGAGCTCGGGAGGAGATGGCGTGGGAAGCCGAGGAGGACATGAGGCGAAGTATCCTCGCTATTTCCCATACCTCCGGGTAATTCACTTTCCTACTTGTAAATTTTAGTTGCTCGTTTACGCTAAGTGTTGTTACGTGGCCGTGTGTGGCATTTGCAAATTTATTTTAGTTATGAAGAATCTTATCGTTAAGCTGTCTTGGGAAGGAACATTCGGGGCGAATGTTTCTAAGGAGGAGAATGTTATACCAGTATTTTGAGTATATGCGTGAGAATACGTACAAAAGTCTAGCCTTAAGTTTAGGCAAAGCGTTTTTTTGGCACGACTCACAAAGCGAATAGTTTTTCGGAAAAGCGTTTCCACGACTTTCGTAGGGTAAATTCCGGCTATGCCATTTCTTATTTTTGCGGATTTTTAGAGGCGAAATATTTTGGACCAGCGGGAGGCGACACTTGGCACCCTCCAATTTGTGGACTTGAAATGCGTCCGTTGGGCGAATTGAAGACCATTAGCGCGTTTTTGTGCCTTGTGCACAATCGAGGAGTTGGTAGGATATTTGTGTATAGTTAATCCTCACCTACACTTGCCTTGCACTTGTCTTAATCTTGGCCGTTGGTTGGCCACTTCTTGACCTATAAATACCCCCCAGAGATGAAGAGTTCTTCATCCACAAAGTTATCTTCAAGTCTAAAAATCCTCTCCTCTCCATGAGCCATTTCGTCAAACACCTCCCACTCCCAGAGTAGTTGGCGAGGCTTCCTCCCCTAGCCTAGCCAAAACCTACCCCATCCTTGGTAGAAAAGTTGCCTTCTTGTATTGTTATAATGCCCAAAATACCTAGCCCAAATACCTTAGTACTTAGTAGAAGTTGTGAAGAACTTCTAAGGTTTCATGGAGCATACAACTTAGGAGCAAAACCTTGCTCGGTAGCGACTTTTCTAGGATATTATTGGGCTTACAGGGTAACTAATCCTAACCCTCTTTTGAATTAGAGAATACATCTTTGTTGTAGTATAAGAATAAGTATAAATACTTAGAAGAATATCACGAGAATAGAATCGAGCTATTACCACAGTAGAAGGGTTTAAAGAAGAATAATCAAGCGTACTTACATGATTTGTTTTCCTGATGAACTTATATAGCTCAGGGTGAGGAAATCTTGCTTGACTTTCCATAGAATTGTGAACCCTCTGTTTAGAATGACCTTGAGTAGTCTTTGATAGATGTAGCGACTATTATAGAGTGACTCTGCTTGTGCGACATATTGACTTGGCGGTGGTTTTTTGAGAAGGTATGTGATTCTTCCTAAAGCATGATATTTTACAATATATATAGTGCGGTAGGCGTCGTGTGTTAAGCGAATAATAACTACGGCAATGTCTTTGACTTAAGCACTGAATAATACTTACGACAATGCCTGGCTTAAGCACGAATAACACTACGGATGCCTCGCTTAAGCACTGAATAATAAAGATCGAAAGCATTTCGTAAGAATCTTTGAATCATTTTTTCTGAAGAGAACTAGCGGTTTTAAAGCGAAGCTTAAGAGTTATACTAGCTTTATGGGAAGTTAAGTATAACCAAAGATTGATAAAAGAAACAAGTTTGCCTATGTGTTTATAACGGACTTATGTTGAATTGTGAAAAGAATAATAAGATGGTTTGATAAGTAGACATGATATGATGCTATGTGTGTTAGTATCTTGTAGCGTTTGTATAAGAGTATCCTTGTTGTGCTTATGTTGTTTAAAGATAAGTGTTATGTTAGTGTACTATCACTCGCCTCTTGAGATAATCTGGGGTTAAAGGCGCCTCCGTCTGGGGTAGACTTCGGTGATGCAGGACCGTGATTCGAGAATACCTCATGCGGGTCGGGGGCCTATCGCGAGCTACGAGTTCGAGTTAGTATGCGGGGTTATGCCTCATGCGGTCTATGTGGCCATGCGGACAGCGAGTCGGGGCGATGCAGAGAGTAGCTACCCTCGATGCGGGGTTATACCTCATGCGGGCTCGTGAGTGGCCTATGCGGACTCGGGAGTCGAGATTAGGCTTGCGAGTGATAATACGGGCGAGTGGCCTGCTTGAATCATTCGCGACCTAGAAAAGACCTATTCTGATTTACATTGTTGCTCTTGTTTGTGATGTGGCTATATGCGGTTCCCTTGATTCTTCATACGTATTTGTAATGCGGTTTTAAAAAGTGTTATGATTTCATTTAAGTACTTCTGATTTCACATACTTAGTACTGTTGTGACCTCCTTGAGGGCTGCGTTCATGCAGCGGTAAGGGCAAGCGGTGCTAGATCCACATTCTTAGGATCTACGTTGGTGTCGGGAGCTCAATCTTTTAGGAGGCTCTGCTTTTAGGTATGATCTCACTGTTGTAGATAGTTTTATCTGATCGAGGTATGGCGGGGCCTGTCATCGCCATAGTTGTATATTTCCTTAGAGGTCTATAGTCATGTTATGCGATTGTCGGATGTAGCTGCTAAACCATGTTTATATATATATGCGAAAGCGATGTTTTCTCAGCGTAAAGCGTATCTTATTTTATAAAGCTGTTTCATGTCTTGCTTTATATTTCCAGATTACTCGATGTATGACTACTTGGGTGCCGGTAAGGCACGATCCACGAGCCGGGCAGTCGTGGCGATTGGATATAATGACCTTGAGAGTCAATATGGGGATGGACTAGTTGGCTTCTTGTATGCGAAGGTTGGTATGAGAGAGATTTGTTCGATTCGGTTGCACAGTGGCCAGGTGCTCGATGGGGAAGGAATGGAAATGTTAGTAATATGTAAGTTATTCCTTCCTTCTTTGACATGATAAATTGTGGAGTCTATGTGTTACACCCCGGAATTACAGGACATATATACGAGAATAGACGTGAGAACACGAGACTTAAAAGTTTGAACGCAAGAAATAATTGTTTCCCAAAGGAAAAATCTTCCGAACTTCGGGAAGGAAAAATGTTTGTCGGTAAGAATTGGGTTCTCAGAATTGTTATTTGAGACTGATGGAATTTATCGGAACTATGAAATTTTAATTTAGGATTTGGACACGTAGGGCCCACCCGAGAAATATTACGTTTTGTGGGGCCCACAAGGTTTCCGATATTTTGACCAATTATGGAAATTTCGGGAAATGAAAATTTATGGACGAATGGGAGGGCGACACGTGTCACCCCCCCCCCCCCCCATAGATTGATCGATTTTGTGGACCAAGGTTAAGTGGTCAAGTGACCAAGGTCAGTAGTCAAGTGGATGATCAAGTCTTGACAAGCCAAGCTTGATATAATTGTCCCGCTGTGTGACAGGGTTATAAGGGTGCAAGGCCCAAGTATAGTTAATCATTTTACTGGTTCGTGGATGCGTTCCACCGGAACCGGATCGTGAGAGCCGAAAATGGCCTTAAAATATCGGATGTAGTAACTCCAGTTGGAAAGCAGGCGATGATAGAAATTATGCATGTATGCTAGAAAAAGTTTGGAAATGCGAAAGAATCGACCGATGAAAGAGAGCAACCAAGTGTAAAAGAATGGAGCACGAATCGTAAGAACGCTTTCGAGTAGCTACGCAGTGAGTGATTGGGTGGTAGCGGCGGGTATATAAGATTTGCCCGGTGATGATACAATCGTCGGACCACTAGCGGACCTAGTAAATTTGGATATGGTATTACACCAGTAATTTCGGGGACATGTTTATAAGAACGTATGTAAGAACTCAAAAATGTTAAGAATTGAGACTAGTAAAAATTTATCGGAATTATGGAAATGTCGGGAAACGAAATATTGAGACGAACGGGAGGGTGACACGTGTCACCCCCTTAGATGGTCATGGTAGAATTGACCATGGGTTTAATGGTCATTTGACCTATGTAAAGATGACTAAGTCTTGTTAGGCTAAGAGCTTGATTATATTGACTAAGTCAAAGGGCTACTTGGCTTGATCTTTAAGTGAAATGCATCCAAGCCACCCATATGTGCTAATCTTGACCCTCCATAGTGTTATTTAAGTATACTAGTAGCAAGACAAAACTTCTACACTTAGAAAAAATTTGAAGAAAACTTTGAAGACTTCAATGTGCTCTCGGATTTGGGTCAATTCTCAAGACAAAAATTTTCATTAGTTGTTTAATAATCTCCACACTTTAAACCAAGGTTCCTAAGGGTATTGTAAGGGTATCTCAATAGAAAGATCCCGGGAAAGTGTCATTTTTGCATTAGTCGCAAGGTGAAAACCTAAGTCGCTTTCTTAGGTTTGGATTGGAAATTGAAGGAAAGTTGATTGTGATATTCTAAGGGCTTCAAGTGGCGGATTGGAGTGTCAAGGAGAGGCTCTAAGTTGCTAGGGAGCGACTTCGTATCTTGAAGTTGGATTAAGGCTTGTCAAAGGTAACAATCTTGTTCTCTTAATGTTATAAGATTACATATTGTTGTAGTTATACATTTTAACAAGAATGAGGTATATGTATTAATGATTGATAAGTGTTATGGATATTGGAAGCCTAAAATACGAAATGACCTTGTTAGCCATTTGAAATTGAAATACAAGTTGGTCGATAATTAGAATCGTCGCATGTTATCTACTTGAAGATTGTAGTTGTTATAATCGATTACGGCTTTATAACATGTTATACTATACAACTTGGATTGAAAAGGAATTGGAAAAGACTTTGTGTTGTTATACCTCAAATTTTCGAAAATGACTTTGTCTTTTGGACTAGTTGATATCAATTGTGGGGCGGAATTATACACGTCTTGTTAGACGTGTAATCCCCTATTGCTAACTACATTGTTGAGCCTTAAATGTGGCATGTTTGGTTATTAAATTCGGGCCTTGAAAAAGGTGGAAAAGTATGTAGAAACAAAGGAAGTGTTGTCCGATTTTCCGTAGAATTTAGTGACTTTGCACCTAGAATATTCTACGTTTGAAGTTAATAGACGTATTATGTTCATTATAGGTTGACATACTACGTACGACATATTGGACTTAGCAAGTGGATTGAACCGAAGAGGTATGTGGAACTTTCTTATCTCTTGAACATAAGTAGTTGTAAATATATATGATGCGGTGAGCGTCACGAGATTTTGACGAATCTAGTTTCATTTGATATCCTTGACTTGTCTTAAGAATGTTCAAGTTGGTTGAGTTAGGGAATTCACTCACTTGTTTAAAAAGATTAAGGATATCTTAGTTTCCAAAAGTGAAGGGACTTGAAGTATTTTGAAAGTATATGATACTTGTTTTGTTTTGAAAGTATAAGTCTCTTGGATATAAAGAAGAATGTAATTGCATAAAGTATAAAGTTAGTATAACGACTTTATGGGAAGTTGGTTATAATAGCTTTATGGAAAGATGAAAGAGTGGTTTACTCTAGTAATGTAAATAATGATAAATGACTTGAAATGAAGAAAGGCAAATTGATTTGAAGGCATCAATTGCTTAAGGTTTAAAGAAGTCACTTGATTTAGAAGCCTATAAATGTATTTCTAAAAGGTATTGTGACTTGTCTTGAAAAGTAGATATGACTTGATACTACAATTATTAGTATCTTGGAGTTTTATATGAAAAAGAGTCATTTTAAAAGAATAGAAGTACGTAGTACTCTGAGTTAAATTCCCGGATTTCAAAATGACATGTTAGTGCCTTAAGTAAACTAAAATGAGAGTGTATATAAACAAAGCTAATAAGAAGTTAGGCGATTTCTTAACTTGCTTATGTTATGTATGATAGACCGGTGGTGCTTATGTTATGTATAATAAGCCGGTAGTGCTTTTGTTATGTATGATAGCCGGTTGTGCTAGGTTATGTTATTCTTGCGGGGTAAACCCCCGGGTTACTACTTATTCCATGGATTTGCTACCCATGATGCAAGTGCGGTGTTTGTACTCATTGCGAGACCACCGGGCCCATGCGGGTGAAATAGTCCTATGCGGGTGAAATAGTCCCATGAGAGGCGGATGACCTCATTGCGGGTCCACAGGACCTATGCGGGTGAAATAGTCCCAGGAGTAGGATTACTTAATGATACTACGGGCGGGTGACCCTACTTTGATCATGAGCCTCCTATTTTTATGCAGTAAAATATATACTTGTTTACTCTCATTGTTAGTAAGGCACAGTGTACTGTTATTTGAGTCATCATACATGTCTCCAGCTTTACTTTTAGACTTTATGATTTTATTTGATGCTGATTTACATACTTGATGCGTCTGTTATCTTGACCCCTTTCCTCGGGGCTGCGTTAAATACCATAGGTAGGGGTAAGTAGGTGGTGGATCCTCGTTCTTAGGATCAACGATCGATTGTCGAAGCTCCGTTTCTCGGAAGCTTGTCTTTTAGTGCAGTTTCCACGATGTTGTAGATTTATGTACATTCGGGGTATGGCGAGCCACTGTCATACGGTTATTATTCTTAGAGGTATGTAGTCATATTTGTGGATTTGGTTGTAAGAACAAAGATGTAACGGTTTTTATTTTAGGTTATGTATATTTTCCGGAAGGTGGACTTATCGGCTAGCCTATTGATGTTTACTGTTTAAGTATTTTTATGAGTTTTGTATGTTCCGCTGCTATTCTCTGATGTATACCTGTAAGGTGCCCGAGTAGGGCACGATCGCAGAATTCGGTCGTGACAAAAGTGGTATCGAAGCGATTAGTCCTCGGAAAGTGTCTCTGACCGTGTCTAGTAGAGTCTTGATTATCGGTGTGTTTTTCTACATCTGTCGGGGAGGTATGAGACATTTAGGATTGGTTTCCATTCTCCTCTCTGCGAGATCGTGCGATGAAATTTGTCTTATTAGGTTGAATCCTCTGCGACCTATTCTTATGTATCGATTATGCCTTCACGGAAGGCGGCCGGGGCCCGGAAGGGCAAGCGGCGGCAAGAGGCTGCTGAGTGAGTATAAGGGTTACTAGGACTCGGGCGGACTATGCACGAGGTTGTGGCGAGTCGGCGAGTTAAGCCATGCCAAGCGATATTAGAAGTGAGGCGGCGTAGCTCGGAGGTTCCGATGCACGAGCTGCGATTCGCGGCTAGGCGATATAGATATTACGGAGAGCATATCGGGTTATTGACTAGCATAGTGGCGGCGGCCGGGAAGCGAGTAGCTAACCACTGGCCGACGATTTGCGGTCGGGATTTTACAGGTTGCCATCCACGAGTTCTGATTCGAGATATGAGAGGATCTCGGGAGTTTGTCAGCGATTCTGATGGACTATGCAGATGCTTAGGGCCTCGGAGCAGTGATTGTGTTATCCTGCTGCCGATTAGGTGATATTGCGTTAATTGGTTTGAATCATGAGAGGCTGTCTGAGGCATGGGTGCTCTTCCGGTATGTTTGGGATGAGTTCACGGAGGCCTTTCTTGATCACTTTTGCCCCTGAGATGAGAGAGGCTGCGTGGATAGATTCTTGACATTGAGGCGAGAATGGGAGGACTATCGGAAATTACTGACACAGGTTTGACCATTGGCGGTATGCGCTCACCATTGTGGGTGACAGTGAGCGAGTTCATCGCTATGTGATGGGGCTAGGCCGTCGTATGATTCTGCATGCTTGGGAGTGGACCTTGAGCCAGGTATGGATATTGCGGAGATCTGCGAACTTATACGCGAGGATAGAGGGCGAGAGAGAGAGATCGGCCGGACTCGAGCGGCCCGAGAGGCGGGCAGCGAGGTTCGGGGTAACTTTGGCGGACAACCTCGGCGAGCTAGGTCCACATTTAGCGAGCCTGAGTGCTCCTTCCGATTTCTGGCGGGATGTTTGATCGGTCGGGTTATTCGAGGAAGGTCGGGGCTCGAGGCCGGGTTCCCGGAAGGCGGGGTTCGGTCGAGATGAGGCCACCTTTACCTCGGTGTGGTCGATGTGGTGGTTCCCATCGTGGGGGGTGTCGTATTCCTCCAGGAGCTTGTTACTCTTGCAGCCAGCAGCAGAACCATTTGAAGATAGATTGTCCGACCAGAGGCAGCATGGGTGGTATGGTTGCGATAAGTCGATTCTTTGAGTCTAACCTTACGTGGTTATGCGCCGGAGCGGTGTTCGCGGACGGCGAGCCATGGCGAGGTCGTGGTGGAAGTCTAGTTCTAGCGATCCACAAAAGCGCGTATATTCCTTGCGGTAGCGAGATCGAGAAGGCTTCGGATATAAATCGGTACATTATTGATTTCATGCTATAGCGTTTATGCTTTGATAGATCCGAGTTCTACCTTGTCTATGTGTCCCCTCTTATTCTTTGGTAGAATCGGGATAGGCGGTGTCGATAGAGCCTTTTGAGGTAGCTACGCGATGGGTGATTCGGTGTTAGGCGGCGGGTGTACAAAGATTGTCAGGTGTTTATATCTGGCGTCGGACCACTGTGAGACTTGATAGAGTTGGAGATGGCGATTTTGGCGTCATTATGGGTATGGGTGGTTGGTTCTTGTTATGCCAACGTTGTTGTAGAGAGCGAGTTGGTCGATCTGATTTCTGGTAGGCGATTATCAGTGGAAGGACAATCTGGCGTCATTGAGGGTAGGTTTATTTCTTACCTCGAGGCTAGGAAGATGGTGCGAAAGGATACATCTATCATGCAGTTCGTGTATTTGTCTGGTGATGTGCGATTCTTGATCGATTCGGTGGTTAGAGAGTTTTGGATGTATTCCCGGATGATCTCGGTATTCCTCCGAGAGAGATAAAGTTCTATATTGACCTTTATTACACCGAATTCCATGATATGTTTATAAGAATGTACGTAAGAACTCAAAAGTGTTAAGATTTGAGACTAGTAAAATTTATCGGAATTATGGAATTGTCGGAAAACGAAATATTGCGACGAATGGGAGGGCGACACGTGTCACCCCCTTATTGGTAGTGGACGAATTGAACCATGGGTAGAAGGGTCATTTGGCCATTAAATAGATGAGCAAGTCTTGCTAAAGTCTTGAAGCTTGACAATGTTGACTAAGTCCAAGGGCCACTTGGGCTAGATCCATGTGAAACTCATCCAAGCCACACAATTGTACTAATCTTGACCCTCCATCATGTTATATATGTATACTAGTGCAAGACAAGCTCCACACTTAGCAAAATTTTCAAAAAAAATCTTGAAGAACTTCATAGAGCTCTCGGCTTTAGTGGGAAGCAAGATGAAATTTTTTTCGTTTGTTGTCCAATAATCCCCATACTTTAAACTAAGGTTCCTAGGAGTATTGTAAGGTTTTCTCAATAGAAAGATTCCAAAAAAGTGGCGTTTTCGTATTAGTCGCAAGGCGAAAACCTAAGGAGTTCTTCAACTTTGAAGTTGGAACTTGAAGAGGAGTTCTTCATAAGCTTCTAAGGGTTGCTTGGAGTGGTTTGGAACGTCGAAAGGAGGAGCTAACGTTGCTAAGGATCGACTTGTAATCTTGGACCATATTTGGGCTAAATGAGGTATAATCTTCGTCTTACTTTTGTAATTGAAGATTCCATGTTATTATAAGTTAGAAATGATCATGTGATATGTATTATGAAGATTGATAAGTGTTATGGAAATTTGGAAGCTCAAATCCGAAAATGACATGTTGAGTCATTTGAAATTGAATTACAATTTGGTCGTTAACTAGAATCGTCGCATGTTATCTACTTGAAGATTATAGTGGTTATAATCAATTGCGGCTTTATATCATGTTATACTAAACAATTTGGATTGAATAGAAATTGGAAAAGAATTGGTATTGTTGTCCCTAATTGCCGAATGGACATTGTATTTTTGGACTAGTTTAATGTCAATTGTGGGGCGAAATTTTACACGTCTTGATTAAGCGTGTAATCCCCTATTGTTAACTACTTTGTTGAGCCTTAAATGTGGCATGTTTGGTTATTAAATTCGGCCTTGAAAAAGGTGGCAAAGTATGTAGAAACAAAGGAAGTGTTGTCCGATTTTCCGTAGAATTTAGTGACTTTGCACTTGGAATATTTTACGTTTGAAGTAAGAAGTTAATAGACGTACTATGGTCATTGTAGGTTGACATACTACGTACGGCATATTGGACTTGGCAAGTGGATTAAACCGAAGAGGTATGTGGAACTTTCTTATCTCTTGAGCATGAATAAGTTGTAAATGTATATGCGGTGAGCGTCTGAATTTTGACAATCTAGTCCATTTGTTATCCAAGTTGGTTGAGTTAGGGAATTAACTCACTTGTTTAAATATTAAGGATATCTTGGTTTTCAAAAGTTAAGAGACTTTAAGTATGTTGAAAGTATTTTTGATACTTGTTTTGTTGGGAAGTTTAAGCCTCTTGGTTTTAAAGAAGAATGTAAGTTTCTAAGGTATAAAGCTAGTATAACGGCTTTATGAGAAGTTGGTTATAATAGCTTTATGGAAGGTTAAAAGGAGTGATTTACTCTAAGTAATTTAAGTATGATAAATGACTTGAAATAATGAAAGGCAAATTGATTTAAAGGCATCAATTGCTTAAAGTTTTAAAAGAAAGAAGTCACTTGATTTAGAAGCCTATAATTGTATTTCTAAATGGTATTGTGACTTGTCTTGAAAAGTAGTTATGACTTGATACTATGGTTATTAGTATCTTGGAAGTTTTATATGAAAAAGAGTCATTTTAAAAGAATAGAGTGCGTAGTACTTTGGGTTAAATTCGGATTTTATAATGACATGTTAGTGCCTTAAGTAAACTAAAAATGAGAGTGTACATGTATAAGACTAATAAGAAGTTAGGGGATTTCTTAACTTGCTTATATATGGTATGATAAGCCGGTAGTGCTTATGTTATGTATGATAAGCCGGTAGTGCTTATGTTATGTATGATAAGCCGGTAGTGCTTATGTTATGTGTGATAAGCGGTTTGTGCTAGTGGTATGTTATTCATTCTGAGGTCGTTCCGGGTTTATAGCGTTGCATATTAGTGGATTTGCTACCCGCGATGCGAGGAATACCTCGTGCGAGTCGTAAGGGCTTATGCGGGTGAAATAGTCCCGTGCGGCGGATCTGACCTATCTGAGGAATACCTCATGCGAATCTACCACGACTATGCGAGCGAATACAACCTATCGAGGAATACCTCATGCGGGTCCACGCGACTATCACGGGTGAAATAGTCCCGAGTAGGATTGTAATGATCTGCGGGTGGTCTGCTTTGATCGTGTGCTTCTATTTTTATGTTGTAAGTATACTCTTGATTACTCGTTGTTAGTAAGGCCTGATGTCTTTGTTAATTGAGTTATCATACATGTCTCGATTTTATTATAGACTTATGATTTCATTCTGATGCTGATTTCACATATTTGAGTACATGTTATGCGACCTCCTTGAAGTGCGTTCGTCACCGTGGTAGAGTATCTGGTGGTGATCCTCACTTTTAGGATCAGTTCGGTGTTGAAGCTCAATTACTCGGAGGCTTATCCACAGTATGGTCGGTTGTTGTACATTCGAAGTGCAGCGGGGCCATGTCGTCCACGATTATTATTCTTAAGTGCGTAGTCACATTTGTGGATTGAGTTGTAAAGAAAAAAAATGTACTATTTTATTTTTATAGTTTACGGAAGGTGGCCTTATCGGTTAGCCTGTTGTTATTTTATGTTTAAGCATTTTTTAAGTTATGTGTGTTCATTGCTATTCTACGATATATCAGAAAGGGTGCCCGGGTAGGGCACGATCGCGAGCTTGCCGAGTAAGTAACAGAACCATTGCGGACACTCGGCTTTATATCTATTCAGCGTCTGAGGATGACACCTGCTGAGTTGAAGGACCAATTGAAAGATTTGCTAGAAAAAGGCTTTATCAGGACTAGTGTTTCTCCTTGGAGAGCGCCGGTTTTGTTTGTAAAGAAGAAGGATGGGACGATGCGTATATGTGTTGACTACAGACTGCTGTATAAGGTAACCATCAAGAATAGATACCCCCTCCTCAGGATTGATGATTTGTTTGACCAGTTGCAGGGTGCGAGATGTTTCTCCAAGATAGACCTGCGATGCAGTTATCATCAGTGCGAGTTAGAAGCGAATATCCCAAGCGCATTCAGGACTCGGTATGGGCACTATGAGTTCAGGGTGATTACTTTCGATTTGACCAACGCTCCAGCGGTATTTATGGATTTGATGAACCGGGTTTGACCAACGCTCCAGCGGTATTCATTGATGACATCTTGGTTTATTCGCGCCTGAGCGAGGCATCTGCGAATCACGAGGCGGTACTTAGGGTCCTCGAGCGGCGATTGTTCGCCAAGTTCTCCAAGTGTGAGTTTTGGTTGGCCTCACTGGCATTTTTGGGGCACATTATTGGGGCTGACGGTGTTCAGGTTGATACAACAAAGATTGAGGCGGTCAAGTCTTAGACGAGACCTACTACTCCGACGGAGGTGCGCAGTTTCTTAGGGATGGCAGGTTATTATCGTAGGTTTGTGGAGTAGTTTGCTTCGATATTAGCACCATTGACTAGGCTGACTCAGAAAGCAGCTAAGTTCCAGTGGACAGAACCTTGTGAGAAGGGCTTCCAGTTACTGAAGAAAAAGTTGACGACGGCTCCAGTTCTTACTCTTCCCGAGGGGTTAGAGAGCTACGTGATTTATTGTGATGCCTCGGGTATCGGGCTAGGGTGCGTATTGATGCAGCATGACAAGGTAATATCCTATGCTTCCCGGCAGCTACGGAAGCATGAGAGGAATTACCCTACTCACGACTTAGAGTTGGCCGCATTTATTCATGCCTTGAAGATTTGGAGACATTATTTATACGGGGTTCATGTGGATATTTATACAGACCACAAGAGCCTCCAGTACATCTTCAGGCAGAGGGAGCTGACCTTGCGGCATAGACGGTGGTTAGAGTTGTTGAAGGATTATGACATTGATATCCTATACCATCCAGGAAAATCCAACGTGGTTGCAGATGCTTTGAGTCGTAGATCTATGGGGAGTGCATCGGAGTGCGGCGGATAGACAGGACATGGTCCGTCATATCCATCAGCTAGCGAGCCTTGGGGTTCAGTTGGTCGATACCTATGATAGTGGGGTATGGGTTCGTGAGATTGCCGAGTCTTCCATCGTTGAGGAGGTGAAAATGCGACAGTATGAGGACCCAGTTATGATACGGTATCGAGATACGGCTCTTCGAGAGGAGAATGGTCTATTTGAGGTAGCGCCTTATGGGGTGCTAAGATTTGAGAGCGGTGTGTATTCCGTGTTGCGAGGACTTCAGTGATTAGGGGAGGCACACATTGCTCGTTACTCTATTCATCCGGGGTCTACTAAGATGTACCATGACCTCAGATGTATGTATTGGTGGGATGACCTAAAGAAGGACATGGCAGGGTTTGTTTCTCAGTGTCCAAATTATCAGCAGGTCAAGGTTGAGCACCAAAAGCCTGGTGGGCTATTGTAGGCGATTGATATTCCGACATGGAAGTGGGAGGTGATCCACATGGATTTTGTTACAGGGTTACCTCGTACTCAGAGGAAGTGTGATTCCATCTGGGTTATTGTAGACAGGCTGACAAAATCCGCCCACTTTCTTTCAGTCAGGACTACGTATTCGGCTGAGGATTATGCTAGATTGTATATCAGGGAGATTGTGAAACTGCACGGAGTTCCTATATAGATTATATCAGACAGAGGAGCCCAATTTATGGCTAACTTCTGGAGGTATTTCCAGAAGGGGTTAGGGACACAAGTGAGTCTCAGTGCTGCGTTTCATCCTCGGCCAAGCGAGGCGGCAAAGCGTACTATCGGACAACGAGGATATCTTTGCGGGCCTGTGTTATTGATTTCGGGGGTAGCTGGGAGGATCATTTGCCTCTTGTAGAGTTTTCTTATAACAACAGCTACCATTCTAGTATCCAGATGACGCCATATGAGGCTTTGTACGGGCGGAAGTGTAGGTCGCCGATTGGTTGGTTCGACGTGGTCGAGTTGATTAGTTGGCGGACTTGATTCGGTGTGGATAAGGTGAAGCTTATCCGAGGATAGGCTATTAGCGACTCATAGTCGGCAGAAGTCTTATGCAGATAATCGGCGTCGACATTTGGAGTTTCAGGTAGACGATTGAGTCTTCTTGAAGGTATCACCCATGAAGGGTGTGATGAGGTTCAGAAAGAAGGGGAAACTTAGCCCAAGGTACATTGGGCCCTACCAGATCATCCGTAGAGTAGGCAAGGTTGCCTATGAGTTGGATATGCCATCAGTTTTAGAGGCAGTACATCCGATCTTCCATGTTTCTATGTTACGGAAGTGTATCAGAGATTCATCGAGATTTTTCCCAGCTAGCGAGGTCAAGGTGACAGGGGGTTTATCGTATGAGGAGAGTCCCATAGCGATACTCGATCGCCAGGTCAGGCGACTGCGGACCAAAGATGTGGCTTCCGTCAAAGTCTTGTGGCGGAATGATAATAGGGAGGAGATGACTTGGGAAGCGGAGGAGGACATGTTGAGGAAGTATCCTCTCCACCTTCAGGTAATTCATTTCCCTTACTTGTCAAGTTTTAAGTAAAGTATTTTTGCTTAAGTGCTATTATGTGGCCACGTGTGGAATTATTGGTATGTAGGGGTTGTGAAAGGAGAATATGTCCCTATCTATAAGTTTGTGTTATACCCCGTATTTCCGGAGTATGTACGTAAGGACGTACGTAGAAATTTGAACTTGTGATTTAGGCTTGGCGGTCGTTTATTCCTGACACGATTTGAGTCGTTTTTTGAAAGCGTTTCTGACTTTCGTAGGGAATTTCGGCTATGTCATTTTTATTTTTGCGGATTTTTAGAGGCGAAACATTTTGGACCAGCGGGAGGGTGACATGTCACCTCGCATTAAACGAGAGCGGCAACCACTTGGCGAATTGGGCTACTTTATGGCCTTGTTTTGTGCCTTGTTTTGAGGAGTGTTTTGTGGAGTAGGGTTAGGGTGCACATGGCTTGATCTTGGCCCTACACTTGCTATGCACTTGGCAAGATCTTGGCCATTGGTTGGCCTTGGCTTGTGCTATAAATACCCCTCTCCCTTTGATGAATTCTTCATCCTTTCCACAAATCTTCCAAGTGTTAAAATCCCTCCTCTCCTCTTGTTGACTCTCGTCCAGAGCCCTCTCCCCCTTTGAAAGGCCCCTTGGCAGAGCCCTCTCCACTCCTAGTAGTGTGGCGTGGGGTACCCCACTAGCCTAGTTGCTTTAGTATAATACCCACTTTGTGGTGTAGAAATACTCTCAAAAGTTTTGTTATAATGCCCAATTACCTTAGCCGTATACCTTGTAGTATTCTAAGGTTATACCTATCTGGCAGGAAATACTATTATACTTCCATCGGTCCTGGCAGAAACCACAGGAAAATCTCCATAGTCAGTTGGAGTATTGTGTAGAAGTTGGTTAGAACTTCTAAGGGTGGTTTAGAGCGGGTTGGGCGCTCGGAGTTGGAGCTAAGCGATTGCCGGGATCGACTTTATACTTGGATAATTATGGGCTTATCGAGGTAAATATCTTGTCCTCTATTGTAATTGGAAATTACATGATTGTTAGACTATAGTTGAAGTATACTATATGTAGAACTGAGCGTTGTTATCGCGATGTCTTTTGACTTAAGCTGAATAATAAGAAACCTTTTGAAAGAAAATCTTGGCTTGTATTTACATAGGGTGTATTCTGATGGACTTGTGTAGCTTTTACGTGGAGTAAATTGTACCCGTTCGGGTTAGATGTATAACCCACACTGGTTGGCTTGGTAGCCGGCCTCGATAAAGGAGGAGATTTCTGTTTTGCGGGAGGTCTTTGCAATTTTACGTAGAATGTTCTACGGTGAGACCTAAATGTTAATAAGCGCCTTGTGGCCTTATAGGTTGAAGTACTACGTGTGGCGCGATCTAGGGCTAAGGAGTAGCCGAAGCGGTTTGAAGTACTTGGGCGTTTTGCTATTAGTCGATGCTCGTCGCGAGGTATGTGAACCTCTTCATATCTCTTCTGGCATGATATGTGTGAACTATGTAGTGCGGTGAGCGTCACAGTGCTAAATGTATTTGATTGGTGTAAAACATAAAGTGTTATAACGGCTTTATGGAAGTTGGTTATAACGACTTTATGTTGGTAAGATAATACGTGTGGTTTTAAAAGGTAACTAATTTGAACTATAAGCTGGATTGTTATGTATTAATAAAGAACTTGAAGTATTTCAAAGATTTTGAATCATTTTGAAAGAAGAAGTAATACTTGGTTTTGAAAACTTAAGAGTTATACTAGCTTTATGGGAAGTTAGGTATAACGGCTTAAGAATGTTTCTGATTTGAATCGGAATGTGTATCGACAAACCAACTGCGGCGTTAATAAAAGAAATGTTTTGACTAATTAAGTATTATTAAAACCGGTAGAAACTTCCGTCTGCATAGAAGCTAAGATGAGACAAAATGATATTTCTAGATCACGATTTTGTAATAAGATTGTTATAAACAAGAATATCCTACTCGCATATAAGGCTTAGGTTTCTCAGTTGTTTAAAGAAGAATTATATTCTTAAATGAATAAGACTATGAACTACGAAACCTTTCTAAAATGAGAAACTTGAACATTGGAAATTAGGCAAACTTGAACATTGGAAATTAGGCAAACTTGAACATTGGAAAAGAATGTTGCTAATTGATTTACTTTGAAAGAGATAATCACTCTATTTTTATATACTACGGGTATTGTGTGATTTTTGTGAAATGCGTATCTTTTAAAGATTTAATGTATGAAGTACTTGGGGATAGGTACGAACTTGTTAGTAGAAAGTACGCTTGTGTGAATAACTTGATTGTATTGGTTTGTGATAACGCGTAATACTTTCTTGTTGATTTGATGAGTGAGCATGTTAGGATGCTCGTGTGTTAGTATCTTGTGATTATTATGTAAGGGGTTATTATTGTTGTGCTTACGTTGTTAAGCGTTAAGCCCGTTATAATTATTGTATCACATACCGCTGACTTATTATCTGAGGGCTTGCCACCCGATCGCGGTCTTTCACGGCTATGCGGTCCTGCGTGACTATGCAGTCGCGGTAGCTCGGGATTGATCATTAGGGTGTTTAGCACGATGCGGGGATTCCTATGCGATGCAGTGAGACTATGCGGTCTTTTGAGACTATGCGGGTTGCGGGAGCCTAGGCGGATCTGAGGTTAGGCTGCGCCCGATGCGGGGTATACCTCGGTGATGCAGGACCATGATTGAGAATACCTCATGCGAGTCCGTGTGTGACCTATGCGGGCTGCGGGAGTTCGAGGATAAACAGCGCATTGATATTGCGGGCGAGGGCGAGCGATCGTGTAGTGCGATGCAGAAGGACCTCGGGATACGATTTGTGGTATTTTTAGTGCGTGGGTCTTAGTAGTCGGCTATGCCTTCGTACTTACCGTGCGGTTTTATTGTGATAACTTGGAGGCGTGAGTCACGACTTGACATATGGCTTATTTATTGTGAGCGTAGTTTGGTTATCATACATGTCTCTGCTTTATATAGACTACTATGATTTCATTCTGATGTTATTTTGATTTCATATACTCGGTTTTGTTATCTTGACCTCGCCCGAGGCTGCGTTCATCTGCGAGTAAAGGTACACCGATCGTTGATCCTCGCTCTTAGGATCACCGTTGGCTTTGGGAAAGCTCCGTTTCTCGGAGGCTTATCGGTGGTATAGTCCCTGTCGTAGTAAGTGTTTACATTCGGGGTTTGGCGGAATACTGTCCGCCATTATTATCGTATCATTTCTTAGAAGTGCATGTAATCTTGTTGTGGGCAGAATTTGTAAGAGGTTATGTATTGAATTGCTATTTATATATATCTTGAAGGTAACGCTTTTAGTTGCTTTGTCTTCTTATTTCTTGTCATTTTACATTGGTTTCATGTATTGTCTTTATGTTCGTGATTACTCGATGTTGTGTCACTAGGGTGCGGGGTAAGGCACGATGCGAACCGGGCGGTCGTTACAAAAGTGGTATCAGGCGATTAATCCTCGGAAAGTGTCTCTGAACCGTATCGATAGAGTCTTGATTATCGGTGTGTTGTGCACCTGCGATGTCGAGGAGGCTATAGGATATTTAGGATTGGTTTCTATTTCTTCTTAGTGCGAGATCGTGCCTTAGAGTGTGTTGTAAGTTGGACCTCTAACGTATTTCTTTCCACTGCAGATATGCCTCGCGTGAGGCAAAACCAGGGCCGAGGCGAGCGGCGGAGGCTGCGGTAGAGTTGAGGGTTGCGTGGGCGCAGCCCGATCATTACCTAGGGTAATGCTTCGCCCGAGGATTCTGCGGCGTCGCTAGCCCCGAGTTTAAGCCGCGGCGGCGCGGTTCCTCTGCGGCCGTGGTATGTGAACCTTGGTTCCACGGCCAGAGCAGAGAATATAGATTTCAGGAAGCGACCACATTACTAACTATGGATTTGACTACGAGAGTATCTGGATGTATGGCGAGTCTTGATGAATATCAGCGAAAGGTTGTGCGAAGTAAGTTCTTGATTGAAGCTTGAGCATGGCACGTATGCGGGCTTTTTCTTGCAAGGCGATGTAGAGATCGGCGGGTTAACGAAGGGCGGTAGAAGAGAGCGAGCGGCAGGTCGCTTTGGTAACTTTAGTGAGTCACCTCGCGGATTTGATTATGCACATCCACGGTGCAGTGGTCTTCCACGAATTTCGGGGCGTTTGGGGTGTGCGAGAGTTGGCGAACTCCGGGACTTAGGTTCCACGATGTGACAGGCGTCATCCCGGGGAATGTCGTCTTTTAGTTGGTACTTGTTGTACTATGACCGTCGAGTCTAATGTCGAAAGAGTGTCTAGTAAGGAGGACTTAGCCTTGAGGATCGGTGGGTAGTTTGTCATCTCCTCGGTATCGCCTGCAGGCGGAGTTTGATTAGAGCGACTAAGGGAGTGAAGCGATGAATATAGATATATCCTTAACCCTACAGAGATGCGTATATGTGATAAGGTGAGTATACCTTAAGTGCTGTGTTACGATAGCGGTGTGTTAGTTGTGATTAGGAATCATGATGGGTTAGCAGAGTAAGATTTTGGGGATAGAAGGTGTGAGCCTTAGAGTTTTATACGTAGAGACCTTAGAGGTGAGGCCGTCTCGAGAAAGGTGTAGTGTTATGTTTGATCAGTATCGGAAGTGCATAGTGCTGCGTGAGCTACGTTTGGGATAGGTCCTAAGTAGTGTGGAATGAAAGGGGTAGTTGAGCTAAGAAGACCGCTGGGTTTTCGTGGCGTGATTAGTGAGTTTTCTTCGTGGAGCTAGCATTGTGCGCGTTGCGGGTCGGGTTGAGGCCACGTTGCGGTCAACCAGCGGCGGGTTTGGTGGTGGGGTCGGTTGTGGTGGTCGTCTTGTGTTAGGATCACGAGGTGTTAGGCCCGAGTTTGGTTGACCAGCGTGCGAGTTCGTGGATGCGTTCGACGGTGGTTGGGCGATGGGGCAGCCCGTCGTGTTCTTGAGCGGGGCCGTTCACTCGGCGATGTTGTTTTAACGAAAGGTTGTAAGGCTGCAGGTGCCTACCTTCGCCTTATGGCGAACCAGTGGAGCCAGTGCGGCTGTTTTGTTTGGAAGTTTTACCAAACATGTGTTAAGAACTTCGGTGAGTCTCAGAATCGCGTTCGCCTCGGGCGATGCTTGAATTTGAGGATAGTTGTGGGGATTGTTGTCTCACTGTGGAGAGTGTTTAGGCTACCATTTGGTGTTCGGATGTCACCTTTTGAAGCCTTGTAGGCGGAAGTGTAAAGTTGCGGTCGATTGGTTCGATGTTGGCAAGGTTGAGCAGTTAGTTGAGCTTGTTCGGCGGTGTGGATAGTGTGAAGCTTGTCTAGAAGAAGTTACAGCGGCTCGGAGAATCGTGCGGATAATCGGCGGCAGCTTAGAGTTGAGTTGTGGTCGGTCTGCTTGAAAGTACCACCGGACGGTGTGGCGAGCTTTGGAAAGCGAGAGAAACTTAGCGAGTTACTTTGGGCCTTTGAGAGTTCATGTGAAGAATAGGCGGGTTGCCTATATGTTAGCATTGCCGTCCGACTTAGGAGGCGGGGCGTCCGATCTTCGTATTGTTATGTTAGGAAAGTATCGAAGATCCGTCGAGAATGTTCCCGATTAATGATGCCCGCGTAAAGAGATAGTAACCCGAGTTTTGGAAACTAAGCGATGCTCGAAATGTGGTAAGGGTTGAGTGTCACGGCGGCTTGATGATCGCATGCGGCCGTACCATTTGTTGGAGTCGTCGGGCAAGGCTCGCGACAAGGTGACAAAAGTGGTATCATTTTGGTGATGTTAGAGTGTTTCCTCGTGGACTTGGATGTAAGTTTTTGTATGCGGTGTTTTACGTGGCGGATGTGGCGGGTTGGTTCTCGTAAGTATAGTAGTGAAGACTATCTTGGCGCGCGTTGTTTGAGACTTAGAAGGAACATTGGGACGAATGTTTCTAAGGAGGAGAATGTTATACCCGTATTTCGAGTATATGCGTGGGGCGTGCGTAGAAATTTGAACTTGTGATTTAGGCTTGGCGAATTCGTTTTGTTCACTGACACGATTTGAGTCGTTTTTTTAAATGAAGCGTTTCTGACTTTCGTAGGGAATTTCGGCTATGTCATTTTATTTTTGCAGATTTTTCAGAGGCGAAACATTTTGGACCAGCGGGAGGGTGACATGTGTCACCTCGCATTGGAAACGAGGCGGCAACCCATGGCGGGTGGGCTACTTTATGGCCTTGTTTTGTGCCTTGTTTTGTGGAGTGTTTTGTGGAGTAGGGTTAGGGTGCGTGGCTTGATCTTGGCCACTACACTTGCTATGCACTTGGCGAGATCTTGGCCGTTGGTTGGCCTTGGCTTGTGCTATAAATACCCTCTCCACTTTGATGAATTCTTCATCCTTTCCACAAATCTTCTAAGTGTTAAAATCCATCCCTCTCCTCTTGTTGACTCTCGTCCAAAATCCCTCTCCACTGAAAGGCCCATGGCGAGAGCCCTCTCACTCCTAGTAGTGTGGCCGTGGGGTACCCCACTGCCTAGTTGCTTTAGTATAATACCCACTTTGTGGTGTAGAAATACTCTCAAAGTATTGTTATAATGCCCAAATTACCTTAGGTATACCTTGTAGTATTCTAAGGTTATACATCTGAAAGCAGGAAATACTATTATACTTCCGTCGGTCCAAAACCAAAACCACTAGGAAAATCTCCATAGTCAGTTGGAGTATTGTGTAGAAGTTGGTTAGAACTTCTAAGGGTGGTTTAGAGCGGGTTGGGCGCTCGGAGTTGGAGCTAAGCGATTGCCGGGATCGACTTTATACTTGGATAATTATGGGCTTATCGAGGTAAATATCTTGTCCTCTATTGTAATTGGAAATTACATGATTGTTGAACTATAGTTGAAGTATACTATATGTAGAAGCGAGCGTTGTTGTCGGATGTCTTTTGACTTAAGCTTTGAATAATAAGAAACCTTTTGAAAGAAAATCTTGACTGTATTTACATAGGGCGTATTCTGATAGACTTGTGTAGCTTTTACGTGGGTAGAATTGTACGTTCGGGTTAGATGTATAACCCCACTGGTTGGCTTGGTAGGCCTCGATAAAGGAGGAGATTTCTGTTTGTTGGGGAGGTCTTTGCAATTTTACGTAGAATGTTCTCTGGTGACACCTAAATGTTAATAAAGCGCACTTGTGGCCTTATAGGTTGAAGTACTACGTGTGGCGCGATCTAGGGCTAAGGAGTAGCCAGACGGTTTGAGAGTACTTGGAGAGTTTTGCTATTTGTCGATACTAAATCGCGAGGTATGTGAACCTCTTCCTATCTCTTACAGCATGATATGTGTGAACTATGTAGTGCGGTAGATATGCAGTGCTAAATGTATTTGATTGGTGTAAAGCATAAAGTGTTATAACGGCTTTATGGAAGTTGGTTATAATGACTTTATGTTGGTAAGATAATACATGTGGTTTTAAAAGGTAACTAATTTGAACTATAAGCTGGATTGTTATGTATTAATAAAGAACTTGAAGTATTTGAAGATTTTGAATCATTTTGAAAGAAGAAGTAATACTTGGTTTTGAAAACTTAAGAGTTATACTAGCTTTATGGGAAGTTAGGTATAACGGTTTAAGAATGTTTCTTGATTTGGAAATCGGAATGTGTATCGACAAACCAACTGCGGCGTTAATAAAAATGTTTTGACTAATTAAGTATTATTAAAACGGTAGAAACTTCGTCTGCATAGAAGCTAAGATGAGACAAAATGATATTTCCTAGATCACAATTTCTTGTAATAAGATTGTTATAAACAAGAATAACCTACTCACATATAAGGCTTAGGTTTCTCAGATTGTTTAAAGAAGAATTATATTCTTAAATGAATAAGACTATGAACTACGAAACCTTTCTAAAATGAGAAACTTGAACATTGGAAATTAGGCAAACTTGAACATTGGAAATTAGGCAAACTTGAACATTGGAAATTAGGCAAACTTGAACATTGGAAAAGAATGTTGCTAATTGATTTACTTTGAAAAAGATAATCACTCTATTTTTATATACTACGGGTATTGTGTGATTTTTGTGAAGTAACGTATCTTTTAAAGATTTAATGTATGAAGTACTTCGGGGATAGGTACCCGAACTTGTTAGTAGAAAGTACCTTGTGTGAATAACTTGATTGTATTGGTTTGTGATAGCCTTGTAATACTTTCTTGTTGATTTGATGAGTGAGCATGTTAGGATGCTACGTGTGTTAGTATCTTGTGATTATTATGTAAGGGGGTTATTATTGTTGTGCTTACGTTGTTAAGCGTTAAGCGATTATGCAGTTATTGTATCACATACCGGCTGACTTATTATCTGAGGCTTGCCACCGCCGATGCGGTCTTTCGGCTATCACGGTCCTCGTGACTATGCAGTCGCGGTAGCTCGGGATTGATCATTCGGTGTTTAGCTTTGATGCGGGGATTCCACTATGCGGTCTGTTGAGACTATCTTTGTCTTTTGAGACTATGCGGGTTGCGGGAGCCTAGGCGGATCCGAGGTTAGCTGCGCCGATCGGGTATACCTCGGTGATGCAGGACCGTGATTCGAGAATACCTCATGCGGGTCAGTGTGTGACCTATGCGGGCTGCGGGAGTTCGAGGATAGGCAGCGCATTGATATTGCGGGCGAGGCGGCCGATCATGTAGTGCGATGCAGAAAGACCTCGGGATCTGATTTGTGGTATTTTTGATGCTGTGGGTCTTAGTAGTCGGCTATGCCTTCGTACTTACCGTGCGGTTTTATTGTGATAACTTGGAGCGTGAGTCCACGACTTGACATATTTGCTTATTTATTGTGAGCGTAGTTTGGTTATCATACATGTCTCTGCTTTATATAGACTACTATGATTTCATTCTGATGTTATTTATTTTGATTTCATATACTCGGTACTGTTGTCTTGACCTCGCCCGAAGCTGCGTTCATCTGCGGTAAAGGTACGCGATCGTTGATCCTCGCTCTTAGGATCACCGTTCGGCTTTAGGAAGCTCGTTTCTCGGAGGCTTATCGGTGGTATAGTCCTGTCGTAGTAAGTGTTTACATTCGGGGTTTGGCGGGGCCACTGTCCATACGTTATTATCGTATCATTTCTTAGAATTACATGTAATCTTGTTGTGGCGAGAATTTGTAAGAGGTTATGCTGTTCGAATTGCTATTTATATATATATCTTGAAGGTAAGCTTTTAGTTGCTTTGTCTTCTTATTTCCTTGTCATTTTACATTGGTTTCATGTATTGTCTTTATGTTCGTGATTACTCGATGTTGTGTCACTAGGGTGCGGGGTAAGGCACGATGCGGGCCGGGCAGATCGTTCTGATTTGACTCTGAAAGAACATTCGGGGATGAATGTTTCTAAGGGGGGAAGAATGTTACACCCCATAATTTTAGGAGATGTTTATAAGAACGTACGTAAGAACTAAAAAATGTTAAGAATTGAGACTAGTAAAAATTTATCGGAATTATGGAAATGTCGGGAAACGAAATATTGCGACGAATGGGAGGGTGACACGTGTCACCCCCCTTAGATGGTCATGGTCGAATGGACCATGGGTTTAATGGTCATTTGACCTATGTAAAGATGACTAAGTCTTGCTAAGCTAAGAGCTTGATTATATTGACTAAGTCAAAAGGCCACTTGGCTTGATCTTCAAGTGAAATTCATCCAAGCCATCCATATGTGCTAATCTTGACCTTACATAGTGTTATTTAAGTATACTAGTAGCAAGACAAAGCTTCTACACTTAGAAAACATTTGAAGAAAACTTTGAAGACTTCAAGGTGCTCTCGGGTTTGGGTCAATTCTCAAGACAAAATTTTTCATTAGTTGTTTAATAATCTCCACACTTTAAACCAAGGTTCCTAAGGGTATTGTAAGGGTATCTCAATAGAAAGATCCCGGGAAAGTGTCGTTTTTGCATTAGTCGCAAGGTGAAAACCTAAGTCGCTTTCTTAGGTTTGGATTGGAAATTGAAGGAAAGTTGTTTGTGACCTTCTAAGGGCTTCAAGTGGCGGATTGGAGTGTCAAGGAGAGGCTCTAAGTTGCTAGGGAGCGACTTCGGATCTTGAAGTTGGATTAAGGCTTGTCAAAGGTAACAATCTTGTTCTCTTAATGTTATAAGATTACATATTGTTGTAGTTATACATTTTAACAAACATGAGGTATATGTATTAAGGATTGATAAGTGTTATGGATATTGGAAGCCTAAAATCCTAAATGACCTTGTTAGCCATTTGAAATTGAAATACAAGTTGGTCGATAATTAGAATCGTCGCATGTTATCTACTTGAAGACTGTAGTTGTTATAATCGATTGTGGCTTTATAACATGTTATACTAAACAACTTGGATTGAAAAGGAATTGGAAAAGACTTTGTGTTGTTGTACCTCAAAATGCCGAAAATGACTTTGTCTTTTGGACTAGTTGATATCAATTGTAGGGTGGAATTTTACACGTCTTGTTAGGCGTGTAATCCCCTATTGCTAACTACATTGTTGAGCCTTAAATGTGGCATGTTTGGTTATTAAATTCGGGCCTTGAAAAATGTGGAAAAGTATGTAGAAACAAAGGAAGTGTTGTCCGATATTCCGTAGAATTTAGTGACTTTGCACTTAGAATATTCTACGTTTGAAGTTAGAAGTTAATAGACGTATTATGGTCATTATAGGTTGACATACTACGTACGACATATTGGACTTAGCAAGTGGATTGAACCGAAGAGGTATGTGGAACTTTCTTATCTCTTGAGCATGAGTAGTTGTAAATATATAGTGCGGTGAAGCGTCTGAGATTTTGTGAATCTAGTTTCATTTGATATCCTTGACTTGTCTTAAGAATGTCCAAGTTGGTTGAGTTAGGGAATTCACTCACTTGTTTAAAAAGATTAAGGATATCTTAGTTTCCAAAAGTTAAGGGACTTGAAGTATTTTGAAAGTATATGATGCTTGTTTTGTTTTGAAAGTATAAGTCTCTTGGATATAAAGAAGAATGTAATTGCCTAAAGTATAAAGTTAGTATAACGACTTTAGGGGAAGTTGGTTATAATAGCTTTATGGAAAGATGAAAGAGTGGTTTATTCTAGTAATGTAAATAATGATAAATGACTTGAAATGAAGAAAGGCAAATTGATTTGAAGGCATCAATTGCTTAAGGTTTTAAAGAAAGAGGTCACTTGATTTAGAAGCCTATAAATGTATTTCTAAAAGGTATTGTGACTTGTCTTGAAAAGTAGATATGACTTGATACTACGGTTATTAGTATCTTGGAGTTTTATATGAAAAAGAGTCATTTTAAAAGAATAGAAGTACGTAGTACTTTGGGTTAAATTCCCGGATTTTAAAATGACATGTTAGTGCCTTAAGTAAACTAAAATGAGAGTGTATATAAACAAAGCTAATAAGAAGTTAGGAGATTTCTTAACTTGCTTATGTTATGTATGATAAGCCGGTGGTGCTTATGCTATGTATGATAAGCCGATAGTGCTTATGTTATGTTTGATAGCCGGTTGTTCTAGGTTATGTTATTCTTGCGAGGTAAACCCCCGGGTTACTACTTATTCCATGGATTTGCTACCCATGATGCGAGTGCGGCGTTTGTACTCATTGCGGGCCAGCGGGTGCGTGCAGATGAAATAGTCCTATCGGGTGAAATAATCTATGCGAGGCGGATGACCTCATTGCGGGTCCACATGACCTATGCGGGTGAAATAGTCCCAGGAGTAGGATTGCTTAATGATACTACGGGCGGGTGACCCTACTTTGATCATGAGCCTCCTATTTTTATGCAGTAAAGTATATACTTGTTTACTCTCATTGTTAGTAAGACACGATTATCTTGTTATTTGAGTCATCATCGTGTCTCGGCTTTACTTTTAGACTTTATGATTTCATTTGATCTTTCGGTTTTACATACTTAGTGCATCTGTTATCTTGACCCGCTTTCCTCGGGGCTACGTTAAATCTCGCGGTAGGGGTAAGAAGGTGGTGGATCCTCGTTCTTAGGATCGTGATCGATTGTCGAGCTCCGTTTCTCGGAGGCTTGTCTTTTGATGCGGTTTCACGATGTTGTAGATTTATGTACATTCGGGGTATGGCGAGAACACTGTCACACCAGTTATTATTATTCTTAGAGGTATGTAGTCATATTTGTGGATTGGGTTGTAAGAACAAAGATGTAACGGTTTTTATTTTGGGTTATGTATATTTCCCGAAAGGTGGCCTTATCGGCTAGCCTGTTGATGTTTACTGTTTAAGTATTTTTATGAGTTTTGTATGTTCCGCTGCTATTCTCTGATGTATACCTGTAAGGGGTGCCCAGGTAGGGCACCAGTCGCGGGCCCGGGGTCGGGTCGTGACAATGACAGACCTTGAGGTCAATATGGGGATTGACTAGTTGGCTTCTTGTATGCCAAGGTTGACTGTAGAGAGAGATTTGTTCGATTCCAGTTGCCCGGTGAGCCGATTATCGATGGGGAAGGAATGGAAGTGTTAGTAATATGTAAGTTATTTCTTCCTTCTTTGACATGATAAATTGTGGATTCTATGTGTTACACCCCGGAATTACAGGACATCTATACGAGAATAGACGTGAGAACACGAGACTTAAAAGTTTGAACGCAAGAAAGAATTGTTTCCCAAAGGAAAAATCTTCCTAACCTCGAGAAGGAAAAATGTTTGTCGGTAAGAATTGGGTTCTCAGAATTGTTATTTGAGACTGATAGAATTTATCGGAACTATGGAATTTTAATTTCGAATTTGGACACGTAGGGCCCACCCGAGAAATCTTACGTTTTGTGGGGCCATGAGTTTAGATATCTTGACCAATTATGGAAATTTCGGGAAACAAAATTTTAAGAATGAATGGAAGGGCGACACGTGTCACCCCCACATGGCTTGATCGATTTTGTGGACCAAGGTTAAGTGGTCAAGTGACCAAGGTTAGTAGTCAAGTGGATGATCAAGTCTTGACAAGCCAAGCTTGATATAATTGACTAAGTTAAATAAGGCCACTTGACTAGATATTTAGATTTCTTCATCCAAGCCACACAAATGTTTTAATCTAGGCCGCCGTTGTGTTATATATACCACCTAGTAGCGAGACTTATCTCGACACTTAGAAAATTTCAAGACTTAGTTCTTGTTCATTAAGAGCTCTCGGGTTCATGCCTATTCCCTTAAAAATTTGCGTTTGTGGTTCAAAATTCTGATACTTTAACCCGAGGTTCTAGGGGTATTATAAGGATATCTCGATAGAAAGATCCGGAAAAAGCAGCGTTTTCACGTTAGTGCAAGATGAAAACCTAAGTTGTTTTCATAAGTTTTATTGGAAATGGAAGGAAGTTGTTTGTGAACTTCTAAGGGCTTCAAATAGAGGATTAGAGCGTGAAGGAAAGTAGCTAAGATTTCTAAGGAGCGACTTTAAATCTTGGAGATATATAAGGGCTTATCAAGGTAACAATCTTGTCGTTTTAATGATTGAAGATTAATTATTGTTGTAGTTATGGATATTATCAAGCATGAGGTATATATTATGAAGATTGATAAGTGTTATGGATATTGGAACCATTAATCCGAAACTAGCATGTTTAGCTCTTGAAGTTGTAATTCAATTTGGTTATTAGTTTAGTAAATCACGTATTTATATAAAGAAGAAATTTACAGTTGTTAAAGTTGTTTAAGACTATATAACGTGTTAGACATAACAACTTGGATTGAAAAAGAATTGGGAAGGACTTAGGATTTGTTATTATGGTGGCCGAATGCCCTTATAAATGTTGGACTGTTTTATATGAATTGTGGGACATAATTTTACACGTATTGTAAGACGTGTAATCCCCTTTGATTGGTTGATGTGTTGAGCCTTAAATGTGGTATATTTGTTATTGATTTCGGGCCTTGAAAAAGGTGGAAAAGTACGTAGAAACAAAGGAAGTGCTGCCCAATTTTCCGTAGAATAAGAGACCTTATACATAGTATCATTCTACGTTAGAAACTAGAAGTTGATAGTCGTGTTGTGGTCATTATAGGTTGACAATTCTACGTGCGGCGTATTCGACTTAGCGTGTGGATTAAGCCAAAAAGGTATGTGAACCATATCCTCTTCTTCTAGCATGATTCCTTATGGTAAAGAAAGTAAATCCTACTCCTTAAATGATCTACTCCTTGATTGTACTTGGATTGCCTAATATAGAAGTTGTTCTATATACTTCCTTGATTGTACTTGGATTGCCTAATATATAAGTTGTTCTATATACTTCCTTGATTGTATTTGGATGTCCTAATATAGAAGTTGTTCTATATACTTCCTTGATTGTACTTTGGATGTTTAAATTGGAAGTTGTTATAATCCATTCCCTTGATAATATTTGGATTTTCAAAAGTGAAAGTTGTTTTATTTGAAGTACTTAGAGTCTTAAAAAGGAAGTGGGTTCCTAATCTCTTGGATAGTGCCTTAGTTCCAATACCTAAAGGTTGTTATAATAGTTTTATGGGAAGTTAGTTATAGCAGTTTAAGGGAGTCAAAGGAGTGATTTACTTAATTGATTTAAAAGAGGAGAAATGACATGATTTAAAGAGAAGTAACTTTTTTTAAAGGTGTGAGTTACTTGAGATTTAAAAGTAGAAACTACTTGATTTCGAAACCTTGAATTGAAGTTTTAAAAGTGTAGTTTGATTTGAAAAATAGAAGTGGCTTGATACTACAAGTGTTAGTGTAATAGGGGTCATAAATGAATTTTGGCTTCATTGTAGAACATAAAAGAAGTGACTAGAATATAAAAAATGTAAGCCACTTAGTTTGAAGAATATGTAACTTGATGTTGCAAGGCTAGGGCCTTGGGATTTTATGAAAAAGGTAAAGAGCGTCTGTGGACGTCGTGAGTACTGGCTTGCTTAAATGAGAATTATTCTATTTATGCCTTGATAGTACTTTGACTTGCTTAAATGAGAATTATTCTATTTGTGCCTTAATAGTACTTTGGCTTGCTTAAATGAGAATTATTCTATTTGTGCCTTGATAGTACTTTGGCTTGCTTAAATGAGAATTACTCTTAGTTTATTAAAAAGGAAAGGCATGGTAATTGTCTTAGTTTGTTAAAAAGGAAAGACATGGTAATTGTCTTGGTTTGTGTAAAAAGGAAAGGCATGGTGTTGTCTTGGTTTGTGTAAAAAGTAAAGGCATGGTATTGTCTTGGTTTGTGTAAAAAGGAAAGGCATGGTATTGTCTTGGTTTGCTAAAATGATGGTTTATTCATTTTATAAATAAAGGTCAAGAATGGTTTGCTTGCATATGGGTTGCTCATATAGAAATTCATGCAAGTGTCGTATTTCCACATCTCCGCGTCCTACATAAAGGGCGCAACATAGTTCGAGATATCATGGAGTAGCTCACCATGGTGTGAGTGGTACACTGCAATTGGCGGGTCGGATAGACTCGGGCGAGTTAAATTCGGGATATAATCCATGGATTAGCTATCAGTGATCACGAGTATCGTGTCTGGATGACTCATTGCGAGTCCGCATGACTATCACGGGTGAAATAGTCCACTTGCGGGTGAAATAGTCCTATGATAGGTTGCATTATAACACGGAGGGTGGTTGACCACACAGCACGACGCCGTGTTTTGAAACGGTAGTGATTTCATTAATGAAAGGGTGCAGTGTGTTTATGACTTAAAGTAGAACAGTTAATCTCATTGTTAAAAGCATAACTTAAAAGGTAAAAATGATTGCATTACTCTCAAGTTCGCAAGGTTCAGTGTGCTGTTGTTTTGAGTTATCATACTTGCTTCCTATTATATGTGGACTGTGTGATCTCCCTTACAGTACTTATTGTTTCATATACTTGGTACATTCTTGTCTTGACCCCTTTCTCGGGGCTGCGTTAAATCTGCGTAGGTTTAGGTACGCAGTTTGGTGATCTGCAAGTGTAGGACCCTTGCTCAGAGTTTTGGATAGCTCCATCTGTTCAGGAGCTTATCATTTTGGTATAGATCCTTCATAAGAGGCTTTTGTACAGTTATGGGTACGGCGGGGCCTTGTCCCGTCATAGTTCAGTAAAACTCTTTGAGGTTTGTATTTATATTTGGGATTGGACTCGTGTACAGTGTAGTGCCTTTTGATTATGTATATTATATGACAGCCTTGTCGACTTTGCCCTTGCATGTTCGTTGGGTTTTTTTAAAAAATGAGGTGTTATTTAGTTCTACGGTTTACTTGTGTCATTTAGGTAGGAGGGTGCCCAGGTAGGGGTTCGGGGCGTGACAGAGTGGTATCAGAGCAGTCAGTCCTCGGAATGTCTACAGACCGTGTCTAGTAGAGTCTTGATTATCGGTGTGTTGCGCGCCACGCCCGTAAGCGAGAGCTACGTGACATTTAGGAGTTGATTTCAATTCTTCTCGCTCTGAGATCGTGCCATTTGTGTTATTAAGATAATCCTCTCGGCGTATTATTGTGTTACAACTATGCCTCGAGTGCAGCGATTGCCCGAGAATGGCAAAAGCGATGGCGAGCTACGGCCGGACTCAAAGAAGTTTATAGGGCTCGTACCGGGATATCTGGATATTGTACCCACGATGCGAGTTCTTGTGCACGAGATTTGAGGCGACACTAGAGCCTCGATTTCTCGATTAGGGAAGACTATAGGGTCATAAGGAAGCGATTATGTTATTGACCAAGATAAGCGGTGTCTGATTTCATCAGTGGAGGTTATTCGGCGGTACTGAAGCGAGTTTCTGAGAGGTAGAGAGCGGAAATCGGCGTAAGAGGCTAGGCGGTTGGTTATCGGCGAGTTTTGGGCGGCGACCTCAGCGGCCAGTGAGATATTCATCGACCTACCGGGACATACCGCGGCTCACGGTGGGAGGTGGACCACAAGGTATTTAGGAGCGGTCAGAGCTCGAGGTTCGAGTTTTCGGAGCGAAGGATTTTCTCGGTCGAGGCCACTTATTCCTCGATGTTTCCGATGTAGTAAAGCGTCGTATGAAATGCGTTATAGCGCAGTGTTTGTTTTTATTGTGGCGTCCGGGCCATATCTTGAGAATGTCGCTTTTAGAAAAACTTGGTGAGGTGGCTCGACTATGAGGCGGTGGTTGGTTCGCTATTCTTCTGTCGCCCCGGGGCGGGTATTGGATATCGATCGGTAGTGGTAGAGTCGGGGTAGAGTTTATAGTTACGGCGGTCCTTGAACCACGTAGATGGCGTGGCTCTTGGCGGGATCAAGAAGCGACATCGCGTGAGGTTACGTATATTCGATTCTTTTGAATCATAAATGCATTGATAGATTCAGATTTCGCCTAGCATATATATTTTCCCTTTGTTGCTAGTAGTTGTAAATTGATAGAACCACCAGAGGTAGAGATACTTTGATTAGTAAGGTGAAGAGTGAAGAATGTTGACAAGAATGATAAAGTGAATTGAGACTATAGTTGTGTAGGGTTCACAAGTTGTAATTACCCATGCGATGTAAAGGCCGATAGTGGATAATGTCTGATGAAATACTTGACCTAGGTGACAAACCTCTAGTGAATGGGAGGATATGGTGAAGTACCTTGAGATAAGAGAGAGATTCCTTCGGACTAAGAATGAGAGTTAAGTGTGGCGATGGAGTGCAGTTGTGGACCCGTTTAGTCAGCCGTAGCATGGATTGAAGTAGTGCAGTTGGACATGGCCGCTATGTGATAAGTCACGAGGATGCAAGGCCCAAGTCTAGTTAATCGTTGTACGAGTTCGTGGACGCGTTCCACCAGAACCAGGTCGTAAGGGCCGAGAAGAGTCTTATCGGAAATTCAAGCAGCATAATGGCCAAGTTTTGATAGTAACTCCAAGGATTAGAGAACAGAAACAATATTTTAAATTTTGTATGTATGCTCAAATAATTTTGGAAGTACGAAAAAGTATGACAAGTAAGAAAAGGAAGGAACAAGGGTTAAAAGAACTAAAATGGTTATAGTTATGAGTAATGAAGGTGCGTAGAGAGAATCGTTTTTAGGCCATGAGTGGAGGTTAATTGTGATGATACACACGCCTTAGGTTCAGTAACACTGTCCATAGGTTCTCGTGATTGAGATGCTACTAGTATTAGAGTTTACACCGGTTGGTAAACTAAGCTAGGCAGATTATAGGATCATGACCCAGATAGTAATTTGACTAAGTGAGACAGAGAAGGGAAGTAGCAGAGAAAACATCGATTAGGTAAGTCCAGTGAAGGGTTCAGATAGTGTTAGTCCCACGACTTAGAATATGACAGGGCCATCCCTTTATACGGGAAAAAGAAAGGAACCTCTAAAGATCCCGTTTTGAAGACTGTAACCTTCGAGTTTTGTGAGAAGGGACCGCGAATGGAAGGTCCATTGATATGTATACATATGATATATGGTGGTCGTGTGTGGCGTCGTTGGTCTTGTGGAGTATTGATTGATAGGCATAGTAAGGAGGCTATGCCGGAGTTTGTATAGCTTAAAGACCGACTAAGAACATTCAGGGACGAATGTTTCTAAGGGGGAAAAAATGTTACACCCAGTGCGGGACGTGTATCGAGAATAGGCGTGAGAACACGAGACTTAAAAGTTTGAACCTGAAAGAATTGTTTCCCGAAGGAAAAATCTTAGAACCTCGGGAGGAAAAATGTTTGTCGATAAATTGGGTTCTCGAATTGTTATTTGAGGTGATGGAATTTATCGAACTATGGAATTTTAATTTGATTTGGACACGTAGGGCCTGCAGAAATCTTACGTTTTGTGGGGCCCACAAGGTTTCCGATATTTTGACCAATTATGGAAATTTCGGGAAATGAAATTTTATGGATGAATGAGAGGGCGACACGTGTCACCCCCCACATGGCTTGATCGATTTTGTGGACGAGTTAAGTGGTCAGTGACGAGTTAGTAGTCAGTGGATGATCAGTCTTGACAAGCCAAGCTTGATATAATTGACTAAGTCAAATAAGGCCACTTGACTAGATATTTAGATTTCTTCATCCAAGCCACACAAGTGTTTTAATCTAGGCCCTTCATTGTGTTATATATACTACACTAGTAGCAAGACTTATCTCAACACTTAGAAAATTTCAAGACTTCATTCTTGTTCATTAAGGAGCTCTCGGGTTCATACCTATTCCCACACAAAAAAAATTCGTTTGTGGTTCATAATTCACAATACTTTAACCCAAGGTTCCTAGGGGTATTATAAGGATATCTCAATAGAAAGATCCCGGAAAAACGACGTTTTCACGTTAGTCGAAAGATGAAAACCTAAGTTGTTTTCATTAGTTTTGATTGGAAATGGAAGGGAAGTTGTTACACCCCGTAATTCCAGGACATGTAAGAGAGATATGCGTAAGGAATCAAGACTTGAAAAATTGAGTGCGAAAGAAGGAATTGTTTTAGAAGGAAAATCTTGCGACGTCGGAAAGGAAAAATGTTCGTTGATGTCACGACCCGTTCGGGGCAGTGGTAGTGCCTACGGGCACCCAGTAGTCATCATCGAGTGTCGTGAAATTAAAAACAAGACATGAAACAAATGTAAATTAAGACACCGTTTATCTGAGAAGAGTCGTCTTTCGGCATGTATATATATAACCAAAATCTGGCAGTTACATCCCAACTGTACAATAGGACTACAGACCTCTAAGGAAGTAAACAACTATGGCGGGACAGGGCCGCCATATAATAAAATCTGGCGATTCGTCCCACGGACCCGCGTAGGTATTCTCGAATCATGGTCCCCGAACACTTTGATTCTACCGCGTCGGAGCGCAACTTGATGTCATGTCGAGGTGAGTGATATAATACTAACATAACGACATCGTTAAACAACATAAAGCGCGACAAAGTACTCTTATACAAGCGTTACAAGACACTAACACACATAGCGTCATAATATGTCTACTCGTCAAACCATCTTATTATACTTTCGAAATCAATACAAGTCTTTCGTAAACACATAAGTAAAGCTGTTCCTTTTCTCTTTCATAAGTCGTTATACCTAACTTCCCGTAAAGCTAGTATAACTCTTAAGCTTTTTTAAAAACCAAGTATTACTCTTCTTTAAAAAATGATTCATAATTCTTTTGAAATACTTGAAGATTCTTGTTATTTAGACTCGAGTCAAAAGGCGTCAAGTAAAACCATGTTGATTAACATCGTCGTCTAGTACTATATATATACTTTAAAATATCATGCTCTGAGGATAGGAAGAATCACATGCCTTATGGCGAAATCCACTGCCAAGTCGAATATGTCATGTGTGGAGAATCAACCTATAATAGTCGAATCGTCTATCAATGTCTAGACTACTCTATAGACTATTCTAAGCGAGAGGGTTCTTTATTACGGAAAATTGGGCGACTTCCCTGCGTCAAGCTACGCGAGTCTCTGTAGATCTGATCCTATGTAAGTGCTCAATTCTTCTTACATTTATACCCTTCTTGTGATTCTGGTTCAATTCTATTCTTTAATATCATACATGTTATTACGCCCCAGTAAATTCAAGGAGTTAAGATAAGAACATACCAAGGAATATAAGATTTGAAAGTTGATAGATAAGTTGACAAGCATGTGTTGGGCCAGATTTTGAGTTTACCTTGGAGTGTTGTACCCCAGTTATTAAGAATTTCGAGGTGTTTAAAGAGCCTAATGTGTAGTCAGTTAAATCTAGATCCCAGCGCAACAAACCGTTCATCGATAGGACATGAAGTCAAAAGTTATGGAAGTTTCAAGTTTGGTGCGATCGAGCAAAGCGATGGTTTTGGTTGAAGTGCAATGTATGGCCGGTTATCTTGAGGGTTAGCGAGGTTGCAGTGCATGGCCTTGGAATCTGCGGTAATTATTTTACGAAGTGGAGCCTTGCCGGCTGGCGTGGCCAGCAGCGAGAGATTTCTTGGAGAAAGGCGAAAATCGAGGATATTTGTTTAAAAGCCTATGGGAGGTGACAAGTGTCCCTCCCGTCATGTTGACAGTGGTCTATTTTAGGCCAAGTCTTGGAAGACTTGGCCATTTCTTCTTAAACCCTCCCGAGAAAAAACCTCTCCATTCTCTCTAGTTTTTGATGAAAACCTAGCTTAAGAGGAAGCTGTTGGGCGCGGCAAGAAGGAAAAGTGTGGGTAAACTTGTGGGAGCTGGTAGATGAGTTTGTGGAAAAGAAGTGGAAGAAAGGGGCTTTTGTGGGTTTCTCCAAAGGTAAAAGTTTCCCTTCTCTTGGATATGAGTTATACTTGTTATAGTAGTTTAGAAATGAGCACAGTACATTATATTTTAGTAGTTTAGAAATGAGCACAAGGTACATTATATTTTAGTAGTTTAGAATTGAACTGAGAACATTATATTTGAATAGATTTGGATCTTGTTGTCTTGTTGAAATGGGCATGTTAGCCTTAAGTTGATAACTTGATTTGGTTACTAATTGGGTCGTCGCATGTTGTAAAGAGGGATTGTAGTTGTTGAAGATGTCTAGGGCTAGATATCATGTTAGACCTAAGAACTTGGATTGGAATAGAGTTGGAAAGGGGTTTAGGATTGGTTTATTGTTGGCCAAGAATGGCATGGAAATTATTGGTTTATTTTGTATCATTGTGGGGCGGAATTTTACGCATCCTGTAAAGGCATGTAATCCCCTTTGTGGTTAGCTGAATTGTGTGCCTTAAATGTGGCGTTGGTTATTGAAATTCGGCCTTGAAAGAGGTGGCATAGTAAGTAGAACCAAAAGAAGTCTTTGTCAGGCTTTCAGTAGAATGTAGGGGCGTTGCACTTAGTTTATTCTACGTTCGAAGCTAGAGTTTGATAGGCGTTTTATGACCATATAGGATTGAAGTACTACGATGGCGTATCTACTTGGAGGGTATAGTCTTGTGGAGCCTTTTGCTAATTATCGGCAATCGTCGCGAGGTATGTGATTCTTCCTATCCTCTTGACATGACTATTTGTGAAATATATAGTGCGGTAGGCCTTGCGTGTGTTAAAGGAATTAAATTTCCCTTTTGTGCCTTGACTTGATATGAAGTGTAAGGTATTGATTGTGTGAAAAAGTAGTAAACTTCCATTCGTTAGTAATGGGTACTTGGCTGTTAAAGAATAAGTCCTCTTGGTCTCATAAGGGCTTATAGTTGTAATTGGTTGGTTTAAAACATAAAGTGTTATAACGGCTTTATGGGAAGTTTGTTATAACCACTTTATGTAGGTAAAATGATGGTTTGTTGTTTTCTAAAGATAAGAGGCTCGACGTATTATCGACCTAAATGGTGTTGAAAAGTGTGAAACTTCATTCGTGAGAAATGAGTACTTGGTTGTTAAAAGAATAATGTTGCATAAATTTCGGAAATGGGAATAAGAATCGAACAAGCCAATGCAGCGTTAATAAAGGAAAGAAGTAATGACAATTTATCATGTTAAAACCAGTAGAAACCTCCATCTACATAGAAGCTAAGATAAGACAAAATGGTATTACATTTCCTAGATCATGACTGCTCTAATAAGAATTATTGAAATCAAGTTTTGATCTTCTTAAAAATTCCAAAGTAAGGAATTCGATTTCTAAAAGAAAAGAGGCTTAAGAATTGGAAGTGTTTCGTTTTAAAAGAAAGGCATGGTCTTTTCTTGTATTGTTTTAAAGCATAAAGTGTTATAATAGCTTTATGGGAAGTTAATTATAACGACCTTATGGAAAATAAAGAAATGGATTCATTATTGGATTTAAAATGGTAACTTGATATTTTTGAAAATAGAGAAGTAACTTGTTTTCAAATATTGAACTCTTTGTGATGGAAAAACATAAGTGGCTTGGTTATAAAAGGTAAGAGTACCTTGATCTTAAAGAGGTTAGATACTTGGGTTTTACTGGTATACTTGACGTTGTGTTAAGAAGTGTTTAAAGTACCTTGAGTTGTGTGTAACTTGCCTATGCTTGTTGTGATAGCCTTGTTATGAAAGTGTTTGATTGTGTGCTACCGAGCCTCTCGATGGAGGGCCGACTATCTGGTTGATTGATGGACATACTGACACGTTGGGTAGCCCACGGGTATGCTTCCACTATATCGATCCTCTTGGACATGCGACCACGTTGGGTGGCCCGGGTATGCTTCCTGATGAGTAGTATCTTGTTATTTGATTGGACATCTTGACCGTTGGGTAGCCGGGTATGCTTCCACGATGAGTATTGTTTTGTTAGTTGTTTGGACATCTTGACCGTTGGGTAGCCAGGTATGCTCGCGAGGATTGTTATCTTGTTATCTCCTTTGGGCATCTGAGACGTTGGATAGTCCCACGGGTATGGGCCAGCTAGGGCGGTTCGAGGGCCGTGCTTATCACAGAGGTGAGATCTTGGGGCATGCAGCAATTGTGCGGGTTAAATTCGGGTTGTAGTTGAGTGATGATTTCACGGGCATGAGTCCTATCTTGATATATTTGCTTATATGTTGTGGTCTTTGTAATTTGGTTATCATACATGTCTCACCTTTATATAGACTATTATGATTTCATTTATAGTATTTTTGATTTCACATACTTGGTACTGTTATCTTGACCTCCTTGGGGCTGCGTTCATCTGCATGAGTTGAGGTACATAACTGGCGATCCAGCGCTCTTAGGATCATTGTTCGGTTCTCGGAAAGCTCCGTATCTCGGAAGCTTGTCACGTGATGCAGTTCCACTGAAGTAGTAGACTTTTGTATATTGGGGGCATGGCGGGCCCTGTCCGTCATTATGGTTTCAAAATTCTTAGAAGTGCATGCCTTTGTTGTGGGCGGAGTTTGTAAGGGATATAGCTGTTCAAGTTTTAATTTATGTACAAAAAGGTAGCAGTTTGGGTTAGCACCTTTCTTATTTCACTGTTTTCTTTCATGAGTTTTTATTTCCGCTGGTTTTTCTCTGATGTTGTATCACTAGGGTGCCCGGGGTAAGGCACCAGTCACGGGCCCGGGGTCGGGTCGTAACATATATCTTATACTCAAGTCTTAACTATACTTATATGTAATATCCGATTCACGATAGAAGGACAAAGTATTTACCTCGATAAGCCCAAAATTATCCAAGTTAAATGTCGATCTGAGCAAGGTTTAGCTCTGTCTGAGCGCTCGATCCACTCCAGAAACCCTTAGAAGTTTCTACACAACTTCTACTTACAACTTCAACCAACAATGAAGTTTCTACTAGGGTTTCGTTTAGTGACTAATGGAAGTATAGTAGTATTTCTGGGCTTTTAGTATAGGGGTGACTTTGGAAATACTACAAGGGATTGGCTAAGGTATTTACGGGATAGTAACCATACTTGGAGAGTATTTTCTACCAAGGGAGGGCCTTGGCCGAGACTACTAGGAAAGGGGAGGGAAGATGGGTGTTTCGGCTAAGCTCACTCAGAGAGAGATGGCTTGGCGAAAACTACTGACTAGAAGGGGAGGATTTTAAGACTTGGAAAGTTGATTTGTGGATGAAGAATTCATCAACTCGAGAGGTATTTATAGGGCTTTCAAGGGCCAAGATGAAGCCAAGTGGTAGGCAAGTGTATGGTGGAGATTTGCACAAGTGCACCTATCTACTCACAAATCCCTCACAAACGATGACCCAGTTTTATGCCACAAAACAAGCCACAAATCTTGCCTATCGTCCAGTGTCGCCCCTTTGGCGTCCTTGAGGTGACAAGTGTCACCTCTCGTTGATCCAAAATGTTTCATCTCTCGGAAAAATCCGCCAAAAATTATAAATGATATAGCCGTAATTTACCCTACCAAGTTTTGGAAAGCGTTTAGTCGGAAAACCGTCCGTTTAAGTGGGTTGTGCACAAATTCGTCCATAATGCCTAACTTAAGGCTAAACTTTTTGCGTATGCCCTTACGTACATACTGCTGAAATACGGGATATAACATTCTCCCTCTAGAAACATTCGTCGAATGTTCCTTCCCTAACAGATAATGATAAGGTTTCTGCATAAGCGGTTTGCAAATGCCTCATGACCATAATACAACAAGCAAATATGTCAATGAAAATTTACAAGTAGGAAAGTGAGTTACACAGGTGTGGGAATAGGTGAGATACTTCTGCCTCGTGTCCTCCTCGACTTCCCAGCGTCATCTCCTCCACGAGCTCGTTCGCCCAAGACTTTGTGGAAGCCACGCCCGTCCATGACGCCTAACGGCGATCGATTATCGCTATAGGAATCTCTCATGCGATAACCCCCGGTCACTGGACATCGTCAATTGGGTGCACCACAGATGGATCCCCGTACATCTCCTCGGCATAAACATGAAAAACGGATGCCTTTGCCTCCGGTCGGACGGCGAATCGACTCATGCAACGCTTGCCTACCTGCGGACAATCGTCACGGCCCGATGTACGCCGGTGAGTTTCCTTTCTTCCGAATCTCATCACGCCGCCGTGGGTGATACCTTGAGAAAAGCAATCATCGACCTCGAACTCCGGATCTGGCGGCGATGATCTGCATATGACTTACGCCGACTACGAGTGTCGATGCAGCTCACGGATAAACGCGCCTTATCTCACTGCTTGCGCAAATATGGTCCCACTAAGCGTACCTCGCCCACGTCAAACCAGACTGTCGGCGATCTGCACTTCCTCCCATACAAGGCCTCGTAAGGCGCCATGCGAATCTTTGGGTGGTAGCTATTATTATCATGAAACTCAACTGAGGAAAATGATCCTCGGCTACCACGAAGTCGATAACACGGGCTCATGACATATCCTCGAGAGTGCGGATAGTGCGCTCTGCACTGTCTGCATGCGAGGATGGAATGCGATGCTCGGGCTCACTGCGTCCCTAAACCCCTGGAAAGACCTCCGAAGTTAGCGTAAAGCGGGCTCCTGCATGCGATATGATAGAAATAGGGACTCATGCGATCGGCGATCTCTCGGATGTAAAGTCTAGCATAATCCTCAGCCGAAAAAGTCGTCCTGACGGGAAGAAAGTGGGCTGATTTCGTCAGCATGTCGACGATAACCCAAATAGAATCATGTTTCCTCTGAGTGCGAGGTAATCCTGTGATAAAGTCCATGTTAATCACCTCGCACTTCCAGGTCGGGATCTCTATCGTTTGCAACAAACCACCAGGCCTCTGGTGCTCTACCTTCACCTGCTGACAACACGGGCACTGAGCTACAAACTCTGCAACGTCCCTCTTCAAGCCATCCCACCAATACACAAATCTAAGGTCGTGGTACATCTTGGTCGACCCTGGATGGATAAATGCTTAGCCCTTTGTGTGCTTCCTAGAACTGTTGCAGAAGTCTGCAATATCTGAACACCATGCTGCCTCAAGCCTTAGCACCAGCGAGTGCTACCTCGAGACCCTTCCTCGCGAAGAGCCATATCGCGGTACGCGTCAAAGCCGGATCCTCAGCTGTTGCCTCTTACCTCCTCGGCGATGGAAGACTCGGCGACCTCTCGAACTCGAACCAGCTGCTATCGAATCAATCGGTCGGACTCCGAGGCTCGCTAAGCGGGTGTAACTCGTGGACCGTGGCCTCCTCTCTGTCTACACGTCGATAGACTCCCCGACCTACGACTAAGGCATACGCCACAGCGTTGGCCTTTCGGGTACGGGATATCAACATCGTAATCCTTGAGTAACTCTAACCATAGTCTGCCGTAAGTTCAGCTCCTACTGTGAAGATATCTTGGAGGCCACTTGTGGTACGTATAAATATCCACATGAACCCCGTACAAATAGTGCCTCGGATCTTGGCGTGAATCATTGCCAACTCCAAATCATGGGTGGGGTAGTTCTCTCATGCTTCTTAAGCTGTCGGGATCGTGCGCTATAACCTTACCAGTGCGTCAACACAAATCGAGCGGCGCTGGCGTCCTGATACACTCATAATGCGGACCTGCGGAAGTAAGAAGCGAGGCGATCGTCGATCTCTCCGATGGCGGAAACCACGCTCCTGGCATCGATCCTTTGAAACTTAGTTGCCTTACGAGTCGCCTAGTCAATGGTGCGAGAGATAAAGCAAACTTCTCCTGAACCGCGATAGTAACTGCGAGGCCCGAGCTGCGCCTGTCGGAGTAGTAGGTCTAGGCGACTCATTGCCTCGATCTTGGCGTATCCACGAATGCCATCATCCCCGACAATATGCCCGAAAAGCCACGAAGTTAACCAAAACTCACATTTGGAAAACTTGGCGTCAAGCTGCTTGAGTCTGGAGAACTCTCACAGATCAAATGCTCGCGTGCTCCGCTCTTAGCGAGAATAAACCAAGATGTCATCAATGAACACTATCCAAGCGTGTCCAAAAATGGTTTGAACACTCGGTTTATCAAATCCATGAATCTGGCCGGAGCATTGGTCAACTCGAAAGACATGACACGAACTCATAATGCGTCTGGTCGGAATGCGATCCTAGGGACATCGCATCTCTAACACGCTTTGATGATAGCGATCGCGGTCAATCTTGGAAAACATCTCGCCCCTGCTGATCGAACAAATCATCAATCACAGGAAGGGGTATACATTCTTAATGGTCACCTTTTTATGCTGTAATCAACACACATGCGCGGCGTCGTCCTTCTTCTTGCGAACAATCTGGCGCTCCCGGGGAGAAACACTAGGCCTGATGAAGCCCTTCTCCAGCAAATCTCTCAGTTGGTCCTTCAACTCTCTCAACTCGGCAGGTGCCATTCTGTATGGCGGAATGGAAATAGGCCGAGTGTCTGGCAGCACATAGATGACGTGGCTACTGGGCAGGATCAAGAGGCAACATCGCATGAGGTTACATGTATATTTCGATTCTTTTGAATCATAAATGCATTGATAGATTCAGATTTCGCCCTAGCATATATATTTTCCCTTTGTTGCTAGTAGTTGTAAATTGATAGAACCACCAGAGGTAGAGATACTTTGATTAGTAAGGTGAAGAGTGAAGAATGTTGACAAGAATGATAAAGTGAATTGAGACTATAGTTGTGTAGGGTTCACAAGTTGTAATTACCCCATAACAGTGTAAAGACCGATAGTGGATAATGTACAGTAGAAATACTTCAGCCTAGGTGACAAACCTCTAGTGAATGGGAGGATATGGTGAGAAGTACCTTGAGATAAGAGAGAGATTCCTTTCAGACTAAGAATGAGAGTTAAGTGTGACGATGGGTCTGGTTGTGGACCCATTTCGGGTCAACCGGTAGCATGGATTGAAGTAGTGCCAGTTGGACATGGCCCCGCTATGTGATAGGGTCACGAGGATGCAAGGCCCAAGTCTAGTTAATCGTTGTACGAGTTCGTGGACGCGTTCCACCAGAACCAGGTCGTAAGGGCCGAGAAGAGTCTTAACGGAAATTCAAGCAGCATAATGGCCAAGTTTTGATAGTAACTCCAAGGATTAGAGAACAGAAACAATATTTTAAATTTTGTATGTATGCTCAAATAATTTTGGAAGTACGAAAAAGTATGACAAGTAAGAAAAGGAAGGAACAAGGGTTAAAAGAACTAAAATGGTTATAGTTATGAGTAATGAAGGTGCGTAGAGAGAATCGTTTTTAGGCCATGAGTGGAGGTTAATTGTGATGATACACACGCCTTAGGTTCAGTAACACTGTCCATAGGTTCTCGTGATTGAGATGCTACTAGTATTAGAGTTTACACCGGTTGGTAAACTAAGCTAGGCAGATTATAGGATCATGACCCAGATAGTAATTTGACTAAGTGAGACAGAGAAGGGAAGTAGCACGGGGGGAAAACATCGATTAGTATTTGGGAGTCCGTGAAGGAGGTTGAATAGTGTTAGTCCACGACTTAGAATATGTGAGGCCGTCCCTTTATACGGGAAAAGAAAGGAACCTCTAAAGATCCCGTTTTGAAGACTGTAACCTTCGAGTTTTGTGAGAAGGGACCGCGAATGGAAGGTCCATTGATATGTATACATATGATATATGGTGGTCGTGTGTGGCGTCGTTGGTCTTGTGGAGTATTGATTGATAGGCATAGTAAGGAGGCTATCTGGAGTTTGTATAAGCAAGGCCGACTAAGAACATTCGAGGGCGAATGTTTCTAAGGGGAAAAAATGTTACACCCAGTGCAGGACATGTATACGAGAATAGGCGTGAGAACCACGAGACTTAAAAGTTTGAACACAAGAAAGAATTGTTTCCCAAGGAAAAATCTTAGAACCTCGGGAGGAAAAATGTTTGTCGATGAAATTGGGTTCTCGAGAATTGTTATTTGGAGGCGATGGAATTTATCGGAACTATGGAATTTTAATTTGATTTGGACACGTAGGGCCTGCAGAAATCTTACGTTTTGTGGGGCCCATGAGTTTAGATATTTTGACCAATTATGGAAATTTGGAAATGAAATTTTATGGATGAATGAGAGGCGACCGTGTCACCCCATGGCTTGATCGATTTTGTGGACCAAGGTTAAGTGGTCAGTGACCAGGTTAGTAGTCAGTGGATGATCAGTCTTGACAAGCCAAGCTTGATATAATTGACTAAGTCAAATAAGGCCACTTGACTAGATATTTAGATTTCTTCGTCAAGCCACGCGAGTGTTTTAATCTAGGCCGCCGTTGTGTTATATATACTACACTAGTAGCAAGACTTATCTCAACACTTAGAAAATTTCAAGACTTCATTCTTGTTCATTAAGGAGCTCTCGGGTTCATACCTATTCCCACACAAAAAAAATTCGTTTGTGGTTCATAATTCACAATACTTTAACCCAAGGTTCCTAGGGGTATTATAAGGATATCTCAATAGAAAGATCCCGGAAAAACGACGTTTTCACGTTAGTCGAAAGATGAAAACCTAAGTTGTTTTCATTAGTTTTGATTGGAAATGGAAGGGAAGTTGTTACACCCCGTAATTCCAGGACATGTAAGAGAATGTACGTAAGGAATCAAGACTTGAAAAATTGGTACGAAAGAAGGAATTGTTTTCCGAAGGAAAATCTTGCGAACGTCGGAAAGGAAAAATGTTCGTTGATGTCACGACCCATTCGGGGCGTGGTGGTGCCTTACGGGCACCCAGTAGTCATCATCCAGTGTCGGAAATTAAAACAAGACATGAAACAAATGTAAATTAAGACACCGTTTATCGAGAAAGTCGCGCTTTCGGCATGTATATATATAACCAAAATCTGGCGATTACATCCCAATGCAATAGGACTCTGAGACCTCTAAGGAAGTAAACAACTATGGCGGGACGGGGCCCGCCATATAAAAAATCTGGCGATTCGTCCCGGACGCGTGAGGTATTCTCGAATCATGGTCCAGCCTTTGATTCTACCCCGTCGGAGCGACAACCCCGGTATCATGTCAGAGGTGAGTGATATAATACTAACATAAACTTATCGTTAAACAACATAAAGCGCGACAAAGTACTCTTATACAAGCGTTACAAGACAACACCGTAGCATCATAATATGTCTACTCGTCAAACCATCTTATTATACTTTCGAGGAAATCACTACAAGTCTTTCATAAACACATAAGTAAACTGTTCCTTTTCTCTTTCATAAGTCGTTATACCTAACTTCCCATAAAGCTAGTATAACTCTTAAGCTTTTTTTTAAAAACCAAGTATTACTCTTCTTTCAAAAATGATTCATAATTCTTTTGAAATACTTCAAGATTCTTGTTATTTAGACTCGAGTCAAAAGGCGTCAAGTAAAACCATGTTCGATTAACATCGTCGTCTCTAGTACTATATATATACTTTAAAATATCATGCTCAGAGGATAGGAAGAATCACATACATGCTTGCGAAATCCACCTTGAGTCGAATATGTCGCCCAGAAGAATCAACCTATAATAGTCGGATCGTCTATCAATGTCTAGACTACTCTATAGACTATTCTAGCGGAGGTTCTTTATTCTACGGAAAATTGGGCGTGACTTCCACTGCAGTCAAGCTACTGAGTCTCTGTAGATGCGGTCCTATGTAAATCTGACTCAATTCTTCTTACATTATACCGCCTTCTACTGTGATTACAGTTCAATTCTATTCTTTAATATCCTTCTATATTGTTACACCCCGTAAATTCAAGGAGTTAAGATAAGAACATACCAAGGAATATAAGATTTGAAAGTTGATAGATAAGTTGACAAACATGTGTTGGGCCATTTTGAGTTTACCTTGGAGTGTTGTACCCCAGTTATTAAGAATTTCGAGGTGTTTAAAGAGCCTAATGTGTAGTCCGTTAAATCTAGATCCCAACGCAACAAACCGTTCATCGATAGGACATCGAAGTCAAAAGTTATGGAAGTTTCAAGTTTGGTGCGATCGAGCAAAGCGATGGTTTTGGTTGAAGTGCAGCGTGGCCAGGTTATCTTGAGGTTAGCGGGGTTGCAGCGCGTGGCCAGAATGCGGGTAATTATTTTACGAAGTGGGCGCCTTTGGCCAGTGAGCGCGCAGCGGCGAAGGAGCGGGAAAAGACGAAAATCAGGGGATATTTGTTTAAAAGCCTATGGGAGGGTGACAAGTGTCCCTCCCATCATGTTGACCAGAAAGTGGTCCTATTTTAGGGCCAAGTCTTGGAAGACTTGGCCATTTCTTCTTAAACCCTCCCAAGAAAAAACCTCTCCCTTCTCTCTAGTTTTTTGATGAAAACCTAGCTTAAGAGGAAACTGTTGGAGCGGCGGCAAGAAGGAAAAGTGTGGGTAAACTTGTGGGGCTATTTGGTAGATGAGTTTGTGGAAAGAAGTGGAAGAAAGGGGCTTTTGTGGGTTTCTCCAAAGGTAAAGTTTCCCTTCTCTTGGATATGAGTTATACTTGTTATAGTAGTTTAGAAATGAGCTGTTATATTTTAGTAGTTTAGAAATGAGCCTGAGGCTGTTATATTTTAGTAGTTTAGAATTGAGCCTGAGGCTGTTATATTTGAATAGATTTGGATCTTGTTGTCTTGTTGAAAACTGAAATGGGCATGTTAGCCTTAAGTTGATAACTTCAATTTGGTTACTAATTGGGTCGTCGCATGTTGTAAAGGGGGATTGTAGTTGTTGAAGATGTCTAGGGCTAGATATCATGTTAGACCTAAGAACTTGGATTGGAATAGAGTTGGAAAGGGGTTTAGGATTGGTTTATTGTTGGCCAAGAATGGCATGGAAATTATTGGTTTATTTTGTATCATTGTGGGGCGGAATTTTACGCATCCTGTAAAGGCATGTAATCCCCTTTGTGGTTAGCTGAATTGTGTGCCTTAAATGTGGCGTTGGTTATTGAAATTCGGCCTTGAAAGAGGTGGCATAGTAAGTAGAACCAAAAGAAGTGCTGTCCGACTTTCCGTAGAATGTAGGGACGTTGCACTTAGTTTATTCTACGTTCGAAGCTAGAGTTTGATAGACGTTTTATGACCCTTATAGGATTGAAGTACTACGAGTAGCGTATCCTACTTGGAGGGTATAGTACTGTGGAGCCTTTTGCTAATTATCGTGATAAATCGCGAGGTATGTGATTCTTCCTATCCTCTTCAGCATGACTATTTGTGAAATATATAGTGCGGTAGACGCACGTGTGTTAAAGGAATTAAATTTCCCTTTTGTGCCTTGACTTGATATGAAGTGTAAGGTATTGATTGTGTGAAAAAGTAGTAAACTTCCATTCGTTAGTAATGGGTACTTGGCTGTTAAAGAATAAGTCCTCTTGGTCTCATAAGGGCTTATAGTTGTAATTGGTTGGTTTAAAACATAAAGTGTTATAACGGCTTTATGGGAAGTTTGTTATAACCACTTTATGTAGGTAAAATGATGGTTTGTTGTTTTCTAAAGATAAGAGGCTCGACGTATTATCGACCTAAATGGTGTTGAAAAGTGTGAAACTTCATTCGTGAGAAATGAGTACTTGGTTGTTAAAAGAATAATGTTGCATAAATTTCGGAAATGGGAATAAGAATCGAACAAGCCAATGCAGCGTTAATAAAGGAAAGAAGTAATGACAATTTATCATGTTAAAACCGGTGAAACCTCCGTCTACATAGAAGCTAAGATAAGACAAAATGGTATTACATTTCCTAGATCATGGTTTCTAATAAGAATTATTGAAATCAAGTTTTGATCTTCTTAAAAATTCCAAAGTAAGGAATTCGATTTCTAAAAGAAAAGAGGCTTAAGAATTGGAAGTGTTTCGTTTTAAAAGAAAGGCATGGTCTTTTCTTGTATTGTTTTAAAGCATAAAGTGTTATAATAGCTTTATGGGAAGTTAATTATAACGACCTTATGGAAAATAAAGAAATGGATTCATTATTGGATTTAAAATGGTAACTTGATATTTTTGAAAATAGAGAAGTAACTTGTTTTCAAATATTGAACTCTTTGTGATGGAAAAACATAAGTGGCTTGGTTATAAAAGGTAAGAGTACCTTGATCTTAAAGAGGTTAGATACTTGGGTTTCTTGGTATACTTGGCGTTGTGTTAAGAAGTGTTTAAAGTACCTTGAGTTGTGTGTAACTTGCCTATGCTTGTTGTGATAGCCTTGTTATGAAAGTGTTTGATTGTGTGCTACCGAGCCTCTCGATGGAGGGCCGACTATCTGGTTGATTGATGGACATCTTGACCGTTGGGTAGCCAGCGGGTATCTTCCACTATATCGATCCTCTTGGACATCGACACGTTGGGTGGCCACGGGTATCTTCCTGATGAGTAGTATCTTGTTATTTGATTGGACATCTTGACACGTTGGGTAGCCACGGGTATGCTTCCACGATGAGTATTGTTTTGTTAGTTGTTTGGACATGCGACACGTTGGGTAGCCAGGTATGCTCCACGAGGATTGTTATCTTGTTATCTCCTTTGGGCATCTGAGCACGTTGGATAGTCCGCGGGTATGGGCCCATTAGGGCGGTTCGGGGCCATGCTTATACAGAGGTGAGATCTGGGGCATGCAGCAATTGTCTTGAGTTAAATTCGGGTTGTAGTTGAGTGATGATTTCACGGGCATGAGTCCTATCTTGATATGTTGCTTATATGTTGTAGTCTTTGTAATTTGGTTATCATACATGTCTCTGCTTTATATAGACTATTATGATTTCATTTATAGTATTTTGATTTCACATGCTTGGTACTGTTATCTTGACCTCCCCGAAGTGCGTTCATCTGCATGAGTTGAGTACATAACTGATCCACACTCTTAGGATCGCTGTTCGGTTCTCGAAAGCTCCGTATCTCGGAAGCTTGTCACGTGATACAGTTCCACAGTAGTAGACTTTTGTATATTCGGGGGCATGGCGGAGACCTGTCCGTCATTATGGTTTCAAAATTCTTAAGTGCATGCCCTTTTGTTGTGGCGAGTTTGTAAGGGATATAGCTGTTCAAGTTTTAATTTATGTACAAAAAGATAAGTTTGGGTTGCTTTGCTTTCTTATTTCACTGTTTTCTTTCATGAGTTTTTATTTCCGCTGGTTTTTCTCTGATGTTGTATCACTAGGGTGCCCGGGGTAAGGCACCAGTCACGGGCCCGGGGTCGGGTCGTAACATATATCTTATACTCAAGTCTTAACTATTCTTATATGTAATATCCAATTACGATAGAAGGACAAGAGTATTTACCTCGATAAGCCCAAAATTATCCAAGTTAAATGTCGATCCTGAGCAAGGTTTAGCTCTGTCTGAGCGCTCCGATCCACTCCGAAACCCTTAGAAGTTTCTACACAACCTACTTACAACTTCGACCAACAATGAAGTTTCTACTAGGGTTTCGTTTAGTGACTAATGGAAGTATAGTAGTATTTACAGGCTTTTAGTATAGGGGTGACTTTGGAAATACTACAGGGATTGGCTAAGGTATTTCTGGGATAGTAACAATACTTGGAGTATTTTCTACCAAGGGAGGGCCTTAGCCGAGACTACTAGGAAAGGGGAGGAAGATGGGTGTTTCGGCTAAGCTCACTCGAGAGGGAGATGGCTTGGGCGAAAACTTCTGACTAGAAGGGGGAGGATTTTAAGACTTGGAAAGTTGATTTGTGGATGAAGAATTCATCAACTCAAGGGGGTATTTATAGGGCTTTCAAGGGCCAAGATGAAGCCAAGTGGTAGGCAAGTGTATGGTGGAGATTTGCACAAGTGCACCCTATCCTACTCCACAAATCCCTCACAAACATTGACCCAAGTTTTATGCCACAAAACAAGCCACAAAATCTTGCCTATCGTCCAAGGTGTCGCCCCCCTTTGGCGTCCACTTGAGGGTGACAAGTGTCACCCTCTCGTTGGTCCAAAATGTTTCATCTCTCGGAAAAATCCGCAAAAATTATAAATGATATAGCCGTAATTTACCCTACGCAAGTTTTGGAAAACGTTTCGTCGGAAAACCATCCGTTTCGTGGGTTGTGCACAAATTCGTCCATAATGCCTAACTTAAGGCTAAACTTTTTGTACGTATGCCCTTACGTACATACTCTGGAAATACGGGATATAACATTCTCCCCTCCTTAGAAACATTCGTCCCGAATGTTCCTTCCCAAAACAGATAATGATAAGGTTTCTCATAACTTAAACAGTTTGCAAATGCCTCACATGACCATAATACAACACTTAAGCAAATATGTCAATGAAAATTTACAAGTAGGAAAGTGAGTTACCTGGAGGTGTGGGGAATAGGTGAGGATATACGCCTCATGTCCTCCTCGACTTCCACGTCGTCTCTCCACGAGCTCGTTCGCCACAAGACTTTGGCGGAAGCCCGTCCTTCGTCCGCGGCGCTAACGGCGATCGATTATCGCTATAGGAATCTCCTCATCGATAACCCGCCGGTCACGTGGGCGTCGTCGATTGGGTGCACCCTAGATGGATCCCGATACATCTCTCGGCATAGAAACATGAAAAACCGGATGCACCGCCTCCGGGTCGGACGGATCAACTCGCCGGCAACCTTGCCTACCTGCGGACAATCGATGCGCCCGATGTACCTTGGTGAGTTTCCCTTCTTCCCGAATCTCATCACACCCCGTGGGTGATACCTTGAGAAAACCGATCGTCGACCTCGAACTCGGATCTGCGGCGGCGATGATCTGCGTATGACTTACGCGACTACGAGTTTGTCGATGTAGCTCTGGATAAGCCGCCTTATCTGCACTGCTGCACCAAATATGGTCCCATAGCGTACCTCGCCCGTCAAACCAGCCTATCGGCGATCTGCGCTTCCTCATACAAGGCCTCATGGCGCCATCGAATCTTTGGGTGGTAGCTATTATTATCATGAAACTCAACTGAGGAAAATGATCCTCGGCTACCACGAAGTCGATAACACGGGCTCGCGACATATCCTCGAGTGCGGATAGTGCGCTCTGCTGTCCGTGCATGCGAGGATGGAATGCGATGCGGGCTCACTGCGTCCCTAAACCCCTGGAAAGACCTCCGAAGTTGGCCGTAAGCGGGCTCCTGCATGCGATATGATAGAAATAGGGACTCGTGCGATCTGGCGATCTCTCGGATGTAAAGTCTAGCATAATCCTCGGTAGGAAAAAGTCGATCTGACGGGAAGAAAGTGGGCTGATTTAAATCGGCGTGTCGGCGATAACCCAAATAGAATCATGTTTCCTCACGAGTGCGAGGTAATCACGTGATAAAGTCCATGTTAATCACCTCGCACTTCGGTCGGGATCTCTATCGTTTGCAACAAACCACCGGGCCTCAGTGCTCTGCCTTCGCTGCGACAACACGGGCGAGCTACAAACTGCAGCGTCCCTCTTGACCATCCCACCAATACACAAATCTAAGGTCGTGGTACATCTTGGTCGACCGGATGGATGAGTAATGCCTTGCTGTGTGCTTCCCTAGAACACTGCGAAGTCACGCAATATGGAACACCTGACTGCCCTCAAACCTTAGCACCCAGCGAGGTGCTACCTCAAGGACCGCTTCCCCACGAAGAGCCATATCACGGTGCGCGTCAAAGCCGGATCCTCAGTGTTGCCTCTTGCCTCGCCGGCGATGGAAGACTCGGCAACCTCGAACTCGAACCCCACTGCTATCGGAATCAATCGGTCGGACTCCAAGGCTCGCTAAGCGGTGTAACTCGTGGACCGTAGCCTCCTCTCTGTCTACACGTCGATGGACTCCCGTGACCTACGACTAAGGCGTACGCCGCATTGGCCTTTCGGGTGGTGCAGGATATCAACATCGTAATCCTTGAGTAACTCTAACCACCGTCTCTGCCGTAAGTTCGGCTCCTCTGGTGAAGATATCTTTGGAGGCCCATGGTGCGTATAAATATCCACATGAACCCCATACAAATAGTGCCTCCGGATCTTGGCGTGAATCATTGCCCCGACTCCAAATCATGGGTGGGGTAGTTCCTCATCTTCTTAAGGTCGGGATAAATGCGCTATAACCTTACCAGTGCATCAACACAAATCCGAGCCCGGCGGCGCATCACGATACACTACATAAATGTCTGGACCTGCGGAAAGTAAGAAGCGAGGCGGTCGTCGATCTCGCCCGATGGCGGAAACCACGCTCCTGACATCGATCCGCTGAAACTTAGTTGCCTACGAGTCGCCTAGTCAATGGTGCGAGAGATAAAGCAAACTTCTCCACGAACCGCCGATAGTAACTGCGAGGCCCGAGCTAGCACCTGCCGGATGGTAGGTCTAGGCCAACTCATTGCCTCGATCTTGGCGTATCCACCCGAATGCCATCATCCCAGACAATATGCCCAAGAAAAGCCACCGAACTTAACCAAAACTCACATTTGGAAAACTTGGCGTACAAGCTGATCTGGAGAACTCTCGGCCGATCGCCGAATGCTCCGCATGCTCCTGCTCTTAGCGAGAATAAACCAAGATGTCATCAATGAACACTATCACAAACGTGTCCAAAAATGGTTTGAACACTCGGTTTATCAAATCCATGAATACCGCCGGAGCATTGGTCAACTCGAAAGACATGACCCTGAACTCATAATGCGTCACGGGTCGGAATGCGATCTAAGGACATCCGCATCTCTAACACGCACTTTGATGATAGCGTCGCGGATCAATCTTGGAAAACATCTAGCCCTGTTGATCGAACAAATCATCAATCACAGGAAGGGTATCTGTTCTTAATGGTCACCTTTTTTACTGTAATCAACACACATGCGCGGCGTCGTCCTTCTTCTTCGAACAATACGGCGCTCCCGGGGAGAAACACTAGGCTGATGAAGCCGCTTCTCCGGCAAATCTCTCGGTTGGTCCTTGACTCTCGGCTTCGGCGAGTGCCATTACGTATGGCGGAATGGAAATAGGCGAGTGTCTGCAACTTGTCGATACAAAACTCTATCTCCTCTCGGGAGGATGCACAGGAGTCGTCTGAAACTGCGTCAGGAACTCTCGACTCTGGCGGCGAAACTGCGCTGCGACCTCGGTATCAAACACGAGCGAGATGGTAGATGTACCCGCCTGCGTCATCTTCCTAGCCTTGGTAGGAAATAAACCTACCACGGCGTCTGATGTTCCTCCGCTCAACAATGGCTCGCCGAAGCGGAACCGTACCACTCTCTCCTGCGTCTACATTGGCGTAGCAGGCCTTGCAATCCGTACCCGTGATCACATCGAAATCATATCGACTCTATCAAGTCGGCTGGGTGCGGCGGTGCGTATAGTCTTTGGACGAACCCTATATGCCCGTAGAGCTACCGCGAGATCACCCGGCTGGCGTAGCTACCTCGAAAGGGTCTATGGACTCGGGCTCTATCCCTATCTACTAGCGACAAGGGAGATATATGGGGCGAGTAGAACAGGATCTATCAAGGCATACACGTCCTGACATGAAGGCGATAAAGTACTGTGACGACGTCAGTGAGCCTCACCGTCTGCCAGGACAAGGCATATATGTGGTTCGAGGACCGCTGGTGGGGCCAGCGCCACGACCTCTGTCGCGACCTGCGGCCCATGAGTACCACGCCCTCGGGCGAGTAAGCTGTAGGAGATGAAGAAGACCGAAAGACCACAGTAGGCTAACCACCTGCCCTGCCTTGCCCCAGTCGGATAGGCTCTCGCAAAGTGACTGGCCTTGTAATGTCACAACGAACCGGGCCGTGGTAGTGCCTTACCGGGCACCTGGTGATCTGACATCGAGAAAAACCAGTGAAATAAAAACTTAAACATACAAATAGATATGGATCAGATAAAGAAAATAGGCCGACCAAAGCGGTTGCCTTTACTGCATATATATATATATATCGACATTTGAACAATTACAATCCTTACAACCCTGCCCACAACAGTGCTACAGACCTCTAAGATTTTTACAACAACTATGGGACGGGGCCCGCCATACCCTGAATGTACAAGAACCTGAACTCGAGGTAGCATGCAAAGATAAGCCTCGAAGGAAGAAGCTTCCTAATACGCTGAAATGTGATCCTATAGCGGGGATCAGCGGGCGATGTACCTCTACTGCGACATGACGCAACCCCGAAGGAGGTCGATCTGGTACCAGTATGCGGCGAAAATCGTAAATGAAATCATAATAGTCTATATAAGCGGGAGACATGTATGATAACCAAACTCTGATACCTGACGTATAATGATCATACCAAGTGGGGACTCGCGCCTCCAGTCATCACTTAAATATAACAATGGGTCTCGCGCCGCGGCATCACTCGTGCGTGGAATCCCTTCCTCACCGCCATGCTATGATGTAATAACACCGAGGGTATACATGAACACGAGGTCCCACGCTACCAATATCTTGAACAACCATATCATGAAGCGACCGTGGCAAGTGCGAGCCTCACGAGATCCTCCTGCGCACGTAGGCGGCGGGGGCAAGTAACGAGCTAACCGCGGATCCTGGCCGTAAGTCACGAAGCTCCGTCCAAACAGCGACTCGCGAAGGCGACGTGGCAAGTCACGATAGCCTCGCGAGATCCTCCTGCGCCCGTAGCGGCGGGGCAAGTAACCCGAGCTACCCACAGATCCAAGTAAGTCACGATGCCGCGCGAAGGCGACCGTGGCAAGTCGATAACCTATGCGGATCCACTGCGTCACGTAGATGGCGGGGAAAGTAAGCAGGCTATGCGCTCGATCGCAAGTAAGTCCACGATCTTCGCCATAAATAACCATAATGGTCACGTGCCCGCGAATCCATCGTCGGTGTAGGCATGCCCGTATAACAATAATAATGGAAGCATGCGTGGAATCTTCCGTCGCTGCGATGCGTCAGTAAGTTCTCGACAAGTCAGCGACCTCCGTGAGAGAGCGGTAGTATAGAAACACAATTCTTGCACAACAAAGGCTATCGCGACAAGTATAGGCAAGTTACACACAACTCGAGTACTTTCGTTTTATGTCAAAGTCCGGTTTTAACCACTAAAAGTACTACGTGCGTTAAATTCCTTTTAAAGATCCATTTCTTTTACAAAGGTCACCCGATACCCGTAGTATAAAAAAATAGAGTGAATAACATTTTTAAATAAACCCAAACACTTTCCCTTTTTAAAATCAAGTAACAAAATTCTTTTCCAAAGGTTGAGTTTTCCTAATTTCAAACATTCAAGTCTCTTATTTTACAAGGTTTCATAGTCCAAAGACTTAATCACTTAAAATCGAAATTCCTTTTTAAAAAAATTAAGTAAAATATGTCTTAATTGTGAGTAGGTTATTCTTTTTTATAACAATCTTATTCACAACCATGATCTAGAAAATGTAATATCATTTTGTCTTATCTTAGCCACATGCGGATGGAGGTTTCTACTGGTTTTAATAATAATTAATTAATCGATACATTTTCCTTTATTAGCATTCGGATGGGTTTGTTCGATACTTGTTCTCATTTAGTGTCAGAAAACATTATTCCTTTTATCTTCCTTAAGTCGTTATACCTAACTTCCCGTAAAGCTAGTATAACTCTTAGCTTTCACAAACAGTATTACTCTTCTTTCAAAATGATTCTTTGAAATACTTCAAGTTCTTTATTATCTCACATCAAGCCGGTTATAAGTCAAACCGGTTATCTTTTAAAAACCACAAACCATTTTCGTACCTACGTAAAGTTGTTATAACCAACTTCCCATAAAGCCGTTATAACACTTATGTTTTAAACCAACAAATTCATTTAACACGTATGCGTCTCAGTAATACATAGTTATACACATATCGTGCTAGAAAAGATAGGAAGAGGTTCACATACCTCGCGACGATTATCGACTAATAGAAAAGCGCTCAGTACCTCAAACCGTCGGCTACTCCTTAAGCCAAGTAGATCGCGCCACGCGTAGTACCTCGACCTATAAAGGCCACAGGTGCCTATTAACATCTAGATCTCGTCGTAGAATATTCTCTGAGAAAATTGGCGGCCTCCCCGCTGACGTAGATCTCCTCTCATCGAGGCACGCTATGAGCCAATAACTCCCGAGAGGGGTTATCGTCTAATCGGGCGTGTACAATTCTACTTCACGATAACACTACAAGTCTCTTTAAATCAGTCTATGTAAATGCAGTTCAATTCTCTTCTTGGATATCCTTACATGTAATTCATTCGATTCCTTTTCAATATTCATTCTATATATAGTATACTTCAACTATATATTACAATAATATGTAATTTCCAATTACTATAGGGGGACAAGATTATTTACCTCGATAAGCCCAAAATTATCCAAGTTTAATGTCGATCCTGAGCAAGGTTTAGCTCTGTCAAGTGCTCGATTCGCTCCAAGAAACCCTTAGAAGTTCTACGCAACTTCTACTTAATACTTCAACTACTTGTGAAGATCTTTCCTTAGGGTTTCGTTTTCGTGACTAAAGGAAGTATAGTAGTATTTCCGGGCTTTTCGTATAGAGGGTACTTGGAAATACTACAAAGGTTTTGGGCTAGAGTATTTGGGAATAGTAACATGTCACGACCCGTTCCGGGGCCCGTGACTGGTGCCTTACCCGGGCACCCAAGTAGTCATACATCAGAGAAAATCAGCGGAACATAAAACAATAACATGAAGCCAATGCAATAAGACAGTGAAATAAGAAAACAGGCTAACCAAAACGGTTACCTTGGTATATATAAATCAATTTAAAACCCGAGCGATTCCATATCCAACCTCGCCCACAGCGATTACTGGACCTCAGAGTGACATGACAACAATGGCGGGGCCCCGCCATACCACGAATATGGCACCTACTACGACGGGGACTATACGGCTGATAAGCCTCGGAAGCGGAGCTTCCCAAGCGCTGACGTGACCACGAGAGCTAGGATCGATGGCGGTGTACCTCGACCTGCGGCATGAGCGCGGCCCCGGAGAGTCGATACAATTACCAAGTATGTGGCGAAAATCGTAAATGAAATCATAGCGGTCTAAATAAAGCGGAGACATGTATGATTGCAAACTACGATTCCTGATAAATAAGCGATGTCAAGTCGGACTCGTACCTCGAAGTCATCACTCAAATACAACCGTGGGTCTCGCGCCCATGACATCGGTCGTGCGTGGAATACCTTCCTCGCCGTGATCTATGATAGAAAAGTACCAAGGAATACACATGAACACGAGTCCGCTGTGTCCAAATAAAGCGATCGATGAAAGTGCGAAGGCATGGCGGACTACTAACACCAGTACTAACAAGGTCATAAAGCGTATCATGAAATCTGTCAGGCCGTCACATGATCAAAGCGGTCACTCGCGTAGTATCACGTGTGCGCGTCTAGCCACGGAACTTCCCGCGACTCGCGTAGGCCATTCCGATGGCCGCGTAGGTATTCCGCGTCGGTAGCTCTCCCGGCGTCGTCACGGACTCGCGATTCGCGTAGCCACGTAGACCGCGTGACCATAAAGGCGCACACTAACACGGAACTCGTAGCTCCGCATAGGCCCCGGGACCCGCGTGAGGTATTCTCGAATCATGGTCCCGGACACGAGTCTACCGCGTGGAGGCGGCTTAACCCGGAATCAAGGTGAGTGGTATAATACCAACATAACGTTTATTGTTTAAACAACGTAAGCCTGATCAAGAAACCCCTTTACACAAACATCACAAGATACTAACACGCGTAGCATCCTAATCATGTTTATTTATCAAATCAAACAAGAAAGTATTTACAAGGCTATCACAAACCAACCTGATCAAATTATTCACCAGGTACTTTCTCTTATATGATTAACAGATCGGGTTTTATCCCCAAAGTACTTAATACATTAACTCTTTAAGAGATATGTTCTTTCTGAAATAGTCACCTGATACTGTAGTATATGAAAATAGATTGATTATCTTTTGAAGTAAATCAAAACACTTCTCTTTGTAAAATCAAGTAACAGCGTTCTTTTCCAAGCGTTCAAGTTTGCCTAATTTCAATTACTCGAGTTTCTCATTTTCGAAAGGTTTGTAGTTCATAGTATTAATCACTTAATAACAATTTGAGAAACATATACCTTATGTGTGAGTAGGTTATTCTTGTTTATAACAATCTTATAACAGCAGCCATGATCTAGGAAATGTAATATCATTTTGTCTCATCTTACCTTATCGTATGGAAGTTTCTACTGGTTTTAATAATACTTGATTAGTCAATACATTTCCCTTTCTTAGCGCTGCTGTGGTTTGTTCGATACTTATTCTCATTTCCGAAATCAGTAAAACACTATTCTTTAAAATCAAATACTCATTACTCATGAATGAGGTTTCTGACATTTTAACAAAATGTTACATCAAATCAATTAGGTTAAGTCTCTTATCTTTCAAGATCAAGTCTCTTATACACAATAAATAAACCGTTACGTTACCTACATAAGTCGTTATAACTAACTTCCCGTAAAGCTATTATAACACATGTTTTAGACAACCAAACTCATTTAGCATTATGCGTCTGTACTACATAGTTTACAAAACATCGTGCTAGAAAGGATAGGAAGAGGTTCACATACCTCGCGGCGATTATCGATAAGCGTCGCTCGCGATCTTGTACCGCGCTAGCCTTTTCCAATCTTGGTAGAATCGCTACTCGTAATACTTCCACTATATAGGCCCTGGCGGCATTAACTTCTAAACACTCGGTTACATATTCTACGAAAATTCGCCTCACACCGCTACGTAAAATCTCTCTCTCTATCGAGGCGGCTACGGCTTGACCGGGGTTTATCGTCTAACGGGCGTATACAATTCTATAACACGATAATACCACGCCAAGTCTCTTGTAACACGATCTATGTAATTCTGATTGATTCTCTTCTTTATTGGGCTTAAGTCAAAAGACATTGCGCAAAGCTTATTCTCGGATCTATATATAGTATACTTGACTATATAATCCTCTGACATGTAATCTCAATTAAAGCAAGGGACAGAATATTTACCTCGATAAGCCCAAAATTATCCAAGTTATAATGTCGATCTGAGCAAGGTTTAGCTCACTACTCAGCGCTCGACCAGCTCAAACAACCGCCAGAAGTTCTACGCAACTTAACACTTGACCGATTATGAAGGTTTTCCTTAGGGTTTCGGTTTGAGACAAAAAGGACATAAGGTAGTATTTTAGGGCTCTACGTATAGAGTATCTTTGGAATACTACAAGTACTGCGGCTAAGGTAATTTGGGTATAATGTAATACTTTTGAGAGTATTTCTACGAGAGGGGTATTTATACGAGACAACACCACAAGGGGGTGTATACCCGCGACCAGCCCAGGAGGGTACTCTCGGCCAAGGGGAGGGTTCTCGGCCAAAGGGCCTCGCGAGGGGAGGGGCGAGAACACTACAAGAGAGGGGAGGATTTTAGACTTAGGAAATTATTTTGGATGAAGAAGTCTTCAAAGGGAGGGTATTTATAGGCCAAGCAAAGGCCAACCAATGGCGAAGATCTAGCCAAGTGTTATGCAAGTGTAGGGCGAGATGTGCCCAAGTGCCCCTAGTCCTACTCGCAAAACCCTACGAAATATCTCATAAATATCTACCGCAACTTGCCCGTCCATTCGGCCTGTATGCCGCCGAGTCCGCGATGAGAGGGTGCGAGTGTTGCCTCTCGTTGGTCCAAAACATTAGTCTCTCGGAAAAATCCATAAAAATACTAAATGACATAGCGGAATTTTCCGCCGCAAAGTTTGTAAAGCGTTTTGTCAACGACTCTAGCAAGGTGTTGTGCACAATAATTATTTCGACGAGGGTGCCACGTGGGGTGACACGTGTTGCCCCGATTCGCCGAATATTTAGTCTTAGAAAATATCAAAATCTGAAATCTCAAAAACAAAGCGGGCCCAAAGCGTAAATTTCTCCGTGGGCCCAGCGTGACCATTTCAGAAAATAAAATCTCAAAATTCTAATATAATTTAAGAAGCCCGTATACCAAATCTGGGAATCAATTCCCGTTAACGAACCTTTTTCTTCACAAAAGCGGAAACTTTTAAAGTCGAAAACTCATCTTTCTTTCTTTTCAAAATTTACGCCGTACTCTAAATGCGTGCGTACTCACACATACCACGAAACTACGAGGTATAACATTTCTCCCTCGCTAGAAACATTCGTCCGAATGTTCATACAAATCTCGAACAAGCGTGCGCGATTATAGTCTTGCTTATCTTTACGAAAAACAATCTGCCGTACACGGCCCGAAACACTGCGCAAATACTTACATCAAGTCGAGAAAACACCTCGACATCACAAAGCACTTTCGAGGTCTAAAATATACTTCGCCCATCTCCTTACAAAGAAATGATCACCCCTATGCTCATGATACATGCTCGTTTCTTCACTTACGCGTCGTCTTTCTTCTCGTGCGCTCGAACTCTTTCTCGTAACTTACCACGCTTTCATTCTTGCTTAGTTTCGAAATCTACAGGTTACTATCTCGAACTTGGTCATCGTTAACGAGGAACACTGGATGGATTTAGATGCTTTTCGAACCTAACAACATGAAGGGCGCCGGACATCTTGCCTCTAAGTCGGACGGCAAAGCTAACATATAAGCAACGGCCTACTCTTCACATGACACGAAAAGGCCCAGTAACTCGGGCTAAGCTTACTCTGTTTTCGAATCTCGCCACACCGCCAGGGTGGTACCTGAAAACCCAGTCGTCACGAACTCCAAGCGTCGTCACCGATCATCCATGCGACTTACGGTGATTACGGTATCGATAACCTCTCTGGATAGGCTTCACCTATCCCGTCCTGAAAGCAATTATGAACCCACTATCGAACTTTGCCAACATCGAACCAATCGGCCGGCAGCTTACACTTCCGCCCTACGAGGCCGTGGCGACATCCAACTTGAAATGGTAGCTTAAACACTCCTCCACGAGACAACAATCCTCGCGGCTACCACGAAATCAAAACAACGGCGAGGGCGAATATGATCGGAGACTCATCGAGTTCCTAACCTGCTGGTAAAACTTCGAGCGAAAATAGGCGTAACACAGGCACCATTGCGACATAAGGTGAAAGCGGGCACCTCGTGCAACCTTCGCAAAATAATCATCCATGACTTACTCAGGTATCACGGTCTTTACTAGAAAACAAGGCGGTGACCTCGCCGGCGGACTCTTGGTCGAATCGTCCATGAGCTTCGTCTTTGGTTAACCAAACATGGGCCTAACACCTCGTGACCACTATCCTGGCGGGACAACCGCCCGACCCAGCACCATACGGCGGCGGGTTGACCCGCAATGTAGCCTCATCCAGACCCAGCGCGCAAAACTAGGCTTCCGGAGAAAACTCTCACAATCAAGTCACGAAAACCTAGTGGTCTTCTTAGATCAACTACCCTCTTTCATTTCACACTACCGGGGACTTATTATACAACATAGCTCGCGTGCACTATGCACTCGGTAAGAATCAAACATAACAATACATCTTTGAGATGGCTTTACCTAAGGTTTCCACGTATAAGGCTCTAAGGCTCGCACTTTCCCTATCCGCCGATCTTTCACGGTTACTAACCATGATTTCTAATCAAAATTTACACCTTGCTATCGAACATAGTACTTAAGATATACTCGTCTTATCACACATGCTAATCCACTAGAGGGTTAAAGATATGCACGAATCTCTTGCTTGCTCCCGTAATCGTTCTAATCAAGCACGCCCGTAGGGTATTCGCCATAAGAGAGGTGACGAACTACCGCAATCACGAAGGTGAGTCCTCCTGCTTGGACATCCTTTCGACACACAGTACGGCGGTAGTGCGTCTGACAAGTACCCGACTAAAAGGCGACATTCCGGGATGGCGCTGTCCCTGTAATGAGCGGAAGCTCGACCAGCTCCTGCGTACCGAGCGTCACGAACCACGTGGAGGACCACTGCGCGGTGGATGTGCATAATCTAATCATTTGGTGAGGTGACTCGACTCGAAAGTTACCAAAGGACCTTTGCTGTTCGACCTCGTCTGCTGTCCTTGGTTAACGCGCGTCGATCTCTACGTTTCTCGACTGCTTGTGCGTAAGGCGTACCACGAGCCATGCTCGAGCTAACGGAAGAATTACTCTTGTACAACGCCTCTTAGATAGTCATCAAGACTCGCGGTACATCAATATACTCTCTGGTAGCCAAATCCATAGCTAATGTGAGTCGCCTCTTTGCGATCTATATTCTCTGTCCCGGTCGTGGGGTGAAGGTTCATATATTATGGCGCGGATAGGAGGCTAGCATTTGTGTTAAACTCTGTGAAATTTGGTGATGTCGAGAACTCCCAAAGAAGCACCGTCGGTGATGATTGGGCTGTGCCTAGTAACCCTGTGCTCTGCTCGCGGCTCCGCCAGTGCCTTGCGCCTCACAGGCTCGAGTTGCCCTGCGGAGCCTGCGGTGAGGAAAGAAATCGTTAGAGGTCGACTTATAACCTGACTCTAAGGCACGATCTCGAGTGAGAAGAATGAAACCGATCCTAAATATCCTATAGCCTCACGATTATTGGTGTGGTGCGCGGCAGATAATCAGACTCTGGATACGGATGCGTAGACACTTTCAGAGATTAAGCGCTCACGATACCACTTTTGTCACGACCGTTCGGGGCGCGTGGTAGTGCCTACAGGGCACCAGTAGTCATACATCGAGAGAAAATCAGCGGAACATAAAACAATAACATGAAGCCGATGCGATAAGGCGGTGAAATAAGAAAGGCGGCTAACCAAGCGGTTACCTTGGTATATATAAATCAATTTAAAGCGAGCGATTACATCCCATACAACTCTGCCTACAGCGTACTGAGACCTCAAGAGTGACATGACAACAATGGCGGGGCGAGGCCCGCCGTACCACGAATATGGCACCTACTCGGCGGGGACTATACGGCGATAAGCCTCGGGCGGGCTTCCCAAGCGTTGACGTGACCACGAGAGCTAGGATCGATGGTGGTGTACCTCGACTGCGGCATGACGCGGCCCGAAGAGGTCGATCTGCAGTACAGTATGTGGCGAAAATCGTAAATGAAATCATAGCGATCTAAATAAAGCGGGAGACATGTATGATTGCAAACTACGATTCCATGATAAATAAGCGATCATGTCAAGTCGGGGACTCGTACCTCAAGTCATCACTCAAATACAACCGTGGGTCTCGCCCATGACATCGATCATGCGGTGGAATACGCCCGCCAGCTGGCGATCTATGATAGAAAAGTACGAGGAATACGCATGAACACGAGTCCCGCTGTGTCCAAATAAAGCGATGAGGGTAAGTGCGAAGGCATGGCCGACTACTGCCAGCATTACTAAGCGAGGTCATAAAGCGTATCATGAAATCTGTCTAGGCCGTCACATGATCAAAGTGGTCACTGCGCGATATCAAATGTGCGCGTCTAGCCTGGAACTCATGACTCGCGTAGGCCATTCAGATGGCGCGTGAGTATTCCGCGTCGGTAGCTCTCCCGACATCGTCACTGGACTCGCGATCCGCGTAGCCACATGAACCGCGTGACCATAAAGGCCGCGCTAACTGGAACTCGTAGCTCGCGTAGGCCCCGGGACCGCGTAGGTATTCTCGAATCATGGTCCCATCTGCTGAGTCTACCCGCGTGGAGGCGACTTAACCCGAGAATCAAGGTGAGTGGTATAATACCAGCATAACGATTTATCGTTTAAACAACATAAGCACAATCGAAACCCCTTTACACAAACATCACAAGATACTAACACCGTAGCATCTAATCGTGTTTATTTATCAAATCAAACAAGAAAGTATTTACAAGGCTATCACGAACCAACCTGATCAAATTATTCACACAAGGTACTTTACTATATGATTAACAAGATCGGGTTTTATCCCCGAAGTACTTCATACATTAACTCTTTAAGAGATATGTTCTTTCCTGAATAGTCACCTGATACTCGTAGTATATGAAAATAGATTGATTATCTTTTGAAGTAAATCAAAACACTTCTCTTTGTAAAATCAAGTATGACATTCTTTTCCAAGCGTTCAAGTTTGTCTAATTTCAATTACTCAAGTTTCTCATTTTCGAAAGGTTTGTAGTTCATAGTATTAATCACTTAATAACAATTTGAGAAACATATACCTTATGTGTGAGTAGGTTATTCTTGTTTATAACAATCTTATAACATCAGTCATGATCTAGGAAATGTAATATCATTTTGTCTCATCTTAGCTTCTATGCAGATGGAAGTTTCTTAGTTTTAATAATGCTTGATTAGTCGATACATTTCCACTTTATTAAGCCATTCTTGTGGTTTGTTCGATACTTATTCTCGTTTAGAAATCGGTAAAACACTATTCTTTAAAATCAAATACTCGTTACTCGCGAATGAGGTTTCTGACATTTTAACAAAATGTTACACATCAAGTCAATTAGGTTAAGTCTCTTATCTTTCAAGATCAAGTCTCTTAACTTCTGATAAATAAACGGATTACGTTACCTACGTAGAGTCGTTATAACTAACTTCCCGTAAAGCTATTATAACACCCTATGTTTTGAACCAACCAAACTCATTTAGCACGTATGCGTCTACTGTACTACATAGTTTACAAAACATCATGCTAGAAAGGATAGGAAGAGGTTCGCATACCTCGCGGCGATTATCGACGATAAGCGTCGCTCGCGATCTTGTACCACTGCTAGCCTTTTCCAATCTTGAGTAGAATACGCTGCTCGTAATCTTCCACCTATATAGGCCTGGCAGCATTAACTTCTAAACACTCGGTTACATATTCTCTGAAAATTGGCACCTCCCCACATGACAGCGTAAAATCTCCTCTATATCGGTGACTACCCAGCCAACGGGGGTTTATCGTCTACCGGGCGTATACAATTCTATAACACGATAATACCACGCCAAGTCTCTTAACAGTCTATGTAATTCTGATTCGATTCTTCTTTATTGGGCTTAAGTCAAAAGACATTGTCATGAAAGCTTATTCTCGGATCTATATATAGTATCTTGACTATATAATCCTACGACATGTAATTTCCAATTACGGCAGAACGAGAATATTTACCTCGATAAGCCCAAAATTATCCAAGTTATAATGTCGATCTGAGCAGGTTTAGCTCCTGCTCCGCGCTCGACCAGCTCCAGCAACCGCCAGAAGTTCTACGCGACTTACACTTAACACTTCAACCGATTATGAAGGTTTTCCTTAGGGTTTGGTTTGAGACAAAAAGGACGTAAGGTAGTATTTAGGGCTCTACGTATAAGTATCTTTGGAATACTACAAGGTACCAACTAAGGTAATTTGGGTATAATGTAATCTTTTGAGAGTATTTCTACGAGAGGGGTATTTATACGAGGCAACACCACGAGGGGGTGTATACCCTCGGCCAACCCAGCTAGGAGGTACTCTCGGACGAGGGGAGGGTTCTCGGCCAAAGGGCCTCGCGAGGGGAGGGCGAGAACACTACAAGAGAGGGGAGGATTTTAGACATAGGAAATTATTTTGGATGAAGAAGTCTTCAAAGGGAGGGTATTTATAGGCCAAGCAAAGGCCAACCAATGGCGAGATCTAGCCAAGTGCTATGCAAGTGTAGGGCGAGATGTGCCCAAGTGCCCCTAGTCACTACTCGCAAAACCTGCAAATATCTACAAATATCTACACAACTTGCCCGTCCATTCGGCCTATCGCGCCGAATCCGCTGATGAGAGGGTGCAGTGTTGCCTCTCGTTGGTCCAAACATTAGTCTCTCGGAAAAATCCATAAAAATACTAAATGACATAGCCGAATTTTCCCTTCGCAAAGTTTGTAAAGCGTTTTGTCAACGACTCTAGCAGGGTGTTGTGCACAATAATTATTTCGGCGAGGTTCCACGTGGGGTGACACGTGTTGCCCGGTCGCCAGAATATTTCATCTTAGAAAATATCAAAATACGAAATCTCAAAAGCAAGCGGGCCATAAAAGTAAATTTCTCCGTGGGCCCAGTGACCATTTAGAAAATAAAATCTCAAAATTCTAATATAATTTAAGAAGCCCATATACCAAATCTGGAATCCAATTCCCGTTAACGAACCTTTTTCTTCACAAAAGCGGAAACTTTTAGTGAAAACTCGTCTTTCTTTCTTTTCAAAATTTCTGCCGTACTCTCGTACGTACGTCCTCACTTACATACCCTGCAACTACGGGGTATAACATAACAATACTTGGAGAATACTTTTCTACCAAGGGGTATTTTCGTGAACTAGGTAGGGGAGGTTTCTCGGCGAGGGCCTCATGAGGAGGAGGGTTTGGCTAGCACAACTAGGAGGAGAGGGTTGGATGACAGCTCACGAGGAGGAGTAGTTTGAGACTTGGAAAATTGCTCAAGTGTGGATGAAATAACTCATTGACTAAGGGGTATTTATAGGCGACGATGGCGAGATCAGAAGACAAGTGGTAGGCAAATGTAAGGTGTAGATTAAGCCATGTGTTGTGTGGGTCCCACTTGGTCATCAACCACACAAATATCCTACCAAACATTGACCAAACATTTTAGGCAACTAAAAGGGAAAAAGCGTGCAAGCTGAAGCTTCACTGCAAAAATCGTCGACCTTGGACACCAAGGGTGACGTAGCGCCTCCGATTGATCCAAAATATTTCATCTCTCGAGAAAAATCCGCAAAAATTATAAATAACATAGCGCAATTTTTCCTTACGCAAAGTTTGGAAAGCGTTTACGTCGAAAGCGATTCTTTTCGCTAGTTGTGCACAAATTTCGTCCCTTAGCCTACTTAAGGCTTAAACTTTTATACGTACGTCCTCACGTACATACTCTGGAAATACGGGGTATAATATGTAACAAACTCCCGGGGCAGTACCACAATTCCCGTAATGGGATCTACCGCATCGGCCACACTGAGGGGGCGGTGGTCCCGATCGGCCAGCACCTCTGCTACTGCGGGCGTCGAAGTCACGGGGCCACGATGCGCTCTCGAATATCGGTGTCACGAGGGCGGTGTAGGAGTGCTCACGGTGGTGTGGTGCAAATCTAGGCTAGCTGAGGCCGTCCACCGATAGCTACCAAAAGACCACTGTCGTCTGGTCTTCTTACTGCTGTCTGTCGACGTCGGCCTCTGCGCTCGCCGCGTCGAGTGCGTGAGCTGCGTGCGGGTAATGTCCATACACAGGTGAAGAGCCACACCCGCATGAACTCGGCCATATAATCATCTGGCGGTGGCGTGGCGATGCACCACATCCTCCATGCTCTGCTACCAGCGCGAGGACATATCGAGCAATGGTCGAACTCAGCGTTGTACTCCCTGGCGTGTCCTCTGTCTCAATGATAAAAATCTGCCGGCCGTGCCTCCTCCTGCGGAGGCAAAGTGAAGTGAGAAAAGCCTGCGAGAACTCATCCCAGTAGGCGGGGCGCGTGCTCTCCGGGATAACTCGCGAATCAAACCAATCATTGCGGTATCACGCGGCTATGTGAACCGAAGATCCACGACTCGGTCTGAAGCCTTGATCACTCGCGCGATCCTGCATGGCGGCGGATGAACTCCTGCGGATCATCCTCGGGCCTCGACCGTAGAACTGCGGTGAGCTCTGACTTCGGAAAATCCGTAGCCTCAGGTGTCCGATCTCGGATGAACCACAGTCTTCTTTGGGCTGAGCTAGCTGCATCCGGCCTATCTCATGCGGCACGAACACGGCGATGGCGAGCCATCTCTCTGTAACCCATCTCATCTGCTCCAAGTTGTGGGACTGGAGGTGCAGGTACTATGGTCTCATCAGCCACTGCTGCGGCCCTAAACCCTGCTGGGGCCGGCGGCGTTGTGGAACTCGCCGTCTCGGGTATAGACTGGGCCTGAGCCCTCGTGACTCTCGGTGTCCTACTAGCAGCTCCTCGTTGCCTTGCCTCTGGGCGGGTTGCCTTGCGTGGAGGCATAAGCGTGAGAAAGGAATACGTTAGAGGTCGACTTATAACACGAGTCTAAGGCACGATCTCGAGTGAGAAGAATGAAACCAATCCTAAATATCCTATAGCCTCACGATTATTGATGCAGTGCGCAGCCAGCGATAATCAGACTCTGCTAGATGCGGTGCGTAGACGCTTTCAGAGGATTAAGCGCTCGATACCACTTTTGTCACGACCGTTCGGGGCCGTGGTAGTGCCTTACGGGCACCAGTAGTCATACATCAGTGTCAGCGGAAATTAAAAACAAGACATGAAACAAATGTAAATTAAGACAGTTTATCGAGAAGAGTCGCCTTCGGCGTGTGTATATATAACCAAAATCGCGATTACATTCCAGTGTACAATAGGACTACAGACCTCTGGAAGTAAACAACTATGGCGGGACGGGGCCCCGCCATACCTGAATGTACAAACTATCTACAATGACGGGAGATCGTACCCAGTCGAGCCTCAGGAGAAGATGGAGCTCACGACGCGAAGAAAGATCCTAAGGCGAGGATCCGCTACCTTCCCTTTACTGCGGCATGAGCGCACCCGAAGGAAGTCGATCTGTGGTACCAAGTATGTGAAGCGTAAAGTACTTAAATGAAATCATATCATTTTAAAACCAATTTTACAAATATGCAGAAGCAACCAATATAACGCGCGAGTGCTGCATCACAACAAAGCAATAATAGGTAAGCGTATATGATCTTTTCTAAGTGCGAATGATCGAAGCAAGGCCAATTGCCCGTAGTATCATTATGCATACCTAATCACGGACTCCGCGATCGCGTAGGCCATTCGCGTAGGCGCGTGAGGTATTCCGCGTCGAGGGTAGCTGCTCCTCGGCGTCGATCTGGACTCGTAGTCCGCGTGGCCGCATAGACCACATGACCACAAAGGCGCGCGCTAACGGAACTCTCGTAGCTCGCGCATGGGTCCCTGGACCGCGTGAGGTATTCTCGAATCATGGTCCCGGACCGCTGAGTCTACCACGCGTCGGAGGCGACAACCCCGGTATCGTATCGAGGTGAGTGATATAATATTAACATAACGACTTATCGTTAAACAACATAAAGCGCTGACAAAGTACCCTCTTATACAAGCGTTACAAGACAACACACGTAGCGTCATAATATGTCAACTCGTGAGCCGTCTTATTATACTTTCCGAAATCAATACAAGTCTTTCGTAAACACATAAGTAAAGCTGTTCCTTTTCTCTTTCTTAAGTCGTTATACCTAACTTCCATAAAGCTAGTATAACTCTTAGCTTTTGTTTAAAAACCAAGTATTACTCTTCTTTCAAAAATGATTCATAATTCTTTTGAAATACTTGAAGATGCTTGTTATTTAGACTCAGTCAAAAGGCGTCAAGTAAAACCGTATTCGATTAACATACGTCACGTCTGGTACTATATATATACTTTAAAATATCATGCTCTAGAGGATAGGAAGAATCAACATCACGACCGTTACGGTGCCTTGCAGGGCACCAGTAGTCATCATCAGTGTCAGTGGAATATAAAAACAAGACATGAAACGATTTGTAAAATGAGACACGATTTTATGTGAGAAAATGTCGTCTTCGGCATATATATATAAACATAGTTTTGCGATTACATCCCAATTGTACAATAGGACTACAGACCTCTGAAGATAACAACTATGGCGGGACGGGGCCCGCCATACCTGAATGTACAAAACTATATACAACAACGGGGAGATCGTACCCCGAAAGTCGAGCCTCGGAGAAGATGGAGCTCACGACACCAAAGCAAAGAGATCCTAAGGATGTGGATCTAGCACACACTTGCCCCTGCGGCATGAGCGTCCCAGAAGGAGGTCGATCTACAACGGTACTAAGTATGTGAAACTTGTAAAGTACTTAAATGAAATCAAAGTTTTTAAAACCATTTACAAATCTGATCAATTGCGCATAGTGTCGTATCACGAAACAAGAACACTAATAGATATAATGTATTTGGTCTTTCTAGGTCGCGAATGATCGAAGCAAGGCGATCGCCCGTAGTATCATTATGCGTGCCTAGTCACGGACTTCGCGATCGCATGGGTCCACGTGAACACGCGTGAGGTATTCCTCGCGTCGGGTAGCTAACCGGTACCCTCTGGACTCCGCGATCGCATAGTCTCAATAGACGCGTAGTCCACCGACCGCGTAAGGCGTCCGCGTCGGGCTAAAACACCGGAATGATCAATCACGGAACTCCGCGACTCGCGTAGTCTCGCGGACGCATAGGCGTAAAGACGCGTCAGGGTGGCAAGCCACCGGTATAACAAGTCGAGGGTAGGTGATATAATATGATCCAGTGACTTACCGTTTAACAGCGTAAGCCTGACAAAGAATGACCCGCTTTCGCGACATCACGAGGCACTAACACCGTAGCATCATAATATGTCTATTTATCAATCAATCTTACTACGCCTTACAAATCAATCTGAGGTTTTTATAAGCAAATAAGTATGCGATTCTTTTATCTTTCTTAAGTTGTTATACCTAACTTCCCGTAAAGCTAGTATAACTCTTAGCTTTTAAAACCAAGCTGTTTCTCTTACATTAAAAATGATTCGATTCTTTTGAAATGCTTGAGATCTTTTATTATTAGGGCTTAAGTCAAAGACATTCGTAGTTATTAATCGAGCTTAAGTCAAAGACATTGCGTAATTATTATTGATTAACACTAAATGCGTCTACCGTACTATATATATATTTAAAATATCATGCTCGAGTATAGGAAGAATCACATACCTTCCGTGAAATCCACCGCCAGTCGAATATGTCGCGTAGAGAATCGACTATAATAGTCAAGCACGTCTATCAGCGTCTGAACTATTACGTAACGATTCTAAGTAGAGGTTCTCTATTCCGGAAAATTGGGCAGCACTTCCCTATCAGTCGAGCTACTCGAGTCTCTTTGTGAAAGCAGTCTAAGTAAGTATAGTTCAATTATTCTTCTTTTAAACCCTACTTGTGATAGCAGTTCAATTCTATTCTTTAATATCCTTCAAGTATTTATACTCAAGTCTATACTTATTCTTATATGTAATATCGATTCTGATAGAAGGACAAGAGTATTTACCTCGATAAGCCCAAAATTATCCAAGTTAAAAGTGGCTCACGAGCGAGGTTTAGCTCACAATTTGCGCTCAGGTAGCTCGAGAACAGAAGTTCTTGTGACTTCTACTAAGTACTAAGGGATTTGGGCTAGGGTATTTAGGAAGACAACTATCTACCAAGGGGGTAGGTTTCGGCTAGGCTAGAGGGAGGAGGGTTGTTTCGGCTAGCTTCGCTCGAGGGGAGGGAGAGAAGGCTTTGGGCGAAAACCTGATAAGAGAGGGAGGATTTTTCAAGACTTGGAAATTGATTTGTGGATGAAGAACTCTTCGTCTTAAGGGGGTATTTATAGGTCGAAATGGCCAACCAATGGCGAAGATGATGCCAAGTGCAAGGAAAGTGTAGGGTGAGGATTTAGGCAAGTGTCATATCCATCTACTACACAAATATCCTACCAACTCCTTGACTTGTGCAAAGGCGGAAAAAAGCGTGCCAACTATGCCAATTTTGCCGTCGATGAGGGTGACAAGTGTCACCCTCCGTTAATCCAAAATGTTTCGTCTCTCGGAAAAATCCAAAAATAATAAATGTCATAGCGAGAATTTACCTACGCGAGTTTAGTAAAGCGTTTAGTCGAAAAGCGATTCTTTTAGTGAGTTGTGCACAAACTTTTTCGTCCGTAATGCCTAACTAAGGCTAAGCTTTTGTCGTACACCCTCACGTACATACTGCGGAAATCGAGGTATAACATTCTACCCTCGCCCGAAACATTCATCGAATGTTCCTTCCCGAGCGATTAACGATAAGATCTTCGTAACTTAACGGTTTGCAAGTGCCACGTAGCCTGATATAACAACTTAAGCAAATCGATAATTAAAACCACGAAATAGGAAAGTAAGTTACGGAGGTGTGGGAATAAGTGAGGATATACGCCTCGTGTCTCTCGGCTTCGCGTCATCTCTCCACGAGCTCGTTCGCCACGGAACTTTGGCGAAAGCCCGTCCTTGGTCGCGGCGTCTAACGGCGATCGATTATCTACATGGGAATCTCCTCATCGATAACCCGCTCGGTCACTGGACATCTTGATCGGGTGTACCTAGATGGATCCCGATCATCTCGCCGGCATAAAGCGTGAAAAAGCGGATGCCTTGCCTCCGGATCGGACGGCGGATCCAACTCATGCAACCTTGCCTACCTGCGGACAATCGTCACGGCCCGATGTACCTTGGTGAGTTTCCCCTTTCTTCCGAATCTCATCGCACCGCCGTGGGTGGCGCCAGAAAACCCAATCATCATGCAAACTCCGGATCTGCCGGCGATGATCTGCGTATGACCACGCCGACTGCGGTGTACATCGGCCGCTCTGGATAAGCTTCACCTTATCCGGCACTGCTGCGCCAAATCTGGTCCCCTAATGGTGTACCTCGCCCGTCGAACCAGCCTATCGGCGATCTGCACTTCCTCCCATACAAGGCCTCGTAAGGCGCCGTCGAATCTTGGAGTGGTAGCTGTTATTATATGCAAACTCAACTGAGGAAAATGATCCTCCCGGCTACCACGAAATCAATAACCTGGGCTCGCGGCGTATCACCGAAGTGCGGATGATGCGCTCGGCTGTCCGTGCATGCGTGGATGGAATGCGATGCTCGAGCTCACTGCGTCCTAAACCCATACGGAAGGACCTCCGGAAGTTAGCGTAATTGGGCTCCTGCATGCGATATGATCGAAATAAGGACTCCATGCGATCGGCGATCTCGGATATAAAGTGCGGCATAATCCTCGGTAGAAAAAGTCGTCTGACGGGAAGAAAGTGGGCTGATTTCGTCGACTGTCGGCGATAACCCATATAGAATCATGTCTCCTGCGAGTGCGAGGTAATCACGTGATAAAGTCCATGTTGATCACCTCCACTTCGGTCGGGATCTCTATCGTGCGCAACAAACCACCGGGCCTGCGGTGCTCTGCCTTCGCTGCGACAACCACGGGCGAGCTACGAACTGCTGCAGCGTCCTCTTCAAGCCGTCCCACGATACGGATCTAAGGTCGTGGTACGTCTTGGTGACCACGGATGGATAGAGTAGCAGCGTTGTGTGCTTCCCCAGAACCTGCTGCGAAGTCACGAAACATCTGGAACACACAGCACGCCCTCGAACCTTAGCACCCGTGGTGCTACCTCAGGACCGCGCCTCGCGAAGGCGGTATCGCGATGCGAATCAAGCGGGATCCTCAGCGTTGCCTCTTCACCTCGCCGGCGATGGAAGACTCGGCAACCTCTCGAACTCGAACCCAGCTGCTACGAATCAATCAAGCGGACACCGGGCTCTGGCGATGCAAATCGCAAACCATGCCCTCCTCTGCATGCGCACATCGATAGGCTACCCGTGACCTACGACTAAGGCATACGCCTGCACGTTGGCCTTGGGTGAGTGCGGGATATCGGCGTCATAATCCTTAAGCAACTCTAACCACGTCTGCATGCCGTAAGTTCGACTCCTGCGGTGAAGATATCTTTGGAGGCTCTTGTGAGTACGTATAAATATCCACATGAACCCAGTACAAATAGTGCCTCGGATCTTGGCGTGAATCACATTTGCGACTCGAATCATGGGTGGGGTAGTTCCTCTCATGCTTCTTAAGGCTGCAGGGATCGTATGCTATAACCTTACCTGCTGCGTCAACACATCCCGGCCGATGCGGCGCATCCTGATACACAACATAACGTCTGGACCTGCGGAAGAGTAAGAAGCGAGGCGATCGTCGATCTCTCGCCGATGGCGGAAACCACGCTCCGCGCGTCGATCCGGCTGAAACTTGGTCTTACGAGTCGACCTAGTCAATAGTGCGAGATAGAAGCAAACTTCTCTGAACGTAGATAATAACTGAGGCCCGAGCTGCGAACCTCAGCCGGATGGTAGGTCTAGGCAATCTTGTGCCTCGATCTTGGCCATATCCACACGAATACCGTGGCCCGACAATATGCCCGAAAAGCCACGAAGCTAACCAAAACTCACATTTGGAAAACTTGGCGTATAGGCTGCTGGTCGGAGAAGCTGTCGGCCACGATCGCCGAAATGCTCGCGTACTCCTGCTCTGGCGAGAATAAACGAATATCATCGATGAACACTATCACAAATGTTCCAAAATGGTTTGAACACTCGGTTCATCAAATCCATGAATCTGGCGGGCATTGGTCAACCAAGACATGACCACGAACTCGTAATGCGTCTGGTCGGAATGCGATCCTAGGGACATCAGGCTCTCGACTCGTGCACGATGATAGCGATCGCGGTCAATCTTGGAGAAAACTTCGCGCACCTGCGGGTCGAACAAATCATCAATCACGGGAAGGGTATCTGTTCTTAATGGTCACCTTGTTGGTGCTGTAATCAACACCGTGCGCGGCGTCGTCATAACTTCGCGAACAATCACGGCGCTCCCGGGGAGAAACACTGGTGCGATGAAGCCGCTTCTCCGGCAAATCTCTCGGTGGTCCTTGACTCTCAACTCGGCGGTGCCGTTACGTATGTCGGAATGGAAATAGGCGAGTGTCTGCGACACGTCAATACAAAACTCTATCTCCTCTCGGGAGGATGCAGGAGGTGCGTCGGAAACCGTGCGGGAACTCTCGACTCTGGGCCCGGTGAAAATCTGCGCTGCGACCTCGATATCAAACACGAGCGAGATGGTAGATGTACCCGCCTGCGTCATCTTCCTAGCCTTGAGGTAAGAAATAAACCTACCGCCGGCGTCTGATGTTCCTCGCTCGGCAATGGCTCCCCAGAAAATGGAACCGTACCTCTCTCTGCGTAGTCTACATTGGCATAGCGAAGCTAACCAATCCGTACCCGTGATTCGTCGAAATCGGTCATGTCGACTCTATCAAGTCGGCTGAGTCGGCATTGCATAAGATCCTTTGGACAAGCTCTAAATACCATTGAGCTACCAAGATCACCCAGCTGGCGTAGCTACCTCGAAAGGGTCTATGGACTCGGGCTCATCCACTATCCTACTAGCAGCGAGGGAGATATATGGGGAGTAGAACCGGATCTATCAAGGCATACCATCATGTCGGAGCGATAAGGTACTGTGGCGACATCGGTGAGGCCTCACGGTCTGCCCGGTGGACAAGGCATAAATGCGATTACGAGGACCGCTAGAAGCTGAGACCAGCGCCCGACCTGCGCCCGCGACCTGCTGGCCCGCAGGTACCACGCCTCGGGGTGAGTAAGCGTAGGAGGCGATGAAGCAACGACAGATCCTGTGGCGAGCCTACCACGGCGTTGCCCCGGTCGGACAAGCCCTCGCAAAATGACCTGCGGCCACAAGTATAGCAAGCTCGGAGTAGTACTACGGCTCCACGAATGGAATCTACTACAGCGGACACGAGCGGACCTCGATCGGTTAGCACCCTTGCTACCAGAAATCTGAAGTCACAGGGCACGACACGCCCGAATACTCGGTTGTACTTACGATGATGTGGGAGTGCTCTGAGTGGTGGGGTGCAAATCTAGGCTAACTGTTGAGGCCGTCCACCGAGAACTACCAAAGAACGGCCGTCTTGGCCTTACGATCTTGATATCATGTCGACTCGTCGGTCTCTGCGCTCCTCGCATCAGTGCATGAGCTGCATCACGGGTAATGTCCATTACAGGTGAAGAGCCACGCTTGCTGAACTTCGGCCATATAATCATCTAGCCGGTGGCGTGGCGATGCACCACTGTCCTCCATATCGCTACCGATGCGAGGGACATATCGAGCAAAGAATCGAACTCGACATTGTACTCCTGGCGTGCGTCCTGCTGTCTCGGTAACAAAAATCTATCGGCCGCGCCTCGCCGTACGTGGAGGCGAAGTGAGTGAGAAAGCCTCGAGAACTCGTCCCAGTAGGCTGGGGCGCGTGCTCTCCGGGATAACTCGCGAATCAAACCAATCATTGCGGTATCACGCGGCCGATCACCGAAAGGTCGCGGACTCGGTCTCGGCGCCACGATCACCTCGTAATCCTCTGTGGCGGCGGATGAACTCCTGCGGATCATCCTCGGCCTCGACGTAAAACTACGGCGGGCTCTGACTCGGAAATCTCGTAGCCTCGAACTATACGCCTCGGGTGAACGCGGGTACTCTTGGGTGGGCCAGGCTGCTGCATCGGCGTGTCCTCGTGTCGCCCGCGATCTGGCCAATAGTGGGCCGTCTCCTTGTACCTAACTCCTCCGCCCGGTGTGGGCGGGAGGTGCGGGTGCGTGGTCTCTGATGGGGCGGCGTCATGGAACTCGCCGTCTCGGGTATAGGCGGGCACGAGCCCTCGTAACTCTCGGTGTCTACTAGCGGCTCCCTCGCTGCCTTGCCATACGGGCGGGTTGCCTACGTGGAGGCATAGCTATTCTGAGAAAAGGAATACGTTAGAGGTCGACTTATAACCTGGCGCTAAGGAGCGATCTCGGTGAGAAGAATGAAACCAATCCTAAATATCCTATAGCCTCACGATTATTGGTGTGGTGCACAACGCAGATGTCGAACTCTAGATGCGATGCGTAGACACTTTCAGAGATAACACGGCTCTGATACCACTTTTGTCACGACCCGTTCAGGGGCAGTGGTAGTGCCTGCAGGGCACCCAGTAGTCATCATCAGTAATGTCGGAATATAAAAACAAGACATGAAACATTTGTAAAATGAGACACGGTTTTATGTGAGAAAATGTAAGCCTTTCGGCATATATATATAAACATAGTTTTGCGATTTACATCCCAAGTGTACAATAGGACTCTGGACCTATAAGAAGATAACAACTATGGCGGGACGGGGCCACGCCATACCTGAATGTACAAAACTATATGCAACAGCGGGAGATCGTACCCAAGTCGAGCCTCGGAGAAGATGGAGCTCACGACACCAAAGCAAAGAGATCCTAGGATGTGGATCTAGCACACCTTGCCCTTACTGCGGCATGAGCGTCCCAGAAGGAGGTCGATTACAACGGTACTAAGTATGTGAAACTTGTAAAGTACTTAAGAAATCAAAGTTTTTAAAACCATTTGCAAATCTGATCACGATTGCACATAGTGTCGTATCACGAACAAGAACACTAATAGATATAATGTAGCGGTCTTTCCTAGGTCGCGAATGATCGAAGCGAGGCCGATAGCCCATAGTATCATTATGCGTGCCTAGTCTGGACTTCCGCGATCGCATGGAGTCCTGCGAACCTGCGTGAGGTATTCGCCGCGTCGGGGTAGCTAACCCGGTACCTCTGGACTCGCGATCCGCGTAGTCTCGATAGACCGCATAGTCACGCGGACGCGCATGGGCATCCGCGTCGGGCTAAAACACCGAATGATCAATCACGGAACTCCGCGACTCGCGTAGTCTCGCGGAACCGCGTAGGCGTAAAGACCGCGTCGAGGTGGCAAGCCCTCGGTATAACAAGTCGAGGGTAGGTGATATAATATGATCCAACGGACTTACCGTTTAGCAGCGTAAGCCTGACAAGAATGACCCCTTTCACGACATCACGAAGACACTAACACGTAGCATCGTAATATGTCTATTTATCAATCGATCTTACTACGCCTTACGAGAAATCAATCTGAGGTTTTTATAAGCAAATAAATGCGATTCTTTTATCTTTCTTAAGTTGTTATACCTAACTTCCCGTAAAGCTAGTATAACTCTTAAGCTTTTAAAACAATTGTTTCTCTTACATTAAAAATGATTGATATTCTTTGAAATCTTGAAGATCTTTTATTATTAGGGCTTAAGTCAAAAGACATTGCCGTAGTTATTATTCGAGCTTAAGTCAAAGACATTGCGTAATTATTATTCGATTAACACTAAATGCGTCTACCGTACTATATATATATTTAAAATAGCATGCTCGAAGTATAGGAAGAATCACATACCTTCTCGTGAAATCCACTGCCAAGTCGAATATGTGGCGTAGAGAATCGACTATAATAGTCGAACACGTCTGTCAGCGTCTAGACTATTACATGTGATTCTAAGTAGAGGTTCTCTGTTCTTGGAAAATTGGGCGCTTCCTATCAGTCGAGCTACTCGAGTCTCTTGTCAAAGCGATCGTAAGTAAGTATAGTTCAATTATTCTTCTTTTAAACCCTTCTACTGTGATAACAGTTCAATTCTATTCTTTAATATCCTTCTAAGTATTTATACTCAAGTCTATACTTATTCTTATATGTAATATCCAATTACAATAGAAGGACAAGAGTATTTACCTCGATAAGCCCAAAATTATCCAAGTTAAAGTCGCTCACGAGCGAGGTTTAGCTCTAATTTGCGCTCAGATAGCTCGAGAACCCATAGAAGTTCTTCACAACTTCTACTAAGTACTAAGGGATTTGGGCTAGGGTATTTAGGAAGACAACTATCTACCAAGGGGGTAGGTTTAGGCTAGGCTAGAGGGGAGGAGGGTTGTTTGGCTAAGCTTCACTCGAGGGGAGAGAAGGCTTTGGACGAAAACACTACAAGAGAGGGGAGGGAGTTTTCAAGACTTGGACATTGATTTGTGGATGAAGAACTCTTCATCTTAAGGGGGGTATTTATAGGTCAAGAAATGGCCAACCAATGGCCAAGATGATGCCAAGTGCAAGGCAAGTGTAGGGTGAGGATTTAGGCAAGTGTCTTATCCATCTACTACACAAATATCCTACTGACTCCTTGACTTGTGCAAAGGCACAAAAGCGTGCCAACTATGCCCATTTTCTTTGTCGATGAGGGTGACAAGTGTCACCCTCCCGTTAATCCAAAATGTTTCGTCTCTCGGAAAAATCCGCCAAAATAATAAATGTCATGGCGGAATTTACCTACGCGAGTTTAGTAAAGCGTTTAGTCAACGATTCTTTTAGTGAGTTGTGCACAAACTTTTTCGTCCATAATGCCTAACTAAGGCTAAGCTTTTGTACGTACACCCTCACGTACATACTCTGGAAATACGGGGTATAACAATCACATACCTTCTCGGCGAAATCCACCTGCCAAGTCGAATATGTGGCACGCAGAGAAGTTGGTTGGTTCTTAGTTTTGGATTGGAAATGGAAGAGAAGTTGGTTGTGAACTTCTAAAGGCTTCAAATAGCGGATTGGAGCGTAAAGGAAAGTAGCTAATAATTGCTAAGGAATGACATTGAATCTTGGAATTTATAAGGGCTTATAAAGGTAACAATTCTTGTCGTTTTAGTAATTAAGATTACTTATTGTTGTAGCTATGGATATTAGCAAGCATGAGGTATATAGTATGAAGTTTGATAAGTGTATTGGCTATTGTAACCCTAATCCGAAACTAGCATGTTTAGCCTTTGAGATTACAATTCAATTTGATTATTAGTTTAAGTAATCACGTATTTATATAAAGAAGGAATTATAGTTGTTAAAGTTGTTTATGACTATATAACATGTTAGACCTAAGAACTTGGATTGAAAAAGAATTGGAAAGGACTTGTGTTGTTGTACATGTTAGCCGAGAATGGCTTTGAATATTGAAGTTACTTGGTAGTAATTGTGGGGCAGAATTTTACACGTATTGTAAGGCGTATAATCCCCTTTGATTGGTTGGTGTATTGAGCCTTAAATGTGACATGTTGGTTATTGATTATCGGGCCTTGAAAAAGGTGGAAAAATATGTAGAAACAAAGGAGGTGATGCCCGATTTTCCGTAGAATAAGAGACTGTATACTTAGTATTATTCTACGTTAGAATAAGAGACTGTATACTTAGTATTATTCTACGTTAGAAACTAGAAGTTGATAGTCGTGTTGTGGCCATTATAGGTTGACAATTCTACGTGCGGCGTATTCGATTTAGCTTGTGGATTTAGCCGAAAAGGTATGTGAACCATCTTCTCTTCTTCTAGCATGATTCCTTATGGTAAAGTAAGTAAATCCTACTCCTTAAATGATACACTCCTTGATTGTACTTGGATTGCCTAATATAGAAGTTGTTCTATATACTTCCTTGATTGTACTTGGATTGCCTAATATAAAAGTTGTCCTATATACTTCCTTGATTGTACTTGGATTGCCTAATATAGAAGTTGTTCTATATACTTCCTTGATTGTACTTTGGATGTTTAAATTTGAAGTTGTTATAATCCATTCCCTTAATGAAGTTTGGATTTTCAAAAGTGAAAGTATTTTACTTAAAGTACATAGAGTCTTGAAAAGAAAGTGATTTCCAAATCTTTTGGCTAGTACCTTAGTTTCAAAACCTAAAGGTTGTTATAATGACTTTAGGGGAGTCAAATGAGTGATTTACTTAATTGATTTAAAAGTGGAGAAATGACATGATTTAAGAGAAGTAACTTGTTTTAAGGGTGTGAGTTACTTGAGATTTAAAATTATAAGTTACTTGATTTCTAAAGTTAAGAAACTTGATTTCTAGAGTTAAGAGACTTGAAGTATTTTTAAAGTTAAGAAAATTGATTTGAAAGTATATGATACTTGGTTTTAAAAGTATAAGTCTCTTGGTTATAAAAAAGGAATGAATTTGTCTAAAACCATAAAGGGTTATGACGGCTTTATGGGAAGTTGGTTATAACGACTTTATGGAAAGTTAAGAAAATTGTCTATTTTGATTCATAGGCATGAGTTGCCTAGGTTGTGAAATTTAAAGTTACTTAGTTTCAAAGCCTTGAAATGAATTTCTAAAGGTGTAGTAACTTAATTTGAAAAATAGACATGCCTTGATACTGCGGGTGTTAGTATCTTGGGGTTTTATATAAAAAAGAGTCTTTTGAAAAGAATGGAAGTACGTAGTACTTAGGGTTAAAATCCCGGATTTTTATATAAAACGAAAGTGCCTTGAGTTTATAAAATGAAATTCATTTTAGTATGATAACGAAAGTCTAAAGATTTTATGAACTTGCCTATGTGTGCTTGTGATAGCCTTTGAGTGCAAGTATTATATTTTCTGGCTGCGACTCTCGATTGAAGGTGGTGTCTTGTGTGAGTTTACAGACGTCAAGCGGTGATGTGGGATTCCACGGGTATGCTTCCATTATGATTGATCCTTGGACATGCTTATACGATGTGGGATTTTGGGGCATGCGACCAGGATGCAGGTTAGATTCCCGGATTGTTTTTATTACTCCTTGGATATGCTTATACGATGTGAGATTCTGGGGCATGTGATCAGGAGGCGGGTTAGATTCCCGAATTTGTTTGTATTACCCCATGGACATGCTTATACGATGTAGGATTCCGGGGCATGAGACCATGTTGGATATTGTTATTCCATGGATTAGCCCTCCATGAGATTTAGTGGCCTTGAGATGAGTGCAGTAGAGAGCTTTCGTACTTGCCGATCGATGGCATTGTCTTAGGATGATGCAGTAGATATATTTCGTACTTGCCCGTCGATTCTATTACCTGATTTGATACGGTGAAGCTCTGGTAGATAGCTTTCGCACTTGCCCCGGTCATATCTCGTGACGACAGGCTGGATCTGGTAGTTAGATTTCGTACTTGCCCGATCGATTGTTGATGCGGTGGATCGATAGTTGGCTTCGTACTTGCCCGATCGATTTTATAGCGGTGGATCAGTGGTTCGCTTTCTACTTGGCGTCTGATTTTATGACACAGGTGGGACTTAGTGTTCATGTATGCTTATTGATGTTATATTATATCATGGGTGGCGATGAGGAAGGATTCCACGAGCATGATTGATGTTATGGCGTGAGACCCGTAGTTATATTTGAGTAGTAGCGTTGAGGCATGCGTCCTTGACTTGATATGGCCTTATGTATTGTATCTTGTAGTTTGGCTATCATCATGTCTCTGTTTTATATAGTTATGATTTCATTCTGATATTTTGATTTCACATACTTGGTACATTCTTGTCTTGACCTCGCCCGGAAGTGCGTTCATCTGCGCGAGTTTAGATGCTGATTTGGTGATCTGGTGTAGGAACACCTTTCGAGTTTTGGATAGCTCCGTCTATTGAGAGTTTATCATTTTGGTATAGATCGCTTGATGCAGGCTTTTATGCGATTATGGAGATGCAGCGGGGCCTTGTCCGTCATAGTTGATAAAACTCTTAAGTGCGTATTCATATGTAGGATTGGACTGCATTATGCGATGTAGTGTCTTTTGATTATGTATATTATATGGCAGCCTTGTCGGCTTTGCCCTTGCATGTTTGTTGGTTTTAAAAAAAAACAAGTGTTATTTAAATTCCGCGATTTACTTATGTTTGTTAGGTAGAAGGGTGCCCAGGTAGGGCACCAGTCACGGGCCCGGGGTTCGGGGCGTGACATAAGTTGTTTGTGAACTTCTAAGGGCTTCAAATAGCGGATTGGAGCGTGAAGGAAAGGAGCTAAGATTTCTAAGGAGCGACTTTAAATCTTGGAGATATATAAGGGCTTATCAAGGTAACAATCTTGTCGTTTTAATGATTGAAGATTACTTATTGTTGTAATTATGGATATTAGCAAGCATGAGGTATATATTATGAAGATTGGTAAGTGTTATGGATATTGGAACCACTAATCCGAAACTAGCATGTTTAGCCCTTGAAATTGTAATTCAATTTGGTTATTAGTTTAGTCGTCGCATGTTATATAAAGAAGGAATTATAGTTGTTAAAGTTGTTTATGACTATATAACATGTTAGACATAACAACTTGGATTGAAAAAGAATTGGGAAGGACTTAGGATTTGTTATTATGGTGGCCGAATGCCCTTTTAAATGTTGGGTTGTTTTATATGAATTATGGGGCAGAATTTTACACGTATTGTAAGGCGTGTAATCCCCTTTGATTGTGTCACAACCCGAACCCGGGCGTGTTGGTGCCCTACAGGCACCATACACCTTAACACTACAAGTAAAGCTGCGGAAATTAAATAACACCTCATTTTTTCCTTTTAAAACAACCGAAATGCGTGCAAGGGCAAAGCCGAATTTGTCGTATATATCGTAAACAAAGACCTTTACACCGTCATGCGAGTCGATCTCATATGAATCTGGACCTCAGGAGTTAAGCGAAATATGGCCGGGACAAGGCCCGCCGTACCCAAAGCTACAAAGCACATCTTGAAGGATATATACCAAAAGATAAACTCGCGGGCGGATGGAGCTATCCAAAACCACGGCGGATTACACTGCCGATCACCAAGCAGCGTACTAAACATGCGGCGTAAGGCGGCCCCGAAGGAGTCGATGCGAAGAATGTACCAAGTATGTGAGCGATGAAATCTTGTAATGAAATCATAACGATCTAAACAAAGCGGAGACATTTATGATAGCTAACCTCGATACCTGAAAACATAGCGGTCATATCAAGTCGAGGGCGAGCCTCAGTCATTACTCGAATATAACTATGGGTCTCACGCCTATAATATCAATCATGCGTGGAATCATACGGTATACCCGTAGTTGCGGTATGTATGTGAGGGCGTGCGTGCGAGTCTGACGAAATTTGAAAAAGAAAGAAAAATGTGAGTTTTAAACGGAAAAGTTTCCGGTAATTTGTGAAGAAAAAGGTTCGTTAATGAGAATTGGTTTCCCAGATTTGGTATATGGGCTTCTTAAATTATATTAGAATTTTGAGATTTTATTTTCGGAAATGGTCACGTGGGGTCCATGGGTAGTGCGAGATGGAAGTGTTAGCTTTCATGACGTGTGTTGGTTAGATTGTTCCGTATCGGGGAACAAGAATGTGGCGCGGTTGTGGGGTCGGGTTGAGGACCATTTGAGGTCAACCAGCGGCCCGGTTTGTGGTGGGGTCGATTCGAGGTGGTTCCGCGGTGGTAGGGTCACGAGGATCTTTGGGCCCCGATTTAGGTGACCATCGTATGAGTTCGTGGATCGTTCTACGAGAATCGGTTCGTGAAGGCGGGAATGGCCTTAAGGGGATCGAAGTTAGTAAGATGACCAAGTTTGAGTAGTAACTCGAAGGTTGGAAAGCGAAGCATTGTGGAAGTGTGAGTACGGATACTAGAAAGAGTTCAGTGTTCGAGAAAGTGCGTCGAGTTAGGGAGAAGAGAGCGTGTGTTAGTTCGTGGCGGTGTGGCGTCGGCAACTTGTTAGAGGAACTTTATCGTTATCCAGGCTTGAGAAGGAACATTCGGGACGAATGTTTCTAAGGAGGAGAATGTTATACCCGTAGTTGCGGGGTATGTATGTGAGGGCGTGCGTCGAGTGCTGTGAGAAATTTTGAAAAGAAAGAAAGATGTGAGTTTTTCGGCGGAAAAGTTTCCGGTAATTTGTGAAGAAAAGGTTCGTTAATGAGGTGGTTTCCCAGTTTGGTATATGGGCTTCTTAAATTATATTAGAATTTTGAGATTTTATTTTGGAAATGGTCACGTGGGGCCACGGGAGAATTTCTGGTTTTGTAGGGCAGCTTTGTTTTGAGATTTCGGTATTGTGGATATTTTTTTGAAGAGCGTTTTATGAGGGCGATGGGAGGGTGACACGTGTCACCCACTTTAAATGGCTTGGCGAAGTTACCTTTGTGCGCGACACGGTTAAGTCGTTTTTCGGCGAAGCGTTTTGCATAACTTGCGAGGAAAATTCCGACTATGTCGTTTTGTATTTTGCGGATTTTTAGGCGGCGGAACATTTTGGGCCAGCGAGAGGGTGACACTTGTCACCTCAGTGGCGATTTGGGTAAGCGAGGGGGCGTCTTCTCCTTATTTTGTCTTGTTTTGGCCTTGTTTGGTGCATTGTTTTGTGGCATGTTTTGTGGAGTAGGGGTTAGGGTGCACTTGGCTTAATCTTGGCCTACACTTGCCTTGCACTTGGCATGATCTTGGCCGTTGGTTGGCCTTGGCTTGTCTTATAAATACCCCAGTGATGAACTTATTCATCCACTCCTCGCTGTCTAAGCCTTGAAAACTCTCCTCCCTCTTGAGTGTTCTCGTCCTAAGCCTTCCCCACTCCCCTTTGGTGGCATGTGGTAGAGCCTCACTCCCCGCGGAGGTGCTAGTAGTGGGGTACCCACTGCTAGTTGTTTCGTATAAATACCACTTTTGTGGTATAGAAATACTCTCTAGTATTGTTATAATGCCCAAAATACCTTAGCCTTTACCTAGTAGTATTTCAAAGTTACCTCTGTCGTAGGCAGAATACTACCTTTTGTCCTTTTAGTCTCAAGCCAGAAACCACAAGGAAATCTTGTAGTTGGTTGAAGTATTTGAGTAGAAGTTAGTTAGAACTTCTAAGGGTTGTTTGGAGTGGTTTGGGGCGCGGTGGAGCTAAACCTTGCTCGGGATCGACGTTATAACTTGGATAATTTTGGGCTTGTCGAGGTAAATATTCTTGTCCTTATTGTAATTGGAGATTACATGTTGTAGGATTATATAGTTGAAGTATACTATATATAGAAATGAACATAGCATGAGGCAATGTATTTTGACTTAAGCATGAAATTAAAGAAGAGAAGCTGACGTAATTACATGGGGTGTATTACGATGAGACTTGTAGCATTCTTGTGTAGTAGAATTGTACGTCAGGTTAGGCGTGTAAACCCCCACTGGTTGGCTTGATGGCCGGCCTCGATAGAGGAGGAGATTTCTGTTGTGGCGAGGGAAGTCTTTGCGAATTTTACGTAGAAAGATGGAAACTTGTGTTTAAGATTTAATAGGCGTTTGTGGCCTTATAGGTGGAAGTACTACGAGTAGCGTATTCTACTTGAAGAGTGGAAAAGGCTAAGCGGGATTCTGATCTTGTGGAGCGTTTTGCTTGTGTCGATGTCGTCGCGGTATGTGAACCTCTTCCTATCTTTTCTAAGCGTGATTGTTATGAACTATGTAGTGCGGTAGGCGTCATGTGCTAAGTGATTTGGTTGGTTTAAAACATAGGGTGTTATAATAGCTTTATGGGAAGTTAGTTATAACGACCTTATGTAGTGAAAATGGTTTCTTGATGTTAGAAGTTAAGAGACTTGATCTTATAAGATAAGAGACTTAACTTATTTGTTTTAATGTGGATGTTTGTGTGAAACCTCATTCGTGAGTAATGAGTACTTGGTTTTAAAGGGATAATGTTTCTTGATTTGGAAATCGAATGTGTATCGACAGGACCATTGCGGCGTTAATAAAGGAAAATGTATTGAATAATGATGTGTTGTATTAAAACCGGTAGAAACCTCAAATCTGCGTAGAAGCTAAGATGAGACAAAATGATATTACATTTTCTAGATCATGATTTCTTTGTAATAAGATCGTTATAAACAAGAATAAACTACTCACGTATATGACATATGTTACTCGATTGTTTTAAAAGAGATTAAGACTATGAGTTATGAAATCTTTCTAAAATAAGTGACTTGAGCATTTGAAATTAGGCAAATTTGAGCGTTTGGAAAATAATGTTGTTACTTGATTTTACAAAGGGAAGTGTCTTGTTTACTTAAAAGATAGTCACGATTTTTATACTACGGGTATTGTGTGGCTTATGTGAAAGTACTTTGAGTTGTGTGAAACTTGCCTATGCTTGTGATGATAGCCTTTGTTGTACAAGTGTTGTATTTACGTATTCTGGCGTCTCGATAGAAGTCGGTTGACTTATTGAGAACTTACTTGGACATCTGCGGTGATGGAGAAATTCCGCAGTGCGTTCACGTTGATTGTGTTACTTTTGCTGTCGCTTTGGACATCTTGACCACGATCGTGGCGCCGCGGGTATCTTGTGTTGATCTTGCTTTATTGTTTCCCTTTGGGCATCTTGACCGCGATCGTGGCGCGCGGGTATGTTTCCATTTGGAATCTTTGTCTTATTGTTTCCTTTTGGACATCACGACCGCGATCGTAAGCGCGCGGGTATCTTCCATTTGATTCTTTGTCTTGTGGTTCCCTTTTGGACATCTTGACGCGGCTGCGTAAGCGCGCGGGTATGCTTCCATTTGAATTATTATCTGACTTTGGCATCGGTAGGACTTGGTGTCTTTGGTGTACTTCTTGGTGTTATCATATCATAAATGCCGGTGAGGAAGGCATTCCACGGGCATGATTGATGTGGAGCGTGAGACCACGACTTGATATAAGCGATATATGTGTATCTTGTAGTTTGGTTATCATTCATGTCTCACTGCTTTATATATTTGCTATGATTTCATTCTGATATTTTCTGATTTCACATACTTGGTACTGTTATCTTGACCTCGCCCGAAGCTGCGTTCATCTGCGGTAAGTCATCGATCGTGGATCCTCGCTCTTAGGATCTCGGTTCACGTTTTAGGAAGCTCAGTTTCTCGGAGGCTTATCTTTTAGTATGTGTTCCACTGAGTTGTAGGTTCTTGTACATTCGGGGTATGGCGGAACACTGTCCGTCATAGTTGTTGTAAATCTTAAGTGCAGTAATCTTTGTTGTGGGAAGGGTTTGTAAAAGGATTAAAGCTATTCGTTTTGAAAGAGTTGTATTTATTTATGTTATTGGAAGTAGCAGTTGGGTTGGCACATTTTATGTTCATATATCTTGTTTCTTGTTTAAGTTTTATTTTATTTGGTTTTCTCGATGATTGTATCACTAGGGTGCGGGATAAGGCACGATGCGGGGCGGGCAGTCGTTACAAAAGTGGTATCGAGCGATTAATCCTCGGAAAGTGTCTGACGAGCGTGTCTAGTAGAGTCTTGATTATCGGTGTGTTGTGCACCACGTCTATGTCCCGGAGGCTATAGGACATTTAGTATTGGTTTCCATTCTTCTCATTACGAGATCGTGCCTTAGAGGCTGTGTTGTAAGTTGGACCCTCAGCGTATCTCGTTTTTACCAATTATGCCTCGCGCGAAAGCAGCGAGCCCGAGAAGGGCAAAGCGGCCGAGGAGCTGCTAGTGAGATCTGAGAGAATGCGAGCGCGAGCGATGCACTGAATTGTGCTTGAGCGGCGAGTTTTGCGGCCTTGGCCCAGCGAGTTTAGAGCGCGGCGATGGGCTGCTGAGACCTGATACACGAGCCTCGGTCGCGGCTGGAAGCGAATGAGATAAGTACAAAGATGGCCCGATTCTTTGGCGGTCGTGGCGAGCATGAGATAAATTTGAATCACGGTGATTCAGTTCGATAGCACCGATGGTTCACCCCGGCGAGATAGTTTAAGGCTACGGGACTTTACGAGTTGTAGCACTTGAGTTTTATGGGTGAGGCACGAGGATGATCGCGAGTTCATCCGGCGATTCTGGTCGTAAAGTGATCGAGGCCGGAGGCGAGTCGGTGGTCTTAGGTTCGCATCGGCTGCGTGATCTGCGATCGGTGGTTTGGTCGTGGGAGTTGTCGGGAGAGCATGCGCTTCCAGCGATATGGGGCGAGTTCTCGAGGCATTCCTCGCTCACTTCTTGCCTCCGCGGATGAGGAGACGCAGTAAACAATTTATGATCTTTGAGCGAGAATGGCGTCTGATTCGGGAGTCTGGCGTGAGTTTAACTCATTGGCTCGGTATGTCCCGCTTTAGTAGCAACCATGGAGGATAGAGTGCACCGCTACGTCAGGGCTAGATGATTACTTCTGAGGCTTGTTGGTGTAGCTCTTGGTAGGGCATGGACATTGCCGCATGCGAGCTCGTGCTGGGATGTGAGCGCGGAGAGATCGGCGGAATGACGAGTCGTGAGGCGAGCAGCGGGGTCGCTGGTGACTTTCGGCGAACCGCCTCGGCGTGACTAGTTATGCGCCTCGCGATGCATAGTGGTCCTCCGCAATCTTGAGCATCGAGTATTGAGGCGGTCGGGCTCGAGGTTGATTTTCGGGAGAAGCGGGGTGTTAGCCAGCCAAGCCACCCTACCTCGTTGTGACCGTGTGGTAGACTCGCGGTGGGAGTGTCGTGCTAGTCAGGGAGTTTGTTTTACATGCGGCCAGCGGGGCCATTTAGGGCTGTCCAGGCCGAGGGTATGCGGTAGGATAGCCTGAGCTCTGAGATCGATTGCGGGTTCTTACTTCCACGCTAGGCAGGATGTTCATACACCGGCGGGCCACGGTAGAGGTCACGGTGGAAGTTCCCAGTCTTAGCGGTCCTTTGAACCGCCTATTTTCAGGTATATCCTTAACCCTCTAGAGACTTGTATGTAATGATGTTAAGAAAATGTGTTAAGTGTTATGTTCGGATAGCTTTGTGCTAATATGTGATTGAGACCTTAGAGGTAGGGTCGTCATGAGTAAAAGATTTATTTTATGTTTGACCTTTATCAGAGTGCGTAGTATACGTGGGATTTATTTGTGTGATAAGTCCATGGGTAGTGCGAGATGGAAGTGTTAGCTTTCATGACGTGTGTTGGTTAGATTGTTCGTATCGGGAACAAGAATGTGCGTGATTGTGGGGTCGGGTTGAGGACCGTTTGAGTCAACGCGGCGGTTTGTGGTAAGTCGATTCGAGGTGGTTCAGCGGTGGTAGGGTCACGAGGATCTTTGGGCCCGATTTAGGTGACCATCGTATGAGTTCGTGGATCGTTCTACGAGAATCGGTTCGTGAAGGCGGGAATGGCCTTGGGGATCGAAGTTAGTAAGATGACCAAGTTTGGAGGTAGTAACTCGAAGGTTGGAAAGCGAAGCATTGTGGAAGTGTGAGTGCGGATACTAGAAAGAGTTCGAGTGTTAGAAGAGTGCGTCGAGTTAGGGGAGAAGAGAGCGTGTGTTAGTTAGTGGCGGCGTGGCGTCGGCAACTTGTTAGAGGAACTTTATCGTTATCAGGCTTGAGAAGGAACATTCGGGACGAATGTTTCTAGAGAGGAGAATGTTATACCCGTAGTTGCGGGGTATGTATGTGAGGGCGTGCGTCGAGAGTCGGCGAGAAATTTTGAAAAAGAAAGAAAGATGTGAGTTTTTCGGAAAAGTTTCGGTAATTTGTGAAGAAAAAGGTTCGTTAATGAGAATTGGTTTCCCAGTTTGGTATATGGGCTTCTTAAATTATATTAGAATTTTGAGATTTTATTTTGGAAATGGTCACGTGGGGCCACGGGAGAATTCTGATTTTGTAGGGCAGCTTTGTTTTTGCGATTTCCGGTATTGTGGATATTTTTGAAGGCGTTTTATGAGGGCGATGGGAGGGTGACACGTGTCACCCCTTTAGATGGCTTGGCGAAGTTACCTTTGTGCGCACGGTTAAGTCGTTTTTTAAATGAAGCGTTTTGCATAACTTGCGAGGAAAATTCCGACTATGTCGTTTTGTATTTTTGCGGATTTTTCGGCGACGGAACATTTTGGGCCAGCGAGAGGGTGACACTTGTCACCTCCAGTGGCGATTTAGGTAGGCGGGGGCGTCTTATCACTTATTTTGCCTTGTTTTGGCCTTGTTTGGTGCATTGTTTTGTGGCATGTTTTGTGGAGTAGGGGTTAGGGTGCACTTGGCTTAATCTTGGCCTACACTTGCCTTGCACTTGGCATGATCTTGGCGTTGGTTGGCGCTTGGCTTGTCTTATAAATACCACTTAGTGATGAACTTATTCATCCACTCTCACTGTCTAAGCCTTGAAAACTCTCCCTCCTCTTGAGTGTTCTCGTCCTAAGCCTTCCCCCTCCCTTGGGTGGCACTTGTGGCCGAGAGCCTCCTCCACCCGGAGGTGCTAGCCAGTGGTACCCCCACTGCTAGTTGTTTCGTATAAATACCCCCTTTTGTGGTATAGAAATACTCTAGTATTGTTATAATGCCCGAAATACCTTAGCCTTTACCTAGTAGTATTTCAAAAGTTACCTCTATCGTAGAGCAGGAATACTACCTTTTGTCCTTTAGTCTCAGCCAGAAACCACAAGGAAATCTTCGTAGTTGGTTGAAGTATTTGAGTAGAAGTTAGTTAGAACTTCTAAGGGTTGTTTGGAGTGGTTTGGGCGCGCGAATTGGAGCTAAACCTTGCTCGGGATCGACATTATAACTTGGATAATTTTGGGCTTGTCGAGTAAATATTCTTGTCCACTTATTGTAATTGGAGATTACATGTTGTAGGATTATATAGTTGAAGTATACTATATATAGAAGCGAACATAGCTTGCGGATGTCTTTTGACTTAAGCTGAATTTAAAGAAGAAGCGAGCGTAATTACATGGGGTGTATTACGATGGGACTTGTGTAACATTCTTGTGTAGTAGAATTGTACGTCAGGTTAGGCGTGTAAACCCACCACGGTTGGCTTGATGGCGGCCTCGATAGAGAGGAGATTTCTGTTGTGGCGAGGGGAAGTCTTTGCCGAATTTTACGTAGAAAGATGGAAACTTGTGTTTAAGATTTAATAGGCGTTTGTGGCCTTATAGGTGGAAGTACTACGAGTAGCGTATTCTACTTGAAGAGTGGAAAAGGCTAGCCAGATTCTGATCTTGTGGGCGTTTTGCTTCTTGTCGATAATCGTCGCGAGGTATGTGAACCTCTTCCTATCTTTTCTAAGCGTGATTGTTATGAACTATGTATGCGGTGAAGCGTCATGTGCTAAGTGATTTGGTTGGTTTAAAACATAGGGTGTTATAATAGCTTTATGGGAAGTTAGTTATAACGACCTTATGTAAGTGAAAATGGTTTCTTGATGTTAGAAGTTAAGAGACTTGATCTTATAAGATAAGAGACTTAACTTATTTGTTTTAATGTGGATGTTTGTGTGAAACCTCATTCGTGAGTAATGAGTACTTGGTTTTAAAGGGATAATGTTTCTTGATTTGGAAATCGAGAATGTGTATCGACAGACCATTGCGGCGTTAATAAAGGAAAATGTATTGAATAATGATGTGTTGTATTAAAACGGTAGAAACCTCCATCTGCGTAGAAGCTAAGATGAGACAAAATGATATTACATTTTCTAGATCATGTTCTTTGTAATAAGATCGTTATAAACAAGAATAAACTACTGCGTATATGACATATGTTACTCGATTGTTTTAAAGAGATTAAGACTATGAGTTATGAAATCTTTCTAAAATAAGTGACTTGAGCATTTGAAATTAGGCAAATTTGAGCGTTTGGAAAATAATGTTGTTACTTGATTTTACAAAGGGAAGTGTCTTGTTTACTTAAAAAGATAGTCACGATTTTTATACTACGGGTATTGTGTGGCTTATGTGAAAGTACTTTGAGTTGTGTGAAACTTGCCTATGCTTGTGATGATAGCCTTTGTTGTACAAGTGTTGTATTTACGTATTCTGGCGTCTCTCGATAGAGTCGGTTGACTTGTTGAGAACTTACTTGGGCGTCTGGCGGTGATGGAGAAATTCCGCAGATGCGTTCGCATTGATTGTGTTACTTTTGCTAATCGCTTTGGACATGCGACCACGATCGTGGCGCGCGGGTATCTTCCGTGTTGATCTTTGCTTTATTGTTTCCCTTTGGGCATCTTGACCGCGATCGTGGCGCGCGGGTATGTTTCCATTTGGAATCTTTGTCTTATTGTTTCCTTTTGGACATCGCGACCACGATCGTGGCGCGCGGGTATCTTATTTGATTCTTTGTCTTGTGGTTCCCTTTTGGACATCTTGACCACGATCGTAGCGCGCGGGTATGCTTCCATTTGAATTGTTAATCTGACTTTGGCATCAGGTAGGACTTGGTGTCTTTGGTGTACTTCTTGGTGTTATCATATCATGGAAGCTGGCCGGTGAGGAAGGCATTCAGGCATGATTGATGTGGAGGCGTGAGACCACGACTTGATATAAGCGATATATGTGTGTCTTGTAGTTTGGTTATCATTCATGTCTCACCTTTTATATAGGCTATGATTTCATTTCTGATATTTCTGATTTCACATACTTAGTACTGTTATGCGACCTCGCCCGAAGTGCGTTCATCTGCGCGGTAAGTACGTCGATCGTGGATCCTCGCTCTTAGGATCTCGGTTCGGCGTTTTGGGAAGCTCAGTTTCTCGGAGCTTATCTTTTGGTATGTGTTCCTGAGTTGTAGGTTCTTGTACATTCGGGGTATGGCGGGACCTGTCCGTCATAGTTATTAATAAATCTTAAGTGCATGTAATCTTGTTGTGGCGGGGTTTGTAAAAGGATTAAAGCATTCGTTTTGAAAGAGTTGTATTTATTTATGTTATTGGAAGGTAGCAGTTGGGTTGGCTTTGTTTATGTTCATATATCTTGTTTCTTGTTTAAAGTTTTATTTTCCTGGTTTTCTCGATGATTGTATCACTAGGGTGCAGGATAAGGCACGATAGGGGCGGGCGGGTCGTTACACCATCGCCATTCTTGGCGATCCGTGATGTAATAACACGATAAGGATAAATGAACACGGTCCACGTGTCCTAAATACCGCGTGGTCGTGCCGGAATCCCGCATCGTAAAAGCGTGACCATAGGGTAACACAAACAAATCGGGGACATATATGATAATCAAATTACAACACATTGTGCCTTACTAACAATGAGAGTAAACAATAGTATCGCCTGATATAAACTAGGAAGCTCGTGATCAAAGCGGGACCGTCGCGCGGTATCATTTAGCCATCCTACTCGCAGGACTATTTCACCGCGTAGGCGCGTGGACCGCGTGAGGTATTCCTCGCATAGGACTATTTCACGCGCATAAGCCCATACGGACTCGCGTGGTATTCTCGCGTAAATTTGGACGCCGCGTGAGACTATTTCACGCGTAAGCCTGCGGACTCGCGTGAGGTATTCCTCGCATCGTGGGTAGCAAATCCGCGGAATTATGCAAATGCCACCAACGGGAATGACCGAAGCAGCGATATAACAATAGCACACAAGGCTATTTCCGGCACACGTAGGCAAATCCTTAATTACAAGCCAAAGTCGCACGAAAGGCACGCAGAATAATTCTCTTTAACAAGCCAAAGTACTTATCAAGGCACGCAGACAAATTCTCAATTTATCAAGCCAAAGTACTAATCAAGGCATACATAGAATAATTCTCTTTTAACAAGTCAAAGTACTTATCAAGGCACACTTAGACAAATTCTCAATTTATCAAGCCAAAGTACTAATCAAGGCATACGTAGAATAATTCTCTTTTAACAAGTCAAAGTACTTATCAAGGCACGCTTAGACAAATTCTCAATTTATCAAGCCAAAGTACTAATCAAGGCATACATAGAATAATTCTCTTTTAACAAGTCAAAGTACTTATCAAGGCACACTTAGACAAATTCTCAATTTATCAAGCCAAAGTACTAATCAAGGCATACGTAGAATAATTCTCTTTTAACAAGTCAAAGTACTTATCAAGGCACTTAGACAAATTCTCAATTTATCAAGCCAAAGTACTAATCAAGGCATACATAGAATAATTCTCTTTTAACAAGTCAAAGTACTTATCAAGGCACACTTAGACAAATTCTCAATTTATCAAGCCAAAGTACTAATCAAGGCATACGTAGAATAATTCTCTTTTAACAAGTCAAAGTACTTATCAAGGCCTTGACAGACAAATTCTCAATTTATCAAGCCAAAGTACTACATCATACATTCTTTTATAAAGACTCCTTTCTATGTAAAGCCCCAGATACTAACACAGTAGTATCAGCGTGTCTATTTTTCAAAGTAAGTTACTACTCATTTAGAAAACTCATTTCAAAGCTTGAAATCAAGTAACTCCAAATTTTCACAATCTAGGCAACTTATGCGATTAATCAAAATAGACAACTTTCTAAACCTTCCATAAAGCCGTTATAACCAACTTCCCGTAAAGCGTTATAACCGCTTTGGTTTTAGACTATCCATTCCTTGATAACCAAGAGACTTTTGCTATTAAAACCAAGTATCACATCTTACAAATCAAGTTCTTAACTTTCAAAATTCTTGAGTCTCTTGTGGTTAGAAAACAAGTTTTCTTCTACTTTTAAACCTCGAGTAACTTCACCCTTAACACAAGTTACTTCTCTTAAATCATGCCATTTCTCCTCTTTTAAATCAAATAAGTAAATCACTCCTTTGGCTCACAAAGTCATTATGATGACCTTTAGGTTTTTGAACAAAAGGCCTTGCAGATTTGAAACCACTTCCTTTTAAGACTACATGTACTTTAAGTAAAATACCTTCACTTTTAAGAATCCAAACTTCATCAGAGAATGGATTCTACAACTTGCAATCTAAACATCAAAGTACAATCAAGGAAGTACATAGAACAAATTCTATTTTAGGCAATCCAAATACAACGAGGAATGGATCGTTTAAGGAGTAAAACTTACTTTCTTTATTCTAAGGAATCATGCTAGAAGAGGAGATAGTTCACATACCTTTTAGCTAAATCCTCAAGCTAAGCCGAATCGCGTGCGTAGAAGTGTCAACCTAAAATGGTCAACAAGACTATCGACTTCTAGTCTACATGTAGAATAATACTAAGTATTTAGTCTACAATTCTACGGAAAATCGGGCGACACTTCCTTTGTTTCTACTCACTTTGCCACCTTTTTCAAGGCGAATACAATAACCAACAAGCCACGTTTAAGGCTCAACAACAACCAAACAAAGGGGATTACACGCCTTACAATACGTGTAAAATTCAGCCCATGATTCATACCAAATAGTATAATACTTCACTAGCCATTCTCGTAACATATAACCAATAACACTACGTCTTTTCCAATCCTTTCCTAATTCCAAGTTCTAAGGTCAACATGTTATTTAGTCATAAACAACTTAGCAACTACAATTTCCTCCTTTATCTGACATGTGACAACAACTAATAATCGACTTGAATTGAAATCTTAAAGCTAAACATGCTAGATTTGGATTAGGGTTCGATAGCGATACACTAATCCAACAACATAATATATAACTCATGCTTGCTAATATCCATAGCTCTGATCAATAAGCAATCTTAACTACTAAAGCGACAAGATTATACCTTTATAAGCCCTTAAAATTTCCAAGATTCCAAAGTCGCGCCTTAGCGATTCTTAGCTCCTTTCCTTAGGTTCCAATCCTCTCGAAGCACTCCTTAGAGGCCTATGAAGAACCCGTGCTTCAAGTTCTTACTTCAAAGTTGAAGAACTCCTTAGTTTCACTTGCGACTAACGTAAAAATGCGTTTTTTCCGAAATCTTTCTATTGAGATATCCTTATAATACACTTAGGGACATTGGGTTAAAGTCTTGTGGATAATGTCTCAAAACTACAAAATTTTGTGTGGGAAAGTTGGACAAAGCCGAGAGCTTCTTAAGGCTAAGCTCAAGTTCTCTAAATTTTCTAAGTGTAAAATGAGCTTGTCTTGCACTAACTTAGTATATAACACATATTGGAGGGCTTAGACTTAAACAAATGGGTGGCTAAGATGAATTTCACTTGGATTAAGCCTATGTGGACAAGTTGACAAGTCAACAATGTCATGCTTAGCAAGACTAATCTTACAAGGTGGTCGATGACCATTAAACCCTTGCATAAATTTCGACCAAGCCATGTGGGGGTGCCGCGTGTCGCCTCGTTCGTCCGTAAAAATTCCGTAACCTCGTGGGCCAAAAATGTAAAATTCCTCGGGTGGGCCCAGTGATAAATCGTAAAATAGATTTCCATAATGCTAATAAGTTCCATAATTTACAAATATTGTCTTTTGAGAATCAATTCTCAACAGCGAGCATTTTCCTTTCAATCGTCAGGAAGATTTTCGTCGGAAAAACAATTCTTCCTTTCGTACCAATTTCCAAGTCTTGTTTCCTTTCGTACATTCTCTCTTACATGTCTGGACTTACGGGTGTAACATTCTTCCCAGAAACATTCGTCCCGAATGTTCTCGATCGATTGTCAAGCTATACAAACTCGGCATAAACTACATCTTATGCTTATCAATCAATATTCCACAAGACTAACGATGCCACACGCGTCGCCTAACATCGTAAACATATCAATGGACCTTTCGTCGCGACCCGCTTCTCACAAAACTTCGAAGGTTCTGATCTTCCCAAACACGGGATCTTAGAGGTTCCTTTCTTTCCATACTTGTCATACTTTCGTACTTTCAAACTCATCTGATGCTGCGTGAAATCTCAAGTGCATTTGTTCCCCGATCATGGAGTTACTAACCAACGGCCATTATGCTACTTGAATTTCGCTAAGGCTCTTACCGGTCCTTACGACCTAGTTCGGTGGAGCAGCGTCCACAAGCTTCGTACAACGATTAACTAAACTTGGGCTGGCATCCTCGGGACCTACCACATCGGGACCATTTCTAGCGACATCACCCATTCAAACTATCGGTGACCGAAATGAGTCCATAACTCGACTCATCGTCACCTTAACTTCGTTCTTGAGTGAAATAATCTCTCTTATCTCGAGGTACTCCTTACCTATCCCTATTCACTGAGGTTCGTCACATAAGCCAAAGTATTTCTCTTGTACAATCTTGCTGTCGGTCTTTACAACATACGGGGTAATTCTGACTTGTGAACTTTATATAACTATAGTCTCGGTTCACTATCATTCTTGTCAACATTCTTACTTCTCACTTTACTAATCAAAGTATCCCTACCTGCAGGGTACTATCACTTATTTGCTAGCTCATTATCTTGGCCAAAAACATGCTTCCATAGCGACCACATAGTCTTCTCTGCAGAAACTAGAGGCTGCAGTCTTGGGGCCTCAAGGCTGTGTGAAGAACTTCGCCATAGCGGAACAACATCCGGTATACCACAGGCATAAGCCCTATCAACTCTCTGAGTCGACTAGTAGCTCTTGCTACTCCTTTTTGCCATACAGGCGTTGCCCTCGCATGGAGCATAAGCGTAACACAACAATCGTCGAGAGAGGAATTTTCTTACTAACACGGCTCATGGCACGATCTTAGAGTGAGAAAAATAGAAACCAACTCCTAAATGTCCTGTAGCCTCCTGCTTATGGGTGTGGCGCGCAACACACCGATAATCGAACTCTACTAGACACGGTGCGTAAACATTAGAGGTATTGCTCGATACCACTCTGTCACACCGAACCCGGGCGTGGTGGTGCCCTACACAGGCACCGCCTGCATAACACTACAAGTAAAGCTGCGGAAATTAAATAACACCTCATTTTTTCCTTTTAAAACAACCGTCGTGCAAAGGGCAAAGCCGACAAGGTGCCGTATATCGTAAACAAAAGACCTTTACACGTCGTGAGTCGATCCAGTATGAATCAGACCTCTAGGAGTTAAAGCGAAATATGGCGGGACAAGGCCGTAGTACCAAGCTGTACAAAGCACATGCGAAGGATATATACCAAAAAGATAAACTCACGGGCGGAGGAGCTATCCAAAAACCACGGCGGATTCTACACTGCCGATCACCAAGCAGCGTACCTAAACTGCGGCGTGACGCGGCCCAGAAGGAGTCGATGCGAAGAATGTACCAAGTATGTGAGCGATGAAATGCGTAATGAAATCATAACGATCTAAACAAGCGGGAGACATGTATGATAGCTAACCTCGATTACCTGAAAACATAGCGATCATATCAAGTCGGGGCGAGCGCCAAATCATTACTCAAATATAACTATGGGTCTGCGCCCGTAATATCATTCATGCGTGGAATCCTTCCTCATGCCGTGATCCGTGATGTAATAACACCAATAAGGATAAATGAACACGGTCCACATTGTCCTAAATACCACGTGGTCGTGCCGGAATCCCGCATCGTAAAGCGTGACCATAGGGTAACCTGAACAAATCGGGGACATATATGATAATCAAATTACAACACATTGTGCCTTACTAACAATGAGAGTAAACAATAGTATCCTTACATATAAACTAGGAAGCTCGTGATCAAAACATGACCATCCGCGCGATATCATTTAGCCATCCTACTCGCGGGACTATTTCACCGCGTAGGCGCGTGGACGCGTGGTATTCTCGCATAGGACTATTTCACCGCGTAAGCCGCCACGGACTCGCGTGGTATTCCTCGCATTTGGACCGCCGCGTGGGACTATTTCACCGCGTAAGCCTACGGACTCGCGTGAGGTATTACTCGCATCGTGGGTAGCAAATCCACGGAATTATGCAAATGTCACCAACTCGGGAATGACCGAAGCGATATAACAATAGCACACTGGCTATTTCCGGCCTACATAGGCAAATCCTTAATTACAAGCCAAAGTCCTTACCAAGGCACGCTTAGAATAATTCTCTTTAACAAGCCAAAGTACTTATCAAGGCACGCAGACAAATTCTCAATTTATCAAGCCAAAGTACTAATCAAGGCATACATAGAATAATTCTCTTTTAACAAGTCAAAGTACTTATCAAGGCACCTTAGACAAATTCTCAATTTATCAAGCCAAAGTACTAATCAAGGCATACATAGAATAATTCTCTTTTAACAAGTCAAAGTACTTATCAAGGCAGCCAGACAAATTCTCAATTTATCAAGCCAAAGTACTAATCAAGGCATACGTAGAATAATTCTCTTTTAACAAGTCAAAGTACTTATCAAGGCACACTTAGACAAATTCTCAATTTATCAAGCCAAAGTACTAATCAAGGCATACATAGAATAATTCTCTTTTAACAAGTCAAAGTACTTATCAAGGCACTTAGACAAATTCTCAATTTATCAAGCCAGAAAGTACTAATCAAGGCATACATAGAATAATTCTCTTTTAACAAGTCAAAGTACTTATCAAGACGCTTAGACAAATTCTCAATTTATCAAGCCAAAGTACTAATCAAGGCATACATAGAATAATTCTCTTTTAACAAGTCAAAGTACTTATCAAGGCAACTTAGACAAATTCTCAATTTATCGAGCCAAAGTACTACATCGTACATTCTTTTATAAAGACTCGCTTTCTATGTAAAGCCCCAGAATCTAACACGTAGTATCAGCGTGTCTATTTTTCAAAGTAAGTTACTACTCCTTTGAAAACTCATTTCAAAGCTTGAAATCAAGTAACTCCAAATTTTCACAATCTAGGCAACTTATGCCGATTAATCAAAATAAACAACTTTCTAAACCTTATAAAGCCGTTATAACCAACTTCCCATAAAGCGTTATAACCCTTTGTGGTTTTAGACTTATCCGTTCCTTGATAACCAAGAGACTTTTGCTATTAAAACCAAGTATCATCTTACAAATCAAGTTCTTAACTTTCAAAATTCTTGAGTCTCTTAATGGTTAGAAAACAAGTTTTCTTCTACTTTTAAACCTCAGTAACTTCACCCTTAACACAGTTACTTCTCTTAAATCATGCCATTTCTCCTCTTTTAAATCAAATAAGTAAATCACTCCTTTGACTCACAAAGTCATTATGATGACCTTTAGGTTTTTGAACAAGGCACTAGCAAGATTTGAAACCACTTCCTTTTAAGACTACATGTACTTTAAGTAAAATACCTTCACTTTTAAGAATCCAAACTTCATCGAGAGAATGGATTCTACAACTTGCAATCTAAACATCAAAGTACAATCAGGAAGTACATAGAACAAATTCTATTTTAGGCAATCCAAATACAACCGAGGAATGGATCGTTTAAGGAGTAAAACTTACTTCTTTATTCTAAGGAATCATGCTAGAAGAGGAGATAGTTCACATGCACCTTTTGATAAATCCTCAAGCTAAGTAGAATCGCGTGCGTGAAGTGTCGACCTAAAATGGTCACAACAAGACTATCAACTTCTTGTCTCTATGTAGAATAATACTAAGTATTTAGTCTCTAATTCTCACGGAAAATCGGGCGACACTTCCTTTGTTTCTACTCACTTTGCCACCTTTTTCAAGGAATACAATAACCGACAAGCCACGTTTAAGGCTCAACAACAACCAAACAAAGGGATTACACACCTTACAATGTCGTGTAAAATTCCGCCCCACAATTCATACCAAATAGTATAATGTTATACCGTATTTCCGGTATATGCGTAAAGGAATACGTCTGAAAAAGTTTGGTCTTAAAGTTAGGCCTTGGGCGTTTTTGGGCACAACTCATAAGCGAATAGTTTTCGGCGAAGCGTTTCCCACGACTTTCGTAGGGTAAATTCGACTATGCCATTTCTAATTTTTGCGGATTTTTAGAGAGGCGAAACATTTTGGACCAGCGGGAGGCAGCAACACTTGTCACCCTCGATTGATGGATGTGAGGCGTTCATAGGGCCGATTGGGTTGCCAACTTGGTCAAGTTGTTGGTAAGATATTTTGTGTGCAAGTTGGCTAGGTACACTTGCCTAATCTTGACCTTACACTTGCAGCACTTGGCTAAATCTTGGCCATTGGTTGGCCATCCCGACCTATAAATACCCCCAAGATGAAGAGTTCTTCGTCCACAAATTACTTTCAAGTCTTGAAAATCCTCCCTTCTCCTTGTTAGCCATTTCGTCCAAGCCCTCTTCCTCTAGCCTAAGTGACCCTTGGCAGGCTTCCCACTAGCCTGGCAGAAAACTACCCCACTTGGTAGAAAAGTTGCCTTCTAGTATTGTTATAATGCCCAAATACCCTAGCCCAAATCCATAGTCCTTAGTAGAAGTTGTGAAGAACTTCTAAGGTTTCCTTGGAACTATCGGACGTTGACTTAGGAGCTAAACCTTGCTCGGTAGCGACTTTTATCTTGGATATTATTGGGCTTCAGGGTAAATAAACTTACCCTTCTTTTATATTAGAGAATATATCTTTGTAGAAGTATAAGAATAAGTATAAATACTTAGGCAGATATTCTGAATAAATTGGTATTATCACGATGAAGGGTTTAAAGAAGAATAATTGAATTGTACTCACAGGACTCTTTACAGTGAGCTCGTATAACTACTTGAGGTAGGGTTGTCTTTTGCGACTTTAGTAGAATTGTGAACCCTCTGTTTAGAATGACCTTGAGTAGTCTAGACTTTGATAGATGTGCGTGACTATTATGGTGACTCTCTGTGCGACATATTGACTTGGCGGTGGTTTTATTTGAGAAGGTATGTGATTAACTAAATCATGATATTTTACAATATATATAATGCGGTGAGCGTCGTGTGTTAACTAAAATATAACTACGGCAATGTCCTTGACTTAAGCACTGAATAATACTTACGGCAATGCCTCACGGCTTAAGCACGAATAACAACTACTGATGCCTCAACAAAGCTTTGAATAATAAAGATCTGAAAGCATTTTTAAAAAAAAAGAATCTTGAATCATTTTCTGAAGAGAACTAATTGGTTTTTAAGCGAAGCTTAAAAGTTATACTAGCCTTATGGGAAGTTAAGAATAACCACTTAAGATTGATAAAAAGCGATTGCCTATGTGTTTATAACGGACTTATATTGAATTGTGAAAGAATAATAAGATGGTTTGATAAGTAGACATGATATGATGCTATGTGTGTTAGTGTCTTATAGCGTTTGTGAAAAAGTATTCTTGTTGTGATTATGTTGTTTAAAGATAATTTATTATGTTAGTGTACTATCGCTCGCCTCTTGAGATAATCTGGAGGTTAAGCTGCCCTCCGTCTGCGGGGTAGACTGGTGATGCAGGACCGTGATTGAGAATACCTCATGCGGGTCGAGAGGGCCTATGCGGGCTACGAGTTCGAGTTAGTATGCGGGGTTATGCCTCATGCGATCTATGTGGCCGTGCGGACAGCGAGTCGGGGCGATGTCGGAGTAGCTACCCTCGATGCGGGTTATACCTCATGCGGGCCCGTGGTGGCCTATGCGGACTCGGGAGTCGAGTTAAACTGCGGAATGATGATATGGCGAGTGGCCTGTTTGATCATTCGCGGCCTAAACAAGACCTATTACGATTACTATTGTTGCTCTTGTTTGTGATGTGCACTACGTGCGGTTTCATGGTTGTTTCACACATATTTGTAAGCGGTTTTAGAAATGATATGTTTTCATTTAAGTACTTCTGATTTCGCATACTTAGTACTGTTATGCGACCTCCTTGAAGCTGCGTTCATCTGCGGTAAGAGGCGGCAGTGCTAGATCCGCGTCCTTAGGATCTCTTTGCATTGGTGTCGGAGCTCCGTCTTATAGGAGCTCTACTTTTAGTATGATCTCACTGTATTGTAGATAGTTTATGCGATCGAGGGTATGGCGGAACCACTGTCCGCCATAGTTATATAAATCCTTAAGTGCGTAGTCATGTTATGCGATGTCGGATATAGCTTGCTAAACACAGTTTATATATATATATATGCGAAAAGCGACGTTTATTCACATAAAGCGTATGTCTTATTTTATAAAGCTGTTTCATGTCTTGTTTTATATTTCAGATTACTCGATGTATGACTACTTGGGTGCCGGTAAGGCACGATCCACGGGCCGGAATGGAGTCGTGACAAAAGTGTATCGAGCGATTAATCCTCGGAAAATGTCTCTGAGCCGTATCTAGTAAGTCTTGATTATCGGTGTGTTGTGCACCACCAATGTCGAGGAGGCTATAGGATATTTAGGATTGGTTTCCATTCTTCTCGTTACGAGATCGTGCTTTAGAAATTTGTGTTATAGGTTGGACCCTCTAACGTATTCCTTTCTGTGCTGATTATGCCTCGCGTAAAACGGCCCAGGCGAAGGCAAGGCAGGGAGGCGCTAGCGAGACACCCGAGTCACGAGGCTCGGGCCCGATCTATACGAGGCGGCGAGTTCTATGGCGCCCGCCGGCCAGCCTGAACCACAGTACCAGCACTCGCATCCCGCGGCACAGGCGGAAGAGTTAAGTACTGAGAGATAGCCCGGACTATTGGCTAAAGTTGTGGCCCGTTACGAGAGAGATTGGATCGCGGCGATTCGGTTCGGCTCGGCTCGATCGCGCGTGGTGCACGGCGAATAGTTTGAGACTACGAGATTTCTTGAGTTGTAGCGCGAGTTTCTGGTCAGGCGGAGGATGATCGCGAGTTCATCCGTCGACTTGAAGGATCGTCACGGGTGATCGAGGCCTCGAGCAGTCTGTGACGCCGGTTCGCATCGGATCGTGATCGCGATCGATTGGTTTGATTCATAGGAGTTATCGGGAAACCGCGCGTCCCGGCTACTTGGGATGAGTTCTCGAGGCTTTCTCGCTCACTTCTTGCCTCGCGGATGAGGAGGCGCGGGTGATAGATTTTTACTCTGCGAGAGAAGGGCCTTTGTCGGGAAGTACAATGTCGAGTTTGATTCATTGGCTCGATATGTCCGGCTTTGGTAGAAGATATGGAGGATAGGGTGCACCGTATGTCAGGCTGAAACGACTATATGGCGAGTCGTGTGCGGGTGTTTCTCTTGTTGGGTATGGACATTACGTATGCGAGCTCGCGCCCTTGGATGCGAGGCCTTGCGAGTCGGCGAGTGGGCGACGGCGAGAAGAAGGCGGGGCGGGAGGTCTTACGGTGGCTATCGTGGTGGCGGCCTCGGCGGCGATCTGGGTGCACCACGGCCGGCTCGAGCACTCTGCGCGTCCTCAGCCACGGCCCGAGTATTGAGCGGACGGGGCCCGGGGCGGGCGTCGAGTAGCGAAGTGCGGCGATCGGGACCACCCCCGGTGTGGCCGTCACGGTAGATCCCATTACGGGAAGTGTGATGCTGTTTTGGAGCTTATTCTGATTGTGGCCAGCGGGGTAACTGCGGTATCAGAAGCCAGGCGTGGCGGTGGTAGGGCTCGGCGCCCGAGTTATTGCGCTTCATCATCTCTCTGATTACTCGCCCGGAGGCGAGTACACATGGGTCGGCAGTCGCGGCGGTCGTGGCTCGGGTCGATTCTAGTGGTCCTCGAACGCGTTTATGCTTTGTCGGTAAGCGGATCGGAGGCCTCGCGATGTCGTCACAGGTACCTTATCAGTTTCTGGGTTTGATGTATATTCTTTGATAGATCCAGGTTCTACTCTGTCCTATATATCTCCCCTTGTTGCTAGTAGGATAGAGGTAGAGCCTGAGTCCATAGACCCTTCGAGGTAGCTACGCGATGGTGATTCGGTGGTAGCTCGGCGGGTATAGAGCTTGTCTGTGACCGTTCTGATCGTCGGACCACTGGCGGACTTGATAGAGTTGGAGATGATTGACCCGGCGTGATTATGGGGATGGATTGGCTAACTTCTTGCTACGCTAATGTAGGCTGAGAGAGAGAAGTAATGCAGTTCCGATTTCAGAGAGGCGGTTGTTGAGTGGGAGGAGCAGTATCGTAGGGTAGGTTTATTTCCTACCTCAAGGCTAGGAAGATAGTGCGAAGGGTATATCTACCATCTCGTTCGGGTGTTTGATCTGAAATTGCGGTGCGATTTTGATCGATCGATAGTCGGAAGAATTCCCAGGCGTGTTTCAGACGACCTCCGGGTATCCCTCACGAGAGGAGATTGAGTTTTGTATAGACACGTTGCGGACACTCGGCCTATTTCCATTCCGCCATCTGAGAATGCTTTGCGAGTTGAGAGAGTTGAAGGATCGGCTTAGGGATTTCTTTGGAGAAGGGCTTCATCGGGCCTAGTGTTTCACCAGAAGCCGGTATTGTTAAGTAAAGAAAGAAGGGCGGGGCAGCTGCGCGTGTGTGTTGACTTCTGAGCGGTGAACAAGGTGACCATTAAACATATACCCCGCTTCCGGGATTGATGATTTGTTCGACCCGATTGCGAGCGCGAGATGTTTCTCGAGATTGATCTGCGGTCGGGCTATCATCAGTCTGCGAGTCGGAGGTGGATGTCCCTACAGGGCGCATTCGGACGTGCGGGCATTATGAGTTCGGTCATGTCTTTTGGGTTGACGATGCTCGGCGGTATTCATGGATTTGATGAGCGAGTGTTCAAACCATTTTGAACACGTTTGTGATAGTGTTCATTGATGATATCTTGGTTTATTCTCGCTCGGAGGCGAGGAGCATGCGGAGCATTTGAGGCTTGTCTTGTGATTCTCGAGATCAACGATTATGCGCCAAGTTTTCCAAATGTGAGTTTTGGTTGACTTGATGGCGTTTCGGGCATATTATGGGTGATGGCATTCAGTGAATCTGGCGAAGATCGAAGCGATCGGGACTTGGCCTGAACCTGCTACTCAGCCAGAGGTTCGCGATTTTAGGCCTTGCGAGATATTATCGGTTCGTGGAGAAGTTTGCTTCTATCTGCACCGTTGACGGTGACTCAAAGCGGCCAAGTTTGATGGTGATGCTTGTGGCGGGGTTTCGATTCTTGAAAGAAGGCGGCAGCCGCCCGTTCTTACTCTTCCGGAGGTCGGACGGTTATGTTGTGTATTGTGATCGTCGGGCATCGGGTTGGGATGTGTGTTGATGCGGCATGGTAGAGTTATAGCATCTGCGTCAGCGGCTTAAGAAACACGAGAGGAACTACCCCGCGTGATTTGGAGTTAGCGATGCGTGATTCACGCTTTGAAGATCTGGAGGCACTATTTGTATGGGGTTCACGTGGATATTTATACAAACCACAAGAGCCTCAGGTATATCTTGACGAGAGGAGTGAACTTCACGGCGAGAGAAGGTGGTTAGAGTTGCTTAAGGATTACGATGTTGATATCTGTACCACGGGAAGGACAATGTTGTGGCGGATGCTTTCTTGAGTCGTAGGTCGATGGGAGCCTATCGGATGTGCGGCTAGAGAGGAGGGACATGGTTCGTGATTTGCATCGATTAGCGAGCCTTGGTGTCCGTATGATTGATTACGATAGCGATGGGGTTAGAGTTCGTGAGGTTGCGAGTCTTCCGTCGTCGAGGTGAAGAGCGGCGATTCGAGATCGGCTTTGATTCGATATCGTGATCTGACTCTTACGTGAGGCAAGGGTCCTTTTGAGTAGCACGATGGGGTGCTAAGGTTTGAGCGAGTTGTGTGTTCGGATGTTTGAGGACTTGGCGGAGTTCTTGGGAAGCACCGCGGTAGCGCGTTACTCTATCCGTCGAGTGCGACCAAGATGTACCCGCGACGCTTAGATCGTGTATTGGTGGGATGGCTTGAAGAGGGCGTTGCGAGTTAAGTAGCTCGGTGCGTGTTGTCGGCCGGTGAAGGTAGAGCACGAGAGACACAGTGGTTTGTTGCGGCGATAGAGATCGACACGGAAGTGGGAGGTAATCAACATGGACTTCATCGCGGGATTACCTCGCCTTTCGGAGGAGACATGATTCTATATGGGTTATCGTCGGCGGTGAAATCAGCCCACTTTCTTCCGTCGGGGCGACTTTTTGGTGAGGATTATGCGGACTTTACATCAGAGATCGTCGGTGCATGGAGTCCTCCCGATCATATCAGACAGAGCCCGATTCTGGCTGCAGAGGTCCTTCGGAGGGTTTAGGGGCGGTGAGCTTTAATCTTGCATTTCATCCGCAGAGACGGGCGAGCGAGCGCACTATCGGACTCTTGAGGATATCTGCGAGCACGTGTTATTGACCGATGGTAGTTGGGAGGATCATTTGCCTCTAGTTGAGTTCGCGTATAATAATAGCTACCCTCGATATTGAGATGGCACCTTATGAGGCCTTGTATGGGAGGAAGTGCGGTCGCCTATAGGTTGGTTCGATGTGGGCGAGTGCGGCTAGTGGGACCGGTTGGTGCGTGAGCGATGGATAAGGTGAAGCTTATCAAGGCGGCTATTAATGGCTGAGTCGGCCAATCGTATCACGGATCATCGTCGTCGACATGCAGGTTCGCGATTGATGATTAGGTTTTCTGAAGGTGTCACCCGTGAAGGGTGTGATGAGATTCGGGAAAAGGAAACTTCGGCCCAAGTACGTTGGGCGTTTGAGTTGTCGCGAGGTAGGCAAGGTTGCCTATGAGTTGAATCTGCCGTCCGTCTGGAGGCGGTGCATCGGTGTTTCACGTTTCTATCTTTGAGAGATGTATCGGGGATCCGTCTAGGGTACATCAGTTGGCGATATCGGTGGCCAGGGGTTATCGTATGAGAGATTCCATAGCGATGTCGATCGTCGGGTTAGGCGTCTGCGGACGAAGGGCGTGGCTTCGTCAAAGTCTTGTGGCGGAGCGAGCTCGAGGAGGAGATGGCGTGGGAAGCGAGGAGGACATGAGGCGAAGTATCCTCACCTATTCCCCACACCTCCGGGTAATTCACTTTCTACTAGTAAATCTTCATTATCGTTTATACCTAAGTATTGTTTATGGTACATGTGTGGCTTTTGTAAGCTGTTTAAGTTTTGAAGAACCTTATCGTTATATGTCTTGGGAAGGAACATTGGGACGAATGTTTCTAAGGAAGGAGAATGTTATACCGTATTTCCAGTCGTGCGTAAAGGAATACGTACAAAAAAAGTTTGGTCTTAAAGTTAGGCCTTGGGCGTTGTTTTTGGGCCTGACTCACAGCGAATAGTTTCAGGCGAAGCGTTTCCACGACTTTCGTAGGGTAAATTCGGCTATGCCATTTCTAATTTTTGCGGATTTTTAGAGAGGCGAAACATTTTGGACCAGCGGGAGGACAACCTTGTCACCCTCCGATTGATGGATGTGAGGCGTTCATAGGGCGATTGGGTTGCCAACTTGGTCAAGTTGTTGGTAAGATATTTTGTGTGCAAGTTGGCTGGGTACACTTGCCTAATCTTGACCTTACACTTGCTGTACTTGGCTAAATCTTGGCCATTGGTTGGCCGTCCCTTGACCTATAAATACCCGCAAGATGAAGAGTTCTTCGTCCACAAATTACTTTCAAGTCTTGAAAATCCTCCATTCTCACTTGTTAGCCATTTCGTCGAGCCCTCTTCCCTACAGCCTAAGTGACCCTTGGCGAGGCTTCCACTGCCTGTGAAAACTACCCCTCACTTGGTAGAAAAGTTGCCTTCTAGTATTGTTATAATGCCCAAAATACCTAGCCCAAATCCATTAGTCTTAGTAGAAGTTGTGAAGAACTTCTAAGGTTTCCTTGGAACTATCGGACGTTGACTTAGGAGCTAAACCTTGCTCGGTAGCGACTTTTATCTTGGATATTATTGGGCTTACAGAGGTAAATAAACTTACCCTTCTTTTATATTAGAGAATATATCTTTGTAGAAGTATAAGAATAAGTATAAATACTTAGGCGATTATTCTGAGAATAGAATTGAGCTGTTATCACAGTAGAAGGGTTTAAAGAAGAATAATTGAGCTGTACTCACATAGGACTCTTTACAGTGAACTCATATAACTACTTTGGTAGGGTTGTGCTGCCGACTTTAGTAGAATTGTGAACCCTCTGTTTAGAATGACCTTGAGTAGTCTAGACTTTGATAGATATGCGTGACTATTATGGTGACTCTGCGCGACATATTGACTTGGCGGTGGTTTATTTGAGAAGGTATGTGATTCTTCCTAAAGCATGATATTTTACAATATATATAGTGCGGTAGGCGTCGTGTGTTAACTAAAATATAACTACGGCAATGTCCTTGACTTAAGCTGAATAATACTTACGTGCAATGCCTCGGCTTAAGCACGAATAACACTACGGTAATGCCTCGCGGCTTAAGCACGAATAATAAAGATCTGAAAGCATTTTTAAAAAAAAGAATCTTTGAATCATTTTTGAAGAGAACTAATTGGTTTTTAAGCGAAGCTTAAAAGTTATACTAGCCTTATGGGAAGTTAAGAATAACCACTTAAGATTGATAAAAAGCGATTGCCTATGTGTTTATAACGGACTTATATTGAATTGTGAAAGAATAATAAGATGGTTTGATAAGTAGACATGATATGATGCTATGTGTGTTAGTGTCTTGTAGCGTTTGTGAAAAAGTATTCTTGTTGTGATTATGTTGTTTAAAGATAATTTGTTATGTTAGTGTACTATCACTCGCCTCTTGAGATGATCTGGAGGTTAAGGCGCCTCCGTCTGGGGTAGACTCGGTGATGCAGGACCGTGATTCGAGAATACCTCATGCGGGTCGAGGGCTATGCGGGCTACGAGAGTTCGGAGTTAGTATGCGGGGTTATGCCTCATGCGGTCTATGTGGCCATGCGGACAGCGAGTCGGGGCGATGCAGGAGTAGCTACCCTCGATGCGGGGTTATACCTCATGCGGGCCCGTGTGAGTGGACTATGCGGACTCGGGAGTCGAGTTAGGCTTGCGGAATGATGATATGGGCGAGTGGCCTGTTTGATCATTCGCGACCTAGAAAAGACCTATTCTGATTACCTATTGTTGCTCTTGTTTGTGATGTGGCACTACGTGCGGTTTCTTGGTTGTTTCACACATATTTATGGTGGTTTTAGAAATGATATGTTTTCATTTAAGTACTTTCTGATTTCGCATGCTTAGTACTGTTATCTTGACCTCCTTGGCTGCGTTCATGCTGCGGTAAGGGCAGCAGTGCTAGATCGCGTCTTAGGATCTCTTTGCATTGGTGTCGGGAGCTCGTGTATAGGAGGCTCTACTTTTGGTATGATCTCCTGTATTGTAGATAGTTTGTACAATCGGGGTATGGCGAACCTGTCCGCCATAGTTATATAAATCCTTAGAGTGCAGTCATGTATTTATGCGATGTCGGATGTAAGCTGCTAAACACAGTTTATATATATATATCTTGAAAGCGACGTTTATTCACATAAAGCGTATGTCTTGTTTTATAAACTGTTTCATGTCTTGTTTTATATTTCCGCTGATTACTCTGATGTATGACTACTTGGGTGCCCCGGTAAGGCACCAGTCACGGGCCCCGGAATGGGTCGTGACATATAATACTTCACTAGCCATTCTCGGCCAACATATAACCAATAACACTACGTCTTTTCCAATCCTTTCCTAATTCCAAGTTCTAAGGTCCACGTATTATTTAGTCATAAACAACTTCAGCAACTACAATTTCCTCCTTTATCTGACATGTGACAACAACTAATAATCGACTTGAATTGAAATCTTAAAGCTAAACATGCTAGATTTGGATTAGGGTTCAATAGCGATACACTAATCCAATGACATAATATATAACTCATGCTTGCTAATATCCATAGCTCTGATCAATAAGCAATCTTAACTACTAAAGCGACAAGATTATACCTTTATAAGCCCTTAAAATTTCCAAGATTCCAAAGTCGCGCCTTAGCGATTCTTAGCTCGCTTTCCTTAGGTTCCAATCCGCTCGAGCACTCGTAGAGGCCTATGAAGAACCCATCTTCAAGTTCTTACTTCAAAGTTGAAGAACTCCCTTAGTTTCCGCCTTGCGACTAACGTAAAAATGCGTTTTTCCGAAATCTTTCTATTGAGATATCCTTATAATACCCTTAGGGACATTGGGTTAAATTCTTGTGGCTAATGGATCAAAACTACAAAATTTTGTGTGGGAAAGTTGGACAAAGCCGAGAGCTTCTTAAGGCTAAGCTCAAGTTCTCTAAATTTTCTAAGTGTAAAATGAGCTTGTCTTGCACTAACTTAGTATATAACACATATTGGAGGGCTTAGACTTAAACAAATGGGTGGCTAAGATGAATTTCACTTGGATTAAGCCTATGTGGACAAGTTGACAAGTCAACAATGTCATGCTAGCAAGACTAATCTTCCAAGGTGGTCAATGACCATTAAACCCTTGCATAAATTTCGACCAAGCCATGTGGGGGTGCCACGTGTTGCCCTCTCATTCGTCCATAAAAAATCCGTAACCCTCGTGGGCCCCACAAAAATGTAAAATTCCTCGGGTGGGCCCCACGTGACCAAATCCGTAAAAATAGATTTCCATAATGCTAATAAGTTCCATAATTTACAAATATTGTCTTTTGAGAATCCAATTCTCAACAACGAGCATTTTTCCTTTCCGTCGTCCGGAAGATTTTCCGTCGGAAAAACAATTCTTCCTTTCGTACCAATTTCCAAGTCTTGTTTCCTTTCGTACATTCTCTTTTACATGTCCTGGACTTACGGGGTGTAATAGATTGTTTGATGTGTTGAGCCTTAAATGTGGCATATTGGTTATTGATTTCGGGCCTTCAAAAAGGTGAAAAAGTACGTAGAAACAAAGGAAGTGCTGCCCAATTTTCCGTAGAATAAGATACCTTATACTTAGTATCATTCTACGTTAGAAACTAGAAGTTGATAGTCATGTTGTGGTCATTATAGGTTGACAATTCTACGTGCGGCGTATTCGACTTAGCGTGTGGATTAAGCCAAAAAGGTATGTGAACCATCTCCTCTTCTTCTAGCATGATTCCTTATGGTAAAGAAAGTAAATCCTACTCCTTAAATGATCTACTCCTTGATTGTACTTGGATTGCCTAATATAGAAGTTGTTCTATATACTTCCTTGATTGTACTTGGATTGCCTAATATATAAGTTGTTCTATATACTTCCTTGATTGTATTTGGATGTCCTAATATAGAAGTTGTTCTATATACTTCCTTGATTGTACTTTGGATGTTTAAATTGGAAGTTGTTATAATCCATTCCCTTGATAATATTTGGATTTTCAAAAGTGAAAGTTGTTTTATTTGAAGTACTTAGAGTCTTAAATAGGAAGTGGGTTCCTAATCTCTTGGATAGTGCCTTAGTTCCAAAACCTAAAGGTTGTTATAATAGTTTTATGGGAAGTTAGTTATAACGGATTTAAGGGAGTCAAAGGAGTGATTTACTTAATTGATTTAAAAGAGGAGAAATGACATGATTTAAAGAGAAGTAACTTGTTTTAAAGGTGTGAGTTACTTGAGATTTAAAAGTAGAAACTACTTGATTTCAAAACCTTGAATTGAAGTTTTAAAAGTGTAGTTTGATTTGAAAAATAGAAGTGGCTTGATACTACAAGTGTTAGTGTAATAGGGGTCATAAATGAATTTTGCCTTCATTGTAGAACATAAAAGAAGTGACTAGAATATAAAAAATGTAAGCCACTTAATTTGAATAATATGTAACTTGATGTTGCAAGGCTAGGGCCTTGGGATTTTATGAATAAGGTAAAGAACGTGCGGCGGACGTACGTAGTACTTTGGCTTGCTTAAATGAGAATTATTCTATTTATGACTTGATAGTACTTTGACTTGCTTAAATGAGAATTATTCTATTTGTGCATTAATAGTACTTTGGCTTGCTTAAATGAGAATTATTCTATTTGTGCCTTGATAGTACTTTGGCTTGCTTAAATGAGAATTACTCTTAGTTTGTTAAAAAGGAAAGGCATGGTAATTGTCTTAGTTTGTTAAAAAGGAAAGACATGGTAATTGTCTTGGTTCGTGTAAAAAGGAAAGGCATGGTGTTGTCTTGGTTTGTGTAAAAAGTAAAGGCATGGTATTGCCTTGGTTTGTGTAAAAAGGAAAGGCATGGTATTGTCTTGGTTTGCTAAAATGAAGGTTTATTCATTTTATAAATAAAGGTCAAGAATGGTTTGCTTGCATATGGGTTGCTCATATAGACATTCGTGCAAGTGTCGTATTTCCACATCTCCGCGTCCCTCCATAAAGGGCCGGCAACATTGTCACGACCCGACCTCGGGCCCGTGACTGGTGCCTTACCCCGGGCACCCTAGTGATACAACATCAGAGAAAAACCAGCGGAAGTAAACTCATGAACATGAAACAATATAAAATAAGAAACAAGCTAACCAAAATGGTTACCTTTCTGTAAATATAAATATAACAAAAACTGAACAGTTACATCCTTTACAAAACCCAATTTATAACAGGACTACAGACCTCTAAGAGTTTGTAACTATGACGGGACAGGGCCCCGTCATACCCCTGAATGTACAAGAATCCACAATGACAGGGAATTATACCAAAAGATAAGCCTCCGGAGAAACGGGGCTTCCCAAAAGCAGAACGGTGATCCTAAGAGTGAGGATCAACAACCGATGTACCTCGATCTGCGGCATGAACGCAGCCCCCCGAAGGAGGTCAGTACCACAGGTACTAAGTATGTGAAACTGAAAGTACTAAACTGAAATCATAACATTTTAAAACCAATTCACAACATGTATGAAACAAACCCATTAACATCACATAGTGCCACAGAATATATAAGAGCAAATAGGTGTAACCCAACCGGTCTTTTCTAGACCGCCTTGATGATCAGTAGGGCCGTTCGCCCTAGTATCATTGTGCGAGTCTAATCTGAACTCCGTAATCGCATAGGTCCGTGGACCGCGAGTACTCACCGCATCGGGGTAGCTAACGCGGTATTTCTGGACTACCGTAGTCGCGTAGCCATGGACGCGTAGGTATTCCTCGCGTCGGCGTAACACACCGAAGTGATTCTGGACTAAGTAGCGCGCATAGTCGTCATGGACCGCGTAGGTACTCACCGCATCGGGGTAGCTAACGCGACAATATAAACAAGTCGGGGTATGTGATATACACAAGCACAACCGACTTATCGTAAGCGACATAAGCACAGCGAGAACCCTGCCACGACAAATCTCGAACTAACACCCGTAGTAACATAACGCGTTTACTCCTCGAACCAACTTTCCACACGTTCGAAATCGTTACAAGGCCTACAAACAAGTAAGTAAACCATTCTTTTATCTTCCTTAAGTCGTTATAACTAACTTCCCATAAAGCTAGTATAACACTTAAACTTTGTAATAAATCAAAACATTCACATTTGTTTGGAAAACCAAAAGAACTTATTCTTTTAAAACCAAGTATTAATTGCCTTCCGAATAATGATTCATAACTCTTTTGAAATATTTCAAGATTCTTAACATTTAGAACTCAAGTCAAAGACATCAAAATAGAACTAAAATTCATTTGACATAGCGTCGTCTACCGTACTATATATTTTACAACCATCGTGCTCGAGAGGATAGGAAGGATCACACACCTCGGCTAAATCCACTTGCCAAGTCGAATATGTCGTGCGTAGAGTGTCAACCTATAATAATCAAATCCGTCTATTAACGTCTAGACTTCTTCGTCGAATATTCTAAGCATGAAGTTCCTTATTCTACGGAAAATTGGACAACACTTCCTTTGTTTCTACATACTTTTCCACCCTTTTCAAGGTCGATATCAACTACTAAGCATACGTTTAAGGCCCGTAATTCAGCAATACAAGGGGATTACCGCCTAACTTGGGCGTGTAATATTACGCCTTACAATACAAATTAAATAATCCAATAAGTTTAAGGTAGTATCTTGGCTATAACATGCCCACATATCATCCTTATCAATCCTTTCAAATCCGAATCGTTATTCTAAATGCGATATACCAAAAGCAATATTGACAACTACAAGTCCTTTCTTATCACATCTGACACAATTTTACTTAAAAATGAGAATGGATTGTTACCTTAGAGTTCTCCCAAAAGCAGTCCAACAATTCTCACTTGCCTCTTCCGCGATCACCTTCACAAACCTCCTGCAAGCTTTTCCACATATTTCCTTCTTGCGCTTTCAGAAATTTCTCTAGGCCTTGGTTTTCTTTGAATATTTAGAGAGAGAATGAAGGGGATTTTTAGAGAGAAGGAGGAAGGATTTTTAGAGAGAAGGAAGTTCTTGAAGAATGACCAAGTCTTGAAGACTTGGTCAATAAATAGGACTTTCTCAAAAAAGCAGATGGGAGGACACTTGTCACCTCACCAGGGCCTTTTAAAAAAATCTTGATTTTCCCGATTCGCAAAAATCCGCCTCGGCGCGACACTGCGGCGCGCTGAAAGCTCCGAGAACCCGGTACTTACGGCGCGCGGCTGCAACCGAGAACTTTCGGTATATCCGTGTGCGGCCAATGGCTTTGGCCGAAAATACTTTTACGCTCATTGCCCAGAACATGTAACTTCCATAACTTTCTACTCGATGTCCTATCGGCGAAGCGGTTTGTTGCGTTGGGAACTAGACTCGACGAACTACATACTAGGATTTTGAAACACTAGAACTCCTAATGTAATGGGACATAAACTGCCCCAAAGTTGACTAAACTTGTCCAAAACATTCTGACAACCTATCTTTCCAAAAATTTAAGTCTTAATTCCTTTCATACGTTCTCATAAGCATGACCAAAATTACGGGATGTAACATTCTCTCCCTCTTAGAAACATTCGTCCCGAATGTTCCTTCTACGCTTACTCAAATCAAAATATCGACAAAGACCCTCTTAACTATTCTTCTTGCAAAAAGAACGCTCTTCATGGCCACAACAACACTTAAGCATATATGTCAATTTAAAACTAACAAGCAGGAAAGTGGGTTACCTGGAGGTGTAGGGAACACGTGGGGATACCTCTTCACCATGTCCTCCTCTGTTTCCCATGTCATTTCTTCTCTGTTCTCGTTCCGCCATAAGACCTTGACGGAAGCCACATCCTTTGTCGCGATCGCTAACTTTGGCGATCGGTATCGCTATGGGACTCTCATACGATAACCCCTCGTCTCACGAACATCACAAATCGGGTGCACTCTAGATGGATCTCGATACTGCGCCCATGCATAGACATGAAAAACTGGATGTACTACCTCCAGATCGGATGACAGATCCAACTCATAGGCAATCTTGCCTACCCTACGGACAATCTGATAAGGCCCAATGTACCTTGGGCTATGTTTCCACTTCCCGAACCTCATCGCGCCGCCATGGGTGATACGCTTGAGAAGACCGGTCGTATCTCAAACTCAGTGTCGGCGTCGATTATCTGCATCGACTTACATCGACTACGGTGACAATAACGCTCCTGGATAAGCTTCACCTTATCCACCACCTGCTGAATCAAGTCTTGCCCGACTAACTAAACTTCGCCCACATCAAACCAGCCTATCGGTGACCTGAACTTCCTCCCGTATAAGGCCTCATAAAGCGCCATCTGGATACTAGAATGGTAGCTGTTGTTATATGCAAACTCCACACGAGGTAAATGATCCTCGATGTTACACCAGTAAGTCGGGACATGTTTAAGAGAATATGCGTAAGGAACACAAGACTTGAAATTGAGTACAAAGGAAGAATTGTTTTTAAGCGGAAAATCTTAGAAACGTCGGAAAGGAAAAATGTTAGTTGAGGAGAATTGGATTCTCAAAATGCATTAATTGAGGATTATAGAATGTATTTTCATTATGAAAATTTATTTTTACGGATTTGGTCACGTGGGGGCCCAGAATTTTACATTTTGTGGGACCACGAGGATTCTGAATTTTATGGATGAATGGGAGGCGACACGTAGCACCCCACATGGTCTTGGATGAATTGAGACAAGGGTATAATGGTCATTTGACCAAAGTTTAGATAATGAAGTCTTGCGTCTAAGAGCTTGACATTGTTGACTAAGTCGAAACGGCAGCTTGATCCGTTCATCAATTTTAACATGTGTTGTAATCTAGACCCTCCAATGTGTTATATATAATCCTAAGTAGCAAGACTTAGCTCACAATACTTAGAAAAAATTGAAGAACACTTGTTCTTGAAACATTGCTCTCGGCTTTGAGCATTTGTGAACAAGAATTTTTTTAATTGTTGTCCAATATTCACAAGACTTTAACCCAAGGTCCCTAAGGATATTGTAAGGATATCTCAATAGAAAGATCCCGGAAAAACCGCATTTTTACGTTAGTCGCAAGGCGAAAACCCAAGGTGTTCTTCAACTTTGAAGTTGGAAAAAGAAGAGGAGTTTTTCACAAGCTTCTAAGGGTTACAAATAGCGGATTGGAACGTCAAGAAAAGGAGTTGGAGTTGCTAAGGATTGACTTAGGGTTTTGGATCATTTTGAGCTTAAGGAGGTAATAATCTCCGTCTTGCTATTAAAATTCAAGATTTCATGTTGTAGTAGTTAGAAATGATCATGTGGATTATATTATGAAGAATGATATGTGTTATGGAATATTTGGATGAAATCCGAAAAGTTGCATGATTTAGCCTTTAAGATTTCAATTCAATTGGATTATTAGTTTAATCGTCACATGTTATATAAAGAAGGAATTATAATTGTTAAGTTGTTTATGACTATATAACATGTTAGGCCTAAGAAGTTGGATTGAAAAAAAATTGAAAAAGGACTTTGTGTTGTATATGTTTAGCCAAAAATGGCTTTAAATATGGAACTAGTTTCGTATTAATTTGTGGGGCAGAATTTTACACGTCCTGTTAAGGCGTGTAATCCCCTTTGGTTAGCTGAATTGTTGGGCCTTAAATGTGACGTGTTTGGTTATTGAATTCGGCCTTGAAAAAGGTGGCAAAGTATGTAGAAACAAAGGAAGTGATGTCCGATTTTCCGTAGAATTTAGAGACTTTGCACTTAGAATATTTTACGTTTGAAGCTAGAGGTTTAATGGACGTATTATGGTCATTATAGGTTGAAGTACTAAGTATAGCGTATTCTACTTGAAGGATGGAATAGCAATCAAGGTTGAAGTACTTTGGAGCATTTCGCTATTTGTCGATAATCGTCGCGAGGTATGTGAACCTCTTCCTTCTTTTGACATGATTCTATGTATGGAATATACATGTAGTACTATTTCATGACTCCTTCTACTCTTAGAAGTTAAGAGGTATGTATGTTGATTTACTCTACGTAAAGGTTATGTCTAAGTTATCCTAAGTTCTTACCAAGTCTTATGGGGGATGTTGGTAAGAGTCGTTAGGAGGTATTTGGAGCCAAGTTGACTTGGCTAAGTTACGGCACAAATGAGAATAAGAATCGAACTAGCCACTGCAGCGTTAATAAAGGAAAATGCAATGACAATCAATTAAGTTAAAATGAGTAGAATTCTCCATCTGCATAGAAGCTAAGATAAGACAAAATTTTATTACGTTTTCTAGATCATGGCTACTTGATTTAGATCATTATAAATAAGTATAACTTATTCACAACGCACCAAAGTATATGTTATTTAATTTATAAGAATTTACGTATGATGTTTTAAGACTATGAACCTCAAATTTTTTAAAAGGTTAAGGGACTTTATTTTTCAAGTTATGGGACTTGATTCTTAAAGGAAGAAATGAATTGATTTAAAAGTATAGAATACTTGATTTGGAAAGTATTGATTTCTTGCCATTCTAAAGTTAAGAAACTTGTTTTCTTAAAAGTTAAGAGACTTGAAGTATTTTGAAAGCTATGTGATTTGATTTGAAAATATAAGTCTCTTGGTTATAAAAAGGCAATTTGTCTAAGACATAAATAGTTATAACGTCTTTATGGGAAGTTGGTTATAACAACTTTATGGAAGATTAAAAGAATGGTTTTCTTCAGTAAGGTAAGCAAAAAAATGATTTGAAATAAAGAAGGGCAAATTGTTTTAATGGTACCAATTGCTTAAGGTTTTAAAGAAAGAAGTCACTTGATTTAGAAGCCTGTAAATGTATTTCTAAAAGGTATTGTGACTTGTCTTGAAAAGTAGATATGACTTGATACTACGGTTATTAGTATCTTGGAAGTTTTATTTGAAAAAGAGTCATTCTAAAGGAGTAGAGGTACGTAGTACGTTGGGTTAAATTCCCGGATTTTATATGACATTATCGCATCCCAGAAATGGGCCGGCAGTATACCTTTATGGGCAAACTATATGACATTATCGCGTCCCAGAAATGGGTCGGGCAGTATACCTTTATGGGCAGACTAAATGACATTATCGCGTCCCAGAAATGGGTCGGGTAGTATACCTTTATGGACAGACTATTTGACATTATCGCGTACCAGAAATGGGCCGGGCAGTATACCTTTATGGGCAGACTATATGACATTATCGCGTCGCAGAAATGGGCGGGGCCGTATACCTTTATGGGCAGACTATATGACATTATCGCGTCCCAGAAATGGGCCGGGAAGTATACCTTTATGGGCAGACTATATGACATTATCGCGTCCCAGAAATGGCCCGGGCAGTATAACTTTATGGGCAGACTATATGACATTTTCGCGTTCCAGAAATGGGCCGGTCAATATACCTTTATGGGCAGACTATATGACATTATCGCGTCCCAGAAATGGGCCGGGCAGTATACCTTTATGGGCTGACTATATGACATCATCGCGTCCCAGAAATGGGCCGGGCAGTATACCTTTATGGGTTGACTATATGACATTATCGCGTCCTAGAAATGGGCCGGGCAGTATACCTTTATGGGCAGACTATATGACATTATCCGTCGAAATGGTAGGCGATATACCTTTATGGGCGAACTATATGACATTATCGTCGAGAAATGGGTGAGCGATGTATACCTTTATGGGCGATTGTTATACCGTAGTTCGAGGTATGTATGCGAGGGCGTCGTGCGAGAATCGGACGAAAAATTGGAAAGGAAGAAAGAGGTGATTTTCCACGGAAAAGTTTCCGGTTTTGTGTAGGAAAAAGGTTCGTTAATGGGGTGGATTCCCAGATTTGGTATTCGGACTTCTGGAATATTAGAGAATTATGGAATTTTATTTTGGAAATGGTCACGTGGGGCCCACGGGAGAAATTTCTGGTTTTGTGGGAGCCAGCTTTGTTTTGAGATTTTGGCCATTGTGGATATTTTGGAAGATGTTTTATTTTGGGCCAATAGGAGGGTGACACGTGTCACCCGCCTAGGTGGCTTAGCGAATGGCATTTGTGCCTGACACGGTTAGAGTCGTTTTTGGCGAAGCGTTTTACATAACTTGCGAGGAAAATTCGGCTATGTCTTTTCTTATTTTTGCGGATTTTTAGAGGCGGAACATTTTGGACCAGCGAGAGGCGGCGCTTGGCACTCTCGTTGGTGAGCAAGGTGGGCGTACTTGGGCCGAAATGGGGATGTCAGTGGTAGATATTTTGGTAGATATTTTGTGAGGGTTTTAAGGAGTAGGGACTAGGGGCACTTGGGCATATCTTGGCCCTACACTTGTGTAACACTTGGCTAGATCTTGGCCATTGGTTGGCCTTGGCTTGTCTTATAAATACCCTCTCCCTTTGATGAATTCTTCGTCCGTTCCTAAATGTTTCTAAGTGTAAAATCATCTCCCTCCCTTGTGTTGAGTTCGGCCAAGGGCCTCCCCACTTGTGGCCAGAGCACCCCCTCTAGGGGTGCTTGGAAGTAGTGCCCCACTCACCAGAGTTGCTAGTAGGGTACCCACTGCTAGTTGTTTTAAGTATAATACCCCCACTTTGTGGTGTAGAAATACTCTAAAGTATTGTTATAATGCCCAAATTACCTTAGCCGTATACCTTGTAGTATTCTAAGGTTGTACCTATCTGAAAAGCCGGAAATACTATTATACTTCCCGTCGATCCTGGCAAAACCACAGGAAAATCTCCGTAGTCAGTTGGAGTATTGTGTAGAAGTTGGTTAGAACTTCTAAGGGTGGTTTAGGCGGGTTGGGCGCTCGGAGTTGGAGCTAAGCGATTGCCGGGATCGACTTTATACTTGGATAATTATGGGCTTATCGAGGTAAATATCTTGTCCTCTATTGTAATTGGAGATTACATGTTGTTAGAATATATAGTTAAAGTATACTATATATAGAAATGAGCGTGGTTAGTTGGCAATGTCTTTTGACTTAAGCTGAAGAAGCTGAGCGTATTCTGATGAGACTTGTGTAGTAATCTTAGTGGAGTAAAATTGTACAGTTAGGGTTAGATGTATAACCCCACTGGTTGGCTTGGTGGCCAGGCCTCGATAGAGGAGGAGATTTCTGTTGTTGCGGGGAGGTCTTTGCCGAATTTTTGGTAGAATGTTCTGCGATGAGATCTAAATGTTAATAAGCGCCTTGTGGCCTTATAGGTTGGAGTACTACGTGTGGCGCGATCTCTTGGCAAGGAGTAGCCGGCGGTTGGAAGTACTCGGGCGTTTTGCTATTAGTCGATACTGTCGCGAGGTATGTGAACCTCTTATATCTCTTACAGCATGATATGTGTGAACTATGTGATGCGGTGAGCGTCACGTGTGCTAAGCGTATTTGATTGGTTTAAAACATAAAGTGTTATAGCGGTGTATGGGAAGTTGGTTATAACGACTTTATGTTGGTAAGAAAATACTTGTGGTCTTTAAAAGGTAGCGATTGAACTATAAGCGGCTTGTTATGTGTTAATAAAGAACTTGAAGTATTTCAAAGATTTTTGAATCATTTTGAAAGAAGAAGTAATACTTGGTTTTGAAAACTTAAGAGTTATACTAGCTTTATGGGAAGTTAGGTATAACGGCTTAAGAATGTTTCTTGATTTGAAATCAGAATGTGTGCAAACAAACCAACTGCGGCGTTAATAAAAGGAAATGTTTTGTGATTAAGTATTATTAAAACCAGTAGAAACTTCCATCTGCGTAGAAGCTAAGATGAGACAAAATGATATTTCTAGATCATGCATTCTTTGTAATAAGATTGTTACAAACAAGAATATCTACTCACATATAAGACTTATGTTTCTCAGTTGTTTAAAAGAAATTATATTCTTAAATGAAAAAGGCTATGAACCACGAAACCTTTCTAAAATAAGAAAGCGTGAACATTTGAAATTAGGCAAACTTGGGCGTTTGGAAAATAATGTTGTTACTTGATTTTACAAAGGTAAGAGTTTTAGTTTTCTTAAAAGGGCAGTCCTCTATTTTATACTACGGGTATTGTGTGACTTATGTGAAAGCAACGGATCTTTTTAAAGATTTAATGTATGAAGTACTTTAGGGTAGATACGAACTTGTTAACTTAAAGTACCTTGTGTGTATAACTTGATTGTGTTGGTTTGTGATAGCCTTGTAATACTTTCTTGTTGATTGATAAGTAAACATGCTAGGATCTACGTGTGTTAGTATCTTGTGATGTTGTGTAAAGGGTTTTCCTTTGTTGTGCTTATGTTGCTTAACGATAAGTGTTGTGTTAGTATTTTACATCACTCGTCTCTTGAGATGATTAGAGTTAAGGCGCCTCCGTCACGAGGTAGACTTCGGTAGTCGATGGACTATGATTGAGACTACCTAAATGCGGGTCGAGGGCTTTATGCGGAGCTGCGGGAGTTCGAGGTTGAGATCACGGCCGCTTGTGGTCATGCGGTCGCTTGTGGCGTGCGGGCGGCGAGTCGAGGGCTGCAGGGAGTAGCTACCCTCGATGCGGGGTTATACCTCATGCGGGCGATCTGATTGGCCTATCGCGGGCTGCGGAAAGTTCGGGGCTAGGCGCGCATTAGATCTGCGGGCAAGTGGTCAACTTTGATCATGTGGCCAGTGCAGGCGAATCTTATGATCTGATTCATGACCTTGTTGATGCTTGTAGGTGTTAGTAGTCGGCTATGCCTTCGTACTTACCACATGCGTGTTATTATGGCACAGGTTGGACCTGGTGTTCATGTGTGTTCCTTTGTGCTTTTATATCATAAACTTCCGGCAGTGAGTAAGGTAGTCCACGGGCATGATTGATGTTGTGGGCGTGTTACCCATTGCTATATTTGAGTGATGACTTGAGGCGTGAGTCACGACTTGACATATTTGCTTATTATTGTGAGCGTAGTTTGGTTATCATACATGTCTCTGCTTTATAGACTATTATGATTTCATTTCTGATATTTTTGTTTCGCATACTCAATTTTTGTTATCTTGACCTCGCCCGAGGCTGCGTTCATCTGCGCGAGTAAAGGTACGCGATCATTGATCCTCGCTCTTAGGAGTCGCTGATTCGTGTGGGAAAGCTCCGTTTCTCGGAGGTTTATCGATGGTATAGTCCTGTTATTGTAGGTGTTTACATTCGAGGTATGGCGGGGACTGTCCATACGTTGTTGTCGTATCATTTCTTAAGTGCATGTAATCTTTGTTGTGGCGGGGTTTGTAAAAAGGATTAAAGCATTCATGTTGGAAAAAGTTGCTATTTATATTTATGCAGAAAAGCAGTTTTCTCAGTTATTGTTTCATATTTCATAATATGTCTTGTATTGTTTATGTTAAGTGATTACTACGATGTTGTATCACTAGGGTGCAGGGTAAGGCACGATCACGGGCGGAATCGGGTCGTGACAAAAGTGGTATCAGGCGATTAATCCTCGGAAAGTGTCTGAGCCGTATCGATGAGTCTTGATTATCGGTGTGTTGTGCACCACGCCGATGTCGGAGGCTATAGGATATTTAGGATTGGTTTCTATTCTTCTCACTCTGAGATCGTGCCTTAGAGGCGTGTTGTAAGTTGGACCTCTAACGTATTTCTTTCCATGCCGTTATGCCTCGCGTGGCGGCCGGGCCCGGAGGGCAAAGCGGCCAGGAGGCTGCGAGTTAGTCTGAGAGAGGGTCACGAGTGCAGGCCCGAATCATTACCTAGGGTAGTGCCGTTCGGGGATTTCTGCGGCGTCGCTGGCCCGAGTTTAAGCGTGGCGGCGGCGATTCCTCTGCGGCCGTGATATGTGAACGCCGGTTCCACGGCCAAGAGCGAGAATATAGATTGCAAAGAGGCAACCTGTTACTAGCCATGGATTTGGCTGCGGAGAGTATCTGGATGTCTGCGAGTCTTGATGACTACAGAAAGGGTTGTGCGAGTAATTCTTGATGGGCTTGGCATGGCACGTATGCGGGCTTATATGCAGCCGCAGCGTGAGATCGGCGGGTTAACGAGGGCGAGAAGAGGGCGGGCGGCGAGTCCTTGGTAACTTTCAAGGTGAGTATACCTTAAGTGCTATGTTACGATAGCGATGTGTTAGTTGTGATTAGAAATCATGGTGGAGTTAGCAGGTAAGATTTTGGAGGATAGAAAGTGTGAGCCTTAGAGCTTTATCGCAAAGACCTTAGAGGTAAGGCCGTCTCGGGTAGAGGCGTATGTTTATGTTTGACCACTTATAGGAGTGCATAGTGCGCGTGGTGTGTTTGGGATAAGTCACTAAGTAGTATGAAATGAAAGAGGGTAGTTGAGCTAAGAAGACCGCTAGGTTTTAGTAACGTGTTTGTGAGAATGTTCGCCGGGAGATGGTATTTTTGCGCCTTAGGGTCGGGTTGAGGCCACGTTGCGGGTCAACCGCGGCATGTTTAGTGGTGAAGTGCAGTTGTGGTGGTCGCGCTTGTGGTAGGGTCGCGAGGTGTTAGGCCCGAGTTTAGTTAGCCTTGTCTGGTCGTGGATCGTTCGACGATGATCGGGAGAGGTCGGCCGTCTTGTTTTCTAGCAAAGGCGTGTACTCGGCGGTGTTGTTTTATCGAGAAAGGTTGTAAAGGCTGCAGGTGCCTACGCTTCGCCTTATGAGACAGTGGAGCCGGTAGAAATTTGTTGTTGTTCTGGAAGTTTTGCCAAGCATGTGTTAAGGACTCGGTGAGTCTGAATCGCGTTCGCCTCGGGCGGTATGTGGGTCGGGGTAGTTGTGAAGATTGTTGTCTCTGTGGAGGGGCGTTTAAGCTACCATTTCGGCGTTCGGAGTCGCCTTATGAAGCCTTGTAGGGGCGGAAGTGTAAGTTCTTGGTCGATTGGTTCAATGTTGGCAAGGTTGAGACGGTTGGTTGAGCTTGTTCCGAAAGCGTGGATAGTGAAGCTTGTCTAGAAGAAGTTCTAGCGACTCGGAGAATCGTCGCGGATAATCGGCGGCAGCGGCAGAGAGTCGGGTTGGCCGGTCGGTCTTCTTGAAAGTACCACCGGACGGTGTGGCGAGTTTTGAAGCGAAGGAACTTAGCTTGAGTTACTTTGGGCTTTTGAGTTCATGTGAAGAATAGGCGAGTTGCCTATATGTTAGCTTTCTTGTCAGAGCTTAGGAGGCGGGGCGTCCGATCTTTCGTATTGTTATGTTCGGAAAGTATCGAAGATCCGTCGAGAATGTTCCCGATTAATGATGCCGCGTAAAGAGATAGTAACCGAGTTTTGGAAACTAAAGCGATGCTCGAAATGTGGTAAAAATTCAGTGTCTGACGGCTTGATGATCGCGTGCGGCCGGTACCATTTGTTGGAGTGCGTTGGAGCAAGGCTCGCGGCAAAGTGACAAAGTGGTATCTCAGGCAAAGTGACAAGAGTAGTATTATTTGTGGTGATGTTAGAGGTGTTTCCTCGTGGACTTGGATGTAAGTATTTTACGTGGGTATTTCTGTGGCCAGCTGTGGCAGGATTGTTTAAATAAGTATAGTAGTGAAGACTATCTTGCGCGTGTTCGTTTGAGACTTAGAAGGAACATTGGGGCGAATGTTTCTAAGGCAGACTGTTATACCCCGTAGTTCCAGGGTATGTATGCGAGGACGTACGTACGAGAATACGACAGAAAAATTGGAAAGGAAGAAAGAGGTGATTTTTCCACGGAAAAGTTTCCGGTTTTTGTGTAGGAAAAAGGTTCGTTAATGGGGTGGATTCCCAGTTTGGTGTCGGACTTCTGGAATATTAGAAATTATGGAATTTTATTTTGGAAATGGTCACGTGGGGCCCAGGGAGAAATTCTGATTTTGTAGAACCAGCTTTGTTTTGAGATTTTGGCCATTGTGGATATTTTGGAAGATGTTTTATTTTGGGCCAATAGGAGGGTGACACGTGTCACCCCGCCTAGGTAACTTAGGCCGAATGGCATTTGTGCCTGACCTTTGGTTAAGTCGTTTTTGTGAAGCGTTTTACATAACTTGCGAGGAAAATTCCGGCTATGTCTTTTCTTATTTTTGCGGATTTTTAGAGGCGGAACATTTTGGACCAGCGAGAGGCGGCGCAGCACCTGCCGTTGGTGGGCAAGGTGGGCGATGCTTGGGCCGAAATGGGGATGTCAGTGGTAGATATTTTGGTAGATATTTTGTGAGGTTTTAAGGAGTAGGGACTAGGGGCACTTGGGCATATCTTGGCCTACACTTGTGTAACACTTGGCTAGATCTTGGCCGTTGGTTGGCCTTGGCTTGTCTTATAAATACCCTCTCACTTTGATGAATTCTTAATCCGTTCCTAAATGTTTCTAAGTGTAAAATCCTCTCCTCCACTTGTGTTGAGTTCGGCCAGGGCCTCACCACTTGTGGCCGAGCACCCCCATACAGGGTGCTAAGGAAGTAGTGCCCCCTCACAGAGTTGCTAAGTGGGTACCCACTGCCTAGTTGTTTTAAGTATAATACCACGCTGTGGTGTGAAATACTCTCTAAAGTATTGTTATAATGCCCAATTACCTTAGCCGTATACCTTGTAGTATTCTAAGGTTGTACACATCTGGCAGGAAATACTATTATACTTCCGTCGATCCTGGCAGAAACCACAGGAAAATCTCCGTAGTCAGTTGGTGTATTGTGTAGAAGTTGGTTAGAACTTCTAAGGGTGGTTTAAAGCGGGTTGGGCGCTCGGAGTTGGAGCTAAGCGATTGCCGGGATCGACTTTATACTTGGATAATTATGGGCTTATCGAGGTAAATATCTTGTCCTCTATTGTAATTGGAGATTACATGTTGTTAGAATATATAGTTAAAGTATACTATATATAGAAGCGAGCGTGGTTAGTTAGCGATGTCTTTTGACTTAAGCTGAAGAAGCTGAAGCGTATTCTGATAGACTTGTGTAGTAGTGCAGTGGAGTAAAATTGTACGGTTGGGGTTAGATGTATAACCCCACTGGTTGGCTTGGTGGCGGCCTCGATAGAGGAGAGATTTCTGTTGCGGGGAGGTCTTTGCAATTTTGGTAGAATGTTACTGATGAGATCTAAATGTTAATAAAGCGCCTTGTGGCCTTATAGGTTGGAGTACTACGTATGGCGCGATCTACTTGGCAGGAGTGGCCGACGGTTGGAAGTACTCGGGTGTTTTGCTATTAGTCGATACTCGTCGCGAGGTATGTGAACCTCTTCCATCTCTTACAGCATGATATGTGTGAACTATGTAGTGCGGTAGGCGTCACGTGTGCTAAGCGTATTTGATTGGTTTAAAACATAAAGTGTTATAGCGTTGTATGGGAAGTTGGTTATAACGACTTTATGTTAGTAAAAATACTTGTGGTCTTTAAAAGGTGGCCAGTTGAACTATAAGCGGCTTGTTATGTGTTAATAAAGAACTTGAAGTATTTGAAAGATTTTGAATCATTTTGAAAGAAGTAATACTTGGTTAAAATTTTCCTCCGTCTGGGGTAGACTCGGTGGTCGATGGACACATGATTGAGACTACCTGCATGCGGGTCGAGGGCTATGCGGAGCTGCGGGAGTTCGAGTTAGGATCACGGCCGCTTGTGGTCATGCGGTCGCGTGGCCGTGCGGACGAGTCGGGGCGGCTGGGGGTAAGCTACCCTCGATGCGGGGTTATACCTCATGCGGGCGATCTGATTGGCCTATGCGGGTGCGAAAAGTTCGGGGCTGAAGGCGCGCATTAGATCTGCGGGCAAGTGGTGACTTTGATCATGTAATGATGCAAGCGGATCTTATAATCTGATTCATGACGCTTGTTGATGCGTAGGTGTTAGTAATCGGCTATGCGCCCGTACTTACCTTGTGCCTGCTTCAATGCGTGTTATTATAGCAGTGGGACACGGTGTTCATGTGTGTTCCTTGGTGCTTTTATATCATAAAGCTGCCGCGATGAGGAAGGTATTCCACGGGCGTGATTGATGTTGTGGGCGTGAGACCCGTTGCTATATTTGAGTGATGACTTGAGGCGTGAGTCACGACTTGACATGGCCTTATTATTGTGAGCGTAGTTTGGTTATCATACATGTCTCTGCTTTATAGACTATTATGATTTCATTTCTGATATTTTTGTTTCACATACAAATTTTTGTTATGCTTGACCTCGCCCGAAGTGCGTTCATCTGCGCGAGTAAAAGTACGCGATCATTGATCCTCGCTCTTAGGAGTCCGATTCGGCGTGTGGGAAAGCTCTGTTTCTCGGAGGTTTATCGGTGGTATAGTCCTGTTATTGTAGGTGTTTACATTCGAGGGGTATGGCGAGCACTGTCCGCCATTGTTGTCGTATCATTTCTTAGAAGTGCATGTAATCTTGTTGTGGCGGGGTTTGTAAAAAGGATTAAAGCGTTCGTGTTGGAAAAAGTTGCTATTTATATTTATCTTAGAAAGGCAAGTTTTCTCAGTTATTGTTTCATATTTCATAATATGTCTTGTATTGTTTATGTTCATTGATTACTCGATGTTGTATCACTAGGGTGCGGGGTAAGGCACGATCATGGGCGGAATCGGGTCGTGACCTGAACTATATGACATTATCGCGTCGAGAATGGTAGGCGTATACCTCATGGGCGGACTTATGTGACTTTATCGCGTCTCAGTTGGTAAGGCGTATGGCGTCCCTCGTAAAGTCGGATTATGTTATGCAAGGTAAGTAAGTTATATGGTAATGAACTTGACGGTTTTTCCTAAGCATGTACGTAAGGATGTGACTATAACTTTTATGTAAAAATGGAAAAAGATAATAAGGTACGATTAAGTTCACGAGATGGTAATGACACGGTAGGATCTGGTATTTACCTTTTTTTTTTTTATACTTGCCCATGTAATTCTTTTGTACAGTTATGATTTGTTTACTGTACCTTGTTTTCCGTTCCATATTAAATTTTGTTATGCGACCCCGAATTTGCGTTAAATGTCGCGAGTTTAGGTCTGTGATTGTGGATCATGAGCTTAGGATCTGGTTGACATTTGAGATGGCTCGATGTTCGGAGTTGTCATGGCTATGTATAATGTCGAAGTGCAGCGGGGCCTTGTCGTAATATTTGTTCAAATCTTAGATATACGTATTCATACGTAAATTTGGGTGACTAGAGTTGTTTACATTGTTAAGCGATGTAGACCACTTTCGGGTAATTTTTATGTTATGGCGACTTATCGGCTTGGCCTTGGTTTTTAAAAAGTGTTATTTATCTTATGATTTATTATGTTGTATGATTAGAAGGTGCCGGGTAGGGCACGATCGCGCTTGAGGTCGGGTCGTGACAAAGTGATATCGAGCGATTAGTCCTCGGAAAGTGTCTGGGCCAGTGTCTAGTAGAGTCTTGATTATCGGTGTGTTGTGCACCACGTCTATGTCGAGGAGGCTGCGGGACATTTAGGATTAGTTTCCATTCTTCTCACTCACGAGATCGTGCGATGAAATTTGTGTTGTTAAGTCGTCTCCCTAACGAGTTATGTTGATTGCGGTACGAGCAAGCGTGGTGACCACTGGAAGGACTATGTGGATTGCGTATCCGGGTTGGTAATGATTGTAGTGTAGTTGGTATTTTGACATACTGACTATACGGAGTTATGTATGAAGTCGGGCGTGTGTTGCCTAGAATGATTTTAGATTACGAGAGTTGGTAAAGACTAACTAGATCTGGGAAGGTATGAAACGATTAAAGAATTCTCATCGAGGTTTCGTATTACTTTGAGATAATTGGGAAAGGATGAGGTATGCGATGAGGCGGTGAACCATAGAAGTCATGTTAAGAAACTTAATGGAATACCGTGTTAATATATTAAGCTACGTGGTAGGCTTAAGAGAATTATGCGGATGAGGTCAGTATAGAGTAAGTAATGGTTGTTGTGATCAAGGCGACACGATTATGGTATTATGAGAAGTTTTTGTACCGTTTCTGGGGATGTAAGGTAGGCTTGGGCGTAGAGTGCGAGCCTAAGAGTATTATTAACCAGAGACCTTAGGTATATATAAGGCCTTCTCGGGCGATAGGATTTATTCGGACTAGGGTAAGAGTTAAGTGCGGCCGGGTGGGGTGAGTACCTATTACGGGTGGCCCATGCTTTGAAATAGAGTGGGATCGGTTGTTAGTAGTTAGCTACGTGGCGAGTCGTGTGGTGCGAGGCCCAGTCTAGTTAATTGTTTCTGGGTTCGTGGATCGTTCCACCGTTCAGTCGGGAGAGCCGGAAATGGCCTTATATTGTTTTATTGAGTGACTCCAAAGATTGGGGGCCAGAATCGGTATGGGGGTTATGTATGTGTTATACCCCGTATTTCCAGAGTATGTACGTGAGGGCGTACGTACAAAAGTTTAAACCTTAAGTAGGCATAAGGGACGAAAATTGTGCACACCCTACGTAAAGAATTGTTTCCCGACGAAAAGTTTTCCAAACCTTGCGAAGGAAAAATTACGGTTGCGACATTTATAATTTTTACGGATTTTTCCGAGAGATATAATATTTTGGACCAACGAGAGGGCGACATGTGTCACCCTCAAGTTGGCGGAAATGGGGGACGATTTCTTGGCACATTTTTTTCAAGGAAAAGGCCTTAAACATTTGGTCAATGTTTGCTAGATATTTTGTCGAGCAGATGGATAAGGTACACATGTGCAAATCTACACCCTCCACTTGCCCTCCACTTGCCTTAATCTTGGCCTTTGAAGGTCCTATAAATACCCCCCCTAAGTTGCAAGAATTCTTCATCCACAAAAATATTTTCCAAGTCTCAAAACTCCTCTCCCTTGTGAGCTTTTTCGTCCAAGCTCTTCCACACTTCTTGTGTTCTAGCAGAAACATACCACTCGCGGTAGAAAAATTGTCTTCAAGTATTGTTGCTATGCCAAAATACTTTAGCCCAAATCCCTTGTAGTATTCCCAAGTCACCTCTATACTAAAAGCCCAGAAATACTACTATACTTCCTTAGTCACTAGACGAAACCCTAGGATAAACTTCATAGTTGGTTGAAGTAGTAAGAAGAAGTTGTGTAGAAACTTCTAAGGGTTTCTTGGAGCGGATTGGAGCGTACATATTAGGAGCTAAACCTTGCTCAGGATCGACTTATATCTTGGATAATTTTTGGCTTATCGAGGTAAATAATCTTATTCTTCTATTGTAATTGGAGATTACATATTGTAGTAGTATAGAAATAAGTATAAGATACATAGAAGGATATTAAAGAAGAGAATTGAGCGTAATTACATTGAAGAATAGAATTGGTGAAATCACGTGAGGAAGAATATAAAGAAGAATTGGCTGTACTTACATGGATTTGTATTCTGATGAACTTGAGTAGTTTGTGGTGAAATGCTGCTTGATTTTAGTAGAATGAGAACCCTCTGCTTAGAACTTTCTCTGAGTAGTCTAGGCGTTGATAGGCGTATTTGACTATTATAGGTTGATACTCTGCGCGACATATTCGACTTGGCGGGTGGATTTACGCCAGGAGGTATGTGATTCTTCCTATCCTCTTGAGCATGATATTTTAAAATATATATATAGTACGGTAGACGTACGTGTGTTAACTGAACATGGATTTACTTGACGTCTTTTGACTTGAGTCTAAATAATAAAAAATCTTAAAGTATTTCAAAAGAATTATGAATCATTTTTGAAAGAAGAGTAATACTTGGTTTTTAAACAAAAAGCTTAAGAGTTATACTAGCTTTATGGGAAGTTAGGTATAACGACTTAAGAAAGATAAAAGGAACGGTTTACTTATGTGTTTATGAAAGACTTGTATTGATTTCTGGAAAGTATAGTAAGATGGTTGGATGAGTAGACAAATTATGATGCTATGTGTGTTAGTGTCTTGTAAACGTTTGTATAAAGAGGTTATTCTTATTGTGCTTATGTTGTTTAACGATAAGCCGTTATGTTAGTATTATACCACTCACCTCTTGACATGATATCAGGGGTTAAGCTGCCCCGTCACGAGGATGCCTAAATGCGGGTCGGGGACCTATGCGAACTCTGAGAGTTCGAGTTAGTGTGCGGGGAATACCTGCATGCGGTCTATGTGGCCGTGCGGAATCGAGAGTCGGGGCGATGCGATGAGTAGCTACCCTCGATGCGGGAATACCTCATGCGGGCCTAGGTGGCTATCACGGACTACGAGTCGAGGATTAGGCATGCGTAATGATACTATGGGCGATTGGCCTTGCGATCATTAGCGACCTAGAAGACACATTACAGTTTACCTATTATTGCTCTTGTTTGTGATGTGGCACTATGTGCGGTTACATTGGTTGCTTAAATACGTGTTTGTAAAATTGGTTTTAAAATGATATGGTTTCATTTAAAGTACTTTCTGATTTCACGTACTTGGTACCTATTATGCGACCTCCCGAGTGCGTTCATCTGCGGTAAGGAAAGCAGTGCTAGATCCGCATCCTTAGAATCTTTACTTTGGTGTCGGGAGCTCAAATGTCTCAGGAGGCTCGACTTTTGGGTATGATCTCACTGTTGTTGTAGATAGTTTTGTACATTCGAGGTATGGCGGGGCCTATCCGCGTAGTTGTTTACTTCAGAAGTGCAGTAGTCTATTATGCAGTTGGGATGTAGCGCGGACTTGGTTTATATATTTATGCGAAAGCGACTTTTCTCGAGATAAAGCGTGTCTCATTTACACTTGTTTCATGTCTTGTTTTATATTCCAGATTACTACGATGTATGACTACTTGGGTGCGAGGTAAGGCACGATCCACGAACCGAGCAGTCGTGACAAAGTAGTATCGAAGCGATTAATCCTCGGAAGGTGTCTACGACCGTATCTAGTAAGTCTTGATTATCGGTGTGTTGTGCACCACGATATCGAGGAGGCTATAGGATATTTAGGATTGGTTTCCATTCTTCTCACTCTGAGATCGTGCCTTAGAAAGTGTTATAAGTTGGACCCCTACGTATTCGTTTTACGTATCGATTATGCCTCGCGCAAAGCAACCGGGCCCGAAGGGCAAAGCGGCCGAGGCTGCTAGTAGGACACGAGGGCGCGAGGCGAGCCCGATCATGCGGCGATACCTCGGTGGCCCGAGTTCCGCAGCGCCCGGCCTAGCGGTATAAGCGCGCGATGGTGATGAGACCACGATACTGCACCTCGGTCCCGGCTGGAAGCGGATGAGATGGGTTACAAAGAGATGGCCCGATTCTTGGCGGGATCGTGGCGAACGTGAGATAAATTTGGATCTGGCGATTCGATTCAGCGATACACATGGTTCACGAGATCGGATAGTTTGAGGCTACGAGTTTTACGAGTTGTAGCCGCTAGAGTTCTGGTGAGGCACGAGGATGATCGCGGGAGTTCATCCGTCGACTCTGACGGATCGTCACGGTGATCGAGGCTTGGAGGCCGTCGGTGGTCTTGGGTTCGCGTCGAGTGCGTGATACCATGATCGGTGGTTTGATTCGTGGGAGCTATCCGGGAGAGCATGCACTTCGGCGGTATGGGATGAGTTCTCGGAGGCTTTTCTCGATCCTTCTTGCCTCGCGGATGAGGAGAACGCAGGCGACAAGTTTTGATCTTTGAGGCGAGAGGCGTCTGATTAGGGAAGTCTGGCGTGGAGTTCGACTCGTTGGCTCGATATGTCCACTGCGTTGGTAGCGATATGGAGGGCGAGTGCCGCTACGTCACCGGGCTAGATGATTATATGGCGAGTCTTGCGCGGTGTAGCTCTTGGCCGGGCATGGATATTGCCGCGTGCGACTCGTGCGCTTGGATGCGAGGCGTAGAAGCGGCAGGTTGGCGAATATCAGCGAAGAGGCTAGGGCGGCATGATATTTTGGTAGCTTCGCGGGGTGGGCGGCCTCGGCGGCGATCTGGGTGCACCACGGCCCGGCTCGAGCACTCTACCTGCCGTCTTGGGGACAACGGGGTATTCGAGGCGGACCGGGGCCTCGGGACTTGGACATCGGGTAGCGAGGTGCTAACGATCGGGACCACCCTCGCCGGTGTGGCCGTCACGGTAGATCCCATTCACGGGAATTGTGATGCGCTACGGGAGTTTGTTTCACTGCGGCCGGCGAGGTCACTTTTACTGTCGGCGAGGCGCAAAGATGGTAGGAGTCGGCTACTGGTCTTTCGCCGGTCTTCTTCATCTCCTACGATTACTCGCCGGGCGAGAACTCGTGGGCGGCAGTCGTGGCGAGTCGGCGCGGGTCGATTCTGCGGTCCTCGAGAACCACGTTTATGCCTTGTCGGTAGGCGGGGACGGGAGGCATCGCCGGATGTAAATCCGTCCACAGTACCTTGCTCGGTTCTTGTTGTGGCGTGTATGCCTTGATAGATCGGGTTCTACCACATCTATATATATCCACTTATTGCTAGTAGGATAGGGATAGAGCACGAGTCTATAGACCACCGAGGTAGCTACGCGATGGGTGATTTGGTGGTAGCTCGGCGGGTATATAGGGCTTGGCCGGTGTCATTATGCGATCGTCGGACCACTGGCGACTTGATAGAGTTGGACATGGCCCGATTCGATGTGATCATGGGTATGGATTGGCTAGCTTCTTGCTACGCCAATGTAGGCTGCGAGGAGAGAGAGTGATGCGGTTCTGTTTCTGAGGCCGGTTATTGAGTGGGAGGAAACAACGTGTCGTAGGGGTAGGTTTATTTCCTACCTCGAGGCTAGGAAGATAGTGCGAAGGGTATATCTACCATCTCGTTCGGGTGTTTGATCTTGAGGCTGCGGTGCAGTTTTGATCGATTCGATGTCGAGAGAGTTCCCAGGTGTTTCGGATGACCTCGCAGGTATCCCTCACGAGAGGAGATAGATATCACGACGTTAGGGGCGTGGCAGTGCCTTGCAAGGGCACCCAGTAGTCATACATCGAGTAACGTGGAATATAAAACAAGGCGAGCTTGATTTATAAAATAAGACATAGTTTATCGAAGAAAAGCTTGCCTTTCGGCATAATATAAATAACTCAAGTTTTGCGATTCATCCCAGTGTACAATAGTACTCTGAGACCTCTACAGGAAGTAAACAACTATGGCGGGACGGGGCCGCCATACCTGGCCCATGCAAAACTATCTGTCTACGGGAGATCGTACCCAAAGTAGAGCCTCGGAGAAGATGGAGCTCACGACACAGCATGAGATCCTAAGGATGTGGATCTAGCACTGCTTGCCACCTGCGGCATGAGCGCGGCCCAGAAGGAGAGTCGATTACAACGGTACTAAGTATGCGAAAGCGTAAAATACTTAAATGAAAACATATCGTTTAAAAACCGGTTTACAAATATGTGTGAAACAACCAAGGAAAGCACGTGAGTATAGCATCCTGAAACAAAACACAATAGGTAAGCTGTAATAGGTCTTGTCTGAGGTGCGAATGATCGAAGCAGGGCCACTCGCCCCGTCGTCATTCTGCAAGCCTAATCTGAACTCGGTCGCGCATGGAGCCCTCGCGTGGGCGCGTGAGGTATAACCCGCGTCGGTAGCTACTCCTCGGCGTAAATCTGGACTCATTGTCGCATGGCCACGACCCGCGTGAGGCATAACCCGCATACTAACACGGAACTCCGTAGCTCGCGTAGGCCCACGGACCGCGTAGAGGTATTCTCGAATCATGGTCCCGGACCGCTGAGTCTACCCGCGTCGGAGCGACAACCCGGTATCGTCTCGAGGTGAGTGATAGTATACTAACATAACAACTTATCTTTAAACAACATAAGCACAACAATGATGCTACCTTTATACAAGCGTTACAAGATACTAACAGCGTAGCATCATATCATGTCTATTTATCAAACCATCTTTATTATTCTTTTCACAATACAAATGCATTATAAACACGTAGGCAAACTTGTTTCTTTTATAAATCTTAAGTGGTTATACTTACTTCCCATAAAGCTAGTATAACTCTTAAGCACATTTTAAAAACCAATTAGTTCTCTTACGATAATATGATTGATAGTCTTTTGAAATGTTTTGATTCTTTATTATTGAGCTTAAGCGTGAGGCATTCCGTAAGTATTATTCGAGCTTAAGTCAAAGACATTATTGCCGTAGTTATTATTCGATTAACACGTATGCGTCTAGTACTATATATATATTGTAAAATATCATGCTTTAGGAAGAATCACATACATACCGTGAAAACCACTGCGAGTTGAATATGTCGCGTGAGAAGTCGACCTATAATAGTCACGGATATCTATCAAAGACTACTCTGAAGGTCATTCTAAGCGGGGTTCATAATTCTACGGTAAGTCGGGCAGCACTTCCCTGCAGGTGAGCTATATAAGTCTCTTTGTGAAAGCAGTCTATGTAAATCTGATTTGATTATTCTTCTTTTAAGCCCTTCTAAGTGATTAATACTTCAATTCTATTACGTGATATACTTCTAAGTATTTATACTTATTCTTATACTACAGCAGTATATATATTCTAATTCAAAGAGGTTAGGATTAGTTACCTCGGTAAGCCCGATAATATCTAGAAAAGTCGCGCTGAGCAAGGTTTTGCTCTAAGTTGTATGCTCAGAACCACAGAAGTTCTTGTGACTTCTACTAAGTACTAAGGTATTTGGGCTAGGGTATTTTGGGCATTATAACGATCTGAAGGTAACTTTTCTACCAAGGGAGGGTAGATTTCGGCTAGGCTAGGGGGTAGGCTCTCGGCCATACAACCTGAGGAGGGAAGAGGTGTTTGGACGAAAAGCTTAAGGGAGAGGAGAGGATTTTTAGACTTGGAAGATAACTTTGTGGATGAATAACTCTTCGTCTCTAAGGGGTATTTATAGCTCAAGCCTTGGCCAGCAATGGCCAAGATGAAGACAAGTGCAAGGCAAGTGTAAGGCGAGATCAAGCCAAGTGCACCTAACTCCTACTCCATGAAACACTCACAAAACACTCATAAAACAAGGCCTAAACAAGGACCCGATCGGCGAGCAGCGCCTCTTTGGGCCTTGATCGTCCAAGCCACCCCTTGCTTCAATGTGAGGGTGACACGTATCACCCTCGTTGGTCAAAATGTTTAAGTCTCTCGGAAAAATCCATAAAAATAAGAAATGGCATGGCGGAATTTACTCGAAAATTTGTGGAAGCGTTTAGTCGGAAAGCGATTCTTTTAGCGAGTTGTGTACAAAATAAAGCGTCGAGCTTATCTTTAAGGCAAGACTTTGTCGTATTCCCTTACGTACATACTGCGGAAATCACGGTATAACATTCTCCTCGCCCAGAAACATTCGTCGAATGTTCCTTCCCAAGCAGTTAGCGAAGAAGCTTAGCGATTGTAAATGCCACCTGCGCCACGAGCAACACATGGCGAAGCGATAGCGAAAATTTACAAGTAGGAAAGTGAATTACGGAGGTGTGGGAATAGGTGAGGATACTTCGCCTCGTGTCCTCTCGGCTTCCCGTATATCGTCATCTCCACGAGCTCGTTCGCCCAAGACTTTGTGGAAGCCACGTCCTTCGTCATGACGCCTAACTTTGGCGATCGACTATCGCTATGGGAATCTCTCATCGATAACCGCCGGTCACTGGACATCGTCGTCCGGGTGTACCACTAGATGGATCCGATACATCTCGCCGGCGTAGATCGTGAAAAAGCGGATGCAGCGCCTCCGGATCGGACGGCGGATCCAGCATGCGCAACGCGCCTGCCTGCGGACAATGCGAAGCGGCCCGATGTACTGAAATTTGAGCTTCCTTCTTCCGAATCTCATCGCACCGCCGTGGGTGGCGCCTAGGAAAACCCAATCATGAACCTCGAACTCAAGATCACGGCGGCGATGATCTGCATCGACTTACATCGACTCTACGAGTGTCGATAGCGCTCTCGGATAAGCTTCCTTATCCACTGCTTTGTACCAAATCTGGTCCCATTAGGCGCCCTCGCCCACGTCGAACCAACTATAGGCGATCTGCACTTCTCCCATACAAGGCCTCGTAGGCGCCATCGAATCTTTGGGTGGTAGCTATTATTATATCACGAACTCAACTGAGGCAAATGATCCTCCCAACCACTAAAGTCAATAACACGCTCATGACATATCCTCGAAGTGCGGATAGTGCGCTCTGCTGTCCGTGCATGCGTGGATGAAATGCGATTACTCGAACTCACTGCGTCCCTAAACCCCTGGAAGGACCTCAGAAGTTAGCGTAAGCGGGCTCCTGCATGCGATATGATCAGTAGGGACTCCGTGCGATCGGCGATCTCTCGGATGTAAAGTCGGCATAATCCTCGGTAGAAAAAGTCGTCTGACGGGAAGAAAGTGGGCTGATTTACGTCGACTGTCGGCGATAACCCGTATAGAATCATGTCTCCTGCGAGTGCGAGGTAATCACTGTGATGAAGTCCGTGTTGATTACCTCACTTCGGTCGGGATCTCGATAAATGCGTAACAAACCACGGGCCTGCGGTGCTCTGCCTTACTGCGACAACACGGGGGCGAGCTACGAACTGCGCAGCGTCCTCTTGAAGCCGTCCCGCGATACACGGATCTAAGGTCGTGGTACATCTTGAGTCGACCGGATGGATAGAGTAGCAGCGTGTGCTTCCCCAAGAACTGCTGCGAAGTCACGAAACATCTGGAACACCTGATGCGCCTCAAACCTTAGCACCCGTGGTGCTACCTCAAGGACCGCGCCTCGCGAAGAGGCGTATCGCGATATCGAATCAAAGGCGGATCCTCGAGCTGTTGCCTCTTCGCCTCGCCGGCGATGGAAGACTCGGCAACCTCGCGAACTCTAACCCATTTGCTATCGGAATCAATCAAGCGGACACGAGGCTCGCTGGCGATGCAAATCACGAACCATGTCCCTCCTCTCTGCTGCACGTCGATGGGCTCCCGTGACTACGACTAAGGCATACGCCTGACATTGGCCTTCCCCGGGTGGTATAGGATATCAACATCGTAATCCTTAAGCAACTCTAACCACCGTCTCTGTCGTAAGTTCGGCTCCTGCGGGTGAAGATATCTTTGGAGAGGCTCTTGTGGTGCGTATAAATATCCACGTGAACCCCGTACAAATAGTGCCTCAGGATCTTGGCGTGAATCACGGTGCGACTCAAATCATGGGTGGGGTAGTTCCTCGTGTTTCTTGGTGTCGGGATGCGTATGCTATAACCTGCCATGCTGCGTCAATACATCCCAACGATGCACGGCGCGTCCTGATACCGACATAACCGTCTGGACCTGCGGAAGAAGTAAAGCGAGGCGATCGTCTCTCTTCGACAGGAAACCACCGCTCTGACATCGATCCGCTGAAACTTGGCTGCCACGAGTCGGCCTAGTCAATGATGCGAAGATAAAGCAAACTTCTCCACGAACGCCGATAATAACTGCAAGGCCGAGCTGCGAACCTGCGCCGGAGTAGTAGGTCTCGGCCAAGTCTGTGCCTCGATCTTGGCGTATCAACTTCGAATACCGTCGGCCCGACAATATGCCCAAGCGCCCGAAGTCAGCAAAACTCGCGTTTGGAAAACTTGGCGTCAAGCTGAGTCTGGAGAAGCGTCGGCCTGATCGCCAAATGCTCGCGTGCTCACTCTGGCGAGAATAAACCAAGATATCATCAATGAACACTATCACAAGCGTGTCCAAAATGGTTTGAACACTCGGTTCATCAAATCCATGAATCTGCGGGCATTGGTCAGACCAAAGACATGACCACGAACTCATAATGCGTCTTAGGTCGGAATGCGATCTAGGGACATCCAGCCTCTCGACTACTTTGATGATAGCCGATCGCGGTCAATCTTGGAAAACATCTCGCACCTGGCTGGTCGAACAAATCATCAATCACGGGAGGGTATACATTCTTAATGGTCACCTTGTTGTTTGCACATGTCAACACCATGCGCGGCGTCGTCTTCTTAACCGCGAACAATCTGGCGCCCCGGGGAGAAACAGGCCTAATGAAACCGCTTCTCTAGCAAATCCCTAAGGTGATCCTTGACTCTCTCTTCGGCGGTGCCGTTACGTATGGCGGAATGGAAATAGGCGAGTATCGGCAATATGTCAATACAAAACTCAATCTCCTCTCGGGAGGATGCGGGAGGTCGTGCAGGAACACGTCGGGAACTCGTGACTACGAGGCCGGTGAAAATCTGGTACATGACCTCGATATCAAACACGAACTAGATGGTAGATATACCGCCGCACCGTCTTCCAGCCTTGGTAGGAAATAAACCTACCACCGGCGTCTGTGCTCCTCGCTCGACCAATGGCTCGCCGGGAAGCTGGAACCGTACTACTCTCTCTCTGCGGTCTACATTGGCATAGCAAGCTAGCCAATCCGTCCCATAATCACGTCGAAGTCAATCATCTCGACTCTGTCAAGTCGGCTGGTCAGGCGGCGTAAATAGTCACGGGACAAGCTCATATACCGTAGAGCTACCAGAATCACCAGGCGTAGCTACCTCGAAAGAGGTCTATGGACTCGGGCTCTATCCACTATCCTATTAGCAACAAGGGAGATATATGGGGCCAGTAGAACCGGATCTATCAAGCATACACGTCAAACCCGAGCGATAAGGTACACAGTGGCGACGTCGGTGAGGCCTCACGATCTGTCGGTGGACAAAGCATATATGCGGTTACGAGGACGCTAGGCGAGACGAGCCACGACCTGCCGCGACCTGCGACCCGAGCACCACGCCTCGGGCGATAAGCTGTAGGAGATGATGAGCGGCCACAGAACTGAAGGTGGGCCTACCGCGTGCCCCGGTCGGGCGATCCCTGCCAAAGTGACCTGCGGCCACTGGCGTAACAAGATCCATAAGTAGTACCACACTTCGTAATGGGATCTCTGCGTCGGCCCAGCTGAGGTGGTCCGTCGGCGATACTCTGCTCTGCGGGCGTGAAGCCACAGGGCCGCAGTACGCCCTCGAAAACTACGGTGTCTTGAGGGCGGTGCGAGAGTGCTCTGGTGGCGTGGTGCGAATCTAGGCTAGCTGCTTGAGGCCGCCCGCGCGATAACCACGAGAAAACCCTCCGTCACGGCCTTGCCTGGCGATGTCGTCGACTGCGTCGACCTGCGCTCGCCGCGTCGAGGCGTGAGCTGCGTGCGGGTAATGTCCATACGGTGGAAAACCCCGCGTGACTCGGCCATATAGTCGTCTAGCGGTGACATAGCGGTGCACCTATCCTCATATCTGCTGCAATCTTTGGGACATATCGAGCCAAAGAATCAAACTCGACATTGTACTCACGGCGGTCGTCCTCTGCCTCGGTGGTAAAAATCTATCGGCCGCGCCCTCGCCATGCGTGGAGGCAAGAAGTGAGTGAGAAAGCCTGCGAGAACTTCGTCCCGTATGGCGGGGCCGCGTGCTCTCCGGGATAACTCCGTGAATCAAACCAATCGGCTGCGGTATCACGCGACCTATGTGAACCAAAGATCACGGACTCGGTCTCGGCGCCACGATCGCTCTCAAAATCCTCTGAAGGCGGCGGATGAACTCCTGCGGATCATCCTCGGCCTCGACCCATAAAACTCGGCGTGTTTCTGACTCAAGAAATCTCGTAGCCTCAGGCTATACGCCTCGGGTGTACCACGGGTGCGGCTGGCTGGAGGCTGGGCTGCCGCGTCAATCTCTCTCGTGTCGGGCCTGACTTTAGCCAAAAGGGCCATCTCCTTGTACCTAACTCCTCGCCCGGTGTGGGGCGGGAGGTGTGGATGCTGTGGTCTCTTTGAATTGGCGGCGTCATAGAACTCGCCGTCTACGGTATAGGCGGGCACGAGCCCTCGTGACTCTGGGTGTCACTGCTGCGACTCCTCATTGCCTTGCCGCCACGGGCGGGTTGCCTTACGTGGAGGCATAAGCTATTACGGGAAAGGAATACGTTAGAGGGTCGACCTATAACCACGGCTCTAAGCACGATCTCGGAATGAGAAGAATGAAACCAATCCTAAATATCCTATAGCCTCACGATTATTGGTGTGGTGCCTGACAGATAATCGAACTACTAGATACGATGCAGACACTTTCAGAGATTAAGCGCTCTGATACCACTTTTGTCACGACCCGTTCGGGGCGTGGTGCCTGCAAGGGCACCCAGTAGTCATACATCGAGTAACGCGGAATATAAAACAAGGCGAAGCGATTTATAAAATAAGACATAGTTTATACGAAGAAAAGCTTGCCTTTCGGCATAATATAAATAACTCAAGTTTTGCGATTACATCCCAGTGTACAATAGTACTCTGGACCTCTAGGAAGTAAACAACTATGGCGATCAGGGCCGCCATACCACGGTACAAAACTATCTACAATACGGGAGATCATACCCCAAAGTAGAGCCTCGGAGAAGATGGAGCTCACGACACAGCCTTGAATCCTGAGGATGTGGATCTAGCACACTGCCCTTACCTGCGGCATGAGCGGCCCAGAAGGAGGTCGATTACAACGGTACTAAGTATGCAGCGTAAAATACTTAAATGAAAACATATCATTTAAAAACCGGTTTACAAATATGTGTGAAACAACGAGAAAGCCGTGCGTAGTATCATCCTAAACAAAACAACAATAGGTAGCGTAATAGGTCTTGTCTGAAAGTGCGAATGATCGAAGCAGGGCCACTCGCCCCATCGTCGTGCAAGCCTAATCTGAACTCGAGTCGCATGGGCCACTTCGCGTGGGCGCGTGAGGTATAACCCGCGTCGAGGGTAGCTACTCCTCGGCGTAAATCTGGACTCATTGTCGCATGGCCCATGAGCCGCGTGAGGCATAACCCGCATACTAACACGGAACTCCGTAGCTCGCGCTAGGCCCCACGGACCAGCGTGAGGTATTCTCGAATCATGGTCCCGGACCGCTGAGTCTACCGCGTCGGAGGCGGCAACAACCGGTATCGTCTCGAGGTGAGTGATAGTATACTAACATAACAACTTATCTTTAAACAACATAAGCCTGACAAGGATGCTACGCTATACAAGCGTTACAAGATACTAACACACATGTAGCATCATATCGTGTCTATTTATCAAACCATCTTTATTATTCTTTTCCTGATACAAGTGCATTATAAACACACGTAGGCAAACTTGTTTCTTTTATAAATCTTAAGTGGTTATACTTACTTCCCATAAAGCTAGTATAACTCTTAAACACATTTTAAAAACCAATTAGTTCTCTTACGATAATATGATTGATAGTCTTTTGAAATGTTTTGATTCTTTATTATTGAGCTTAAGCGTGAGGCATTCAGTAAGTATTGTCGAGCTTAAGTCAAAGACATTGCGTAGTTATTATTCGATTAACACGTATGCGTCTACAGTACTATATATATATTGTAAAATATCATGCTTTAGGAAGAATCACATACCATACCGTGAAAACCACACGAAGTTGAATATGTCGCGGAGAGTGACTATAATAGTCACGAATATCTATCAAAGACTACTCTGAAGGTCATTCTAAGCGGGGTTCATAATTCTACGGTAAGTCGGGCGACTTCCCTACGGTGAGCTATATAAGTCTCTTGTGAAAGCAGTCCTATGTAAATCTGATTTGATTATTCTTCTTTTAAACCCTTAAGTGATTAATACTTCAATTCTATTACGTGATATACTTCTAAGTATTTATACTTATTCTTATACTACAACAGTATATATATTCTAATTCAAAAGAGGTTAGGATTAGTTACCTCGGTAAGCCCGATAATATCTAGAAAAGTCGCGCTGAGCAGGTTTTGCTCTAAGTTGTATGCTCGAGAACCACAGAAGTTCTTCACAACTTCTACTAAGTACTAAGGTATTTGGGCTAGGGTATTTTGGGCATTATAACGATACAAGAAGGTAACTTTTCTACCAAGGGAGGGTAGATTTCGGCTAGGCTAGGGGGTAGGCTCTCGGCCATACAACCTGAGGGAGGAAGAGGTGTTTGGACGAAAAGCTTAAGGGAGAGGAGAGGATTTTTAGACTTGGAAGATAACTTTGTGGATGAATAACTCTTCATCTCTAAGGGGTATTTATAGCTCAAGCCTTGGACAATGGCCAAGATGAAGACAAGTGCAAGGCAAGTGTAAGGCGAAGATCAAGCCAAGTGCACCACAACTCTACTCACAAAACACTCACAAACACTCGCAAAACACTCACAAAACAAGGCCTAAACAAGGACCCGATCGGCGAGCCAACACACCTCTTTGGGCCTTGATCGTCCAAAGCCACCAGCTGCTTCCAATGTGAGGGTGACACGTATCACCTCCGTTGGTCCAAAATGTTTCGTCTCTCGGAAAAATCCATAAAAATAAGAAATGGCATAGCGGAATTTACTCTACGAAGTGTGGAAGCGTTTAGTCGGAAAGCGATTCTTTTAGCGAGTTGTGTACAAAATAAAGCGTCGAGGCTTATCTTTAAGGCAAGACTTTGTCGTATTCCACCGTACATACTCTGCGGAAATACGAGGGTATAACAATAGAGTTTTGTATCGATGTCTTTGCGGACACTCGGCTATTTCCATTCGCCATCTGAATGGCACTTAGGGAGTTGAGAGAGTTGAAGGACCGGTGAGAGATTTCTTTGGAGAAGGGCTTCATCGAGCCTAGTGTTTCTCCACAGGGCGCCAGATGTGTTCGTAAGAAGAAGAAGGGCGGGGCCGCTGCGCATGTGTTGATTCTGAGCGGTGAACAAGGTGACCATTAAACGAATACCCCGCTTCCGGGATTGATGATTTGTTCGACCGGTTGCGAGTGCGAGATGTTTCTCAGATTGATCTGCGATCGGGCTATCATCAGTGCGAGTTAGAGGCGGATGTCCCTAGGACTACATTCGGACGTGCGAACGCTATGAGTTGAGTTATGTCTTTCGGTTTGACAATGCTCGCCGCTATTCATGGATTTGATGAGCCGAGTGTTCAAGCCATTTTGGACACGTTTGTGATAGTGTTCATTGATGACATCTTGGTTTATTCGCTCAGGCGAGGAGCATGCGAGCATTTGAGGTGTCTTGAGATTTCTCGAGACCGGTTATGCGCCAAGTTTTGAAGTGTGAGTTAGTTGACTTGGTGGCATTTCTTGGAGCACATTGTTTGGGGCGATGGTATTGGTGGATCGGCGAAGATCGGCGATCGAGTTGGCCTAGACCTCTTACTCCGACAAGGTGCGCGACTTCTGGGCCTGCGAGTTCTTATCGGCGGTTCGTTGAGAAGTTTGCTTCTATTTACGCACCATTGACTAGGTGACTCGGAGCGGCTAAGTTTTAGTGGTGATGCTTGCGGCGGGGTTTCCGGCTACTAAAGAGAGGTTGGCGGCCGCCCGATTCTTACTCTTCGGAGGTCGGACGGTTATGTAGTGTATTGTGATCGTCGGCGTCGGGCTTGGATGTGTGTTGATGCGGCGGGGTAAGGTTATAAGCGTCTGACTCTCGGCGACTCGAAGCGTAGGAAAAATTACCCCGCGTGATTTGGAGTTAGCGGCGGTGATTCACGCCTTGAAGATCTGGAGGCCTATTTGTATGGAGTTCATGTGGATATTTACGGACCACAGAGCCTCGGTATATCTTGACGGAGGAGTGAACTTACGGCGAGGCGGTGGTTAGAGGCTCGAGATTATGATGTCGACATCTGTACCATCCCGTCGGGGAAGGCCAATGTTGTGGCGGATGCCCTTAGTCGTGGGTCGATGGGAGTCTATCGGATGCGACCGGAGAGGAGGGCATGGTCGCGAGTTGCATCGACTAGCGAGCCTTGAGTCAGATTGATTGATTACGATAGTAGTGGGGTTCGAGTTCGAGAGGTTGCGAGTCTTCCATCGTCGAGGTGAAGAGCGGATTTGAGATCTGTTTGATGTGGTATCGTGATCTGGCGCTTCATGAGGAAGAGTCGCTTTGAGTACTTTGATAAGTCTTGAGGTTTGAGAAGCGAGTTGTGTGTTCGGATATTGCGGGACTTGGCGGGAGGTTCTAGGAAGCACCTGCGCGCGTTACTCTATCCATCGAATTCGACAAAGATGTACCACTACCTCGGATCGTGTATTGGTGGGATGGCTTGAATAGGGGCGTTGCGAGTTTGTGGTTCGATGCGTGTTGTCGGCGGTGAAGGTCTGACACGGAGGCACGGTGGATTATTGCGAGCGATAGAGATCAGGCACGGAAGTGGGAGGTGATCAGCATGGACTTTATCACGGGATTACCTCGCTTTCGGAGGAAGCATGATTCTATCGGGTTATCGTCGGCGGTGGCGAAATCAGCCCACTTTCTTCCGTCGGGGCGACTTTTAGTGAGATTATGCGGACTTTACATCAGAGATCGTCGGTGCGTGGGGTCTATTTATATCATATCTTACGAGAGCCGGTTCACGGCTAAACAGAGTCTTTCGAGAAGGGTTTAGGGGCCTTGGTGAGCACAGTCTGCATTCCATCCTCGAGCGACAGACGGTCGCACTATCGGACTCTTGAGATATCTGCGAGCTTTGTGTTATTGACTTGAGGGTATTTGGGAGGATCGTTTTCCTCTAGTTGAGTTTGCGTATAATAATAGCTACCACTCGGTATTGAATGGCCTTATGAGGCCTTGTATGGAAGAAGTGCGGTCGCCGATAAGGCCTGGTTTGATAAGCGAGAGTGCGATTAGTAGGACGGACACAGTTGTGACGATGGATAAAGTAAAGCTTATCGGGAAGGCGATTCTTGGCGGCTTCGAGTCGGCGAAGTCGTATCACGAATCATCGTCGTCGGCATGAGTTTGAGGTTGATGATTGGGTTTTCTGAAGGTGTCACCCATGAAGGGTGTGATGAGATTTGGGAGGAAAGGAAGCTCGGCCCAGTACATTGGGCACTTATCAGTTGTCGCGAGGTAGGCAAGGTTGCCTATGAGTTGAATCTGCCGTCCGTCTGGAGGCATTGCATCCGGTTTTCATGTTTCTATCTTTGAGGAGATGTATCGGGGATCCATCTAGGGTGCACCCGATTGGCGATGTCGGTGTGGGGTTATCGTATGAGAGATTTCCATAGCGATGTCGATCGTCAAGTTAGGCGTCTGCGGACAAAGGGCGTGGCTTCGTCAAAGTCTTGTGGCGGAGCACGGGGAGAGATGGCGTGGGAAGCGATGAGGACATGAGGCGAAGTATCCTGCTTTATTCCCCACCTCCGGGTAACTCACTTTCCCTACTTGTAAATTTTCATTGACATATTTGCTTAAGTGTTGTATTATGGCCATGTGTGGCATTTGCAAGCTATTTAAGTTATGAGGAACTTTATCGTTATACATGTCTTGGGAAGGAACATTCGGGCGAATGTTTCTAAGGAGAAGAATGTTATACCCGTATTTCAGTATATGCGTGAGGCGTGCGTCTGAGTTTAAACATTAAGTAGGCATAAGGGGCGAAAATTGTGCACACCTACGTAAGAATTGTTTCAGGCGAAAAGTTTTCCAAACCTTGCGAAGGAAAAATTACGGTTCGCGACATTTATAATTTTTCACGGATTTTCAGAGACATAATATTTTGGACCAGCGAGAGGCGACATGTGTCACCCTCGAGTTTCTTGCGAAATGGGGGCGATTTCTTGTACGTTTTTTCAAGGAAAAGGCCTTAAACATTTGGTCAATGTTTGCTAGATATTTTGTGGAGTAGATGGATAAGGTACACGTGTGCAAATCTACACACTCACTTGCCCTCCACTTGCCTTAATCTTGGCCTTTGAAGGTCTATAAATACCCACAAGTTGCAAGAATTCTTCATCCACAAAAATATTTTCCAAGTCTCAAAACTCCTCTCCCTTGTGAGCTTTTAGTCAAGCTTTTCCCCACTTGTGTTCTGGCGAAACATACCCCCCTCCATTGGTAGAAAAATTGTCTTCAAGTATTGTTGCTATGCCAAAATACTTTAGCCCAAATCCCTTGTAGTATTCCCAAGTCACCTCTATACTAAAAGCCCAGAAATACTACTATACTTCCTTAGTCACTAGACGAAACCCTCGGAGAAACTTCATAGTTGGTTGAAGTAGTAAGAAGAAGTTGTGTAGAAACTTCTAAGGGTTTCTTGGAGCGGATTGGAGCGTACATATTAGGAGCTAAACCTTGCTCAGGATCGACTTATATCTTGGATAATTTTGGGCTTATCGAGGTAAATAATCTTATCCTTCTATTGTAATTGGAGATTACATATTGTAGTAGTATAGAAATAAGTATAAGATACATAGAAGGATATTAAAGAAGAGAATTGAACTGTAATTACATTGAAGAATAGAATTGAACTGAAATCACATCAGAAGAATATAAAAGAAGAATTGAACTGTAATTACATAGAATTTGTATTCTGATGAACATGAGTAGTTTGTGGGTAGGAAATCTTTGATTTTCAGTAGAATAGAGAACCCTACTGCTTAGAACTTTCTCTGAGTAGTCTAGGCGTTGATAGGCGTGTTGACTATTATAGGTTGATACTCTGTGCGCGACATATTCGACTTGGCGGTGGATTTCGCCAGGAGGTATGTGATTCTTCCTATCCTCTTGAGCATGATATTTTAAAATATATATATATATGATGCGGTGAGCGTGCGTGTGTTAACTGAACATGGTTTTACTTGACGTCTTTTGACTTGAGTATAAATAATAAAGAATCTTGAAGTATTTCAAAAGAATTATGAATCATTTTTGAAAGAAGAGTAATACTTGGTTTTTAATCAAAAAGCTTAAGACTTATACTAGCTTTATGGGAAGTTAGGTATAACGACTTAAGAAAGATAAAAGGAACGGTTTACTTATGTGTTTATGAAAGACTTGTATTGATTTCTGGAAAGTATAGTAAGATGGTTGGATGAGTAGACATTTTATGATGCTATGTGTGTCAGTGTCTTGTAAACGTTTGTATAAAGAGGTTATTCTTATTGTGCTTATGTTGTTTAACGATAAGCCGTTATGTTAGGCTTATACCACTCACCTCTTGACATGATATCTGGGGTTAAGCGCCCCGTCACGAGGATGCCTAAATGCGGGTCGGGGACCTATGCGAACTACGAGTTCGAGTTAGTGTGCGGGAATACCTCATGCGGTCTATGTGGCCATGCGGACTCACGAGTCGGGGCGATGCAGGAGTAACTACCCTCGATGCGGGAATACCTCATGCGGGCCTAGATGGCTTTATCGCGGTGCGAAGTCGAGATTTGGTATGCATAATGATACTATGGGCGATTGGCCTTGCTTCGATCATTCGCAGCCTAGAGAAGACCTGTTACAGTTTACCTATTATTGCTCTTGTTTGTGATGTGGCACTATGTGCGGTTACATTGGTTGCTTCGTACATGTTTGTAAAATTGGTTTTAAAATGATATGGTTTCATTTAAAGTACTTTACAGTTTCACATACTTGGTACCTGTTGTACTGACCTCCTTCGGGGGGCTGCGTTCATGCCGCAGGTAAGGGAAAGCAGGTGCTAGATCCGCATCCTTAGGATCTTTGCTTTGGCGTCAGGAGCTCCATCTTATAGGAGGCTCGACTTTTAGGTATGATCTCCTGTTGTTGTAGATAGTTTTGTACATTCGGGGTATGGCGGGGCCACGTCCGCCATAGTTGTTACTTCCCAGAAGTGCGTAGTCTATTATGCGGTTGGGATGTAGCGCGGACTTGGTTTATTTATTTATCTTAGAAAAGCGACTTTTTCTCGGATAAAGCGTGTCTCATTTTACACTTGTTTCATGTCTTGTTTTATATTCCGCGATTACTCGATGTATGACTACTTGGGTGCGGGTAAGGCACGATCCGCGAACCGGAGCAGATCGTGGCGATATGTATGCTAGTATGAGTGGGAAATGCGGAAGAGTGCGACCCGATGAAAGTTAGCGACCAAGTGTAAAGGAATAGAGCGAATTCGTAAGGACCTTTCAAGGTAGCTACGCGCCAGGTGTCGGTAGTAGTTGGCGGGTATATGAAATTTGCGGTGATGATCTGATCGTCGGACCACTAGTAGACCTAGTAGAGATGATTCGGCGGACTTTGAGGTCATTATGAGTATGGACTAGTTGGCTTCGTGAGTGCCAAGGTTGACATTTTCGTATAAGTATTGTTATGTGGCCATGGGTGGCATATGTTGTATGAAGGTTGTTGTAAAAGGAGACTATGTTGCTATCTAATTAGATTGGACTCCGAAAGAACATTCGGGGACGAATGTTTCTAAGGGGAGAAAAATGTTACACCCCGTAAGTCCAGGACATGTTTAAGAGAATGTACGTAAGGAACACAAGACTTGAAATTAGTGCGAAAGGAAGAATTGTTTTTTCAGCGGAAAATCTTAGCGTCGGAAAGGAAAAATGTTCGTTGAGGAGAATTGGATTCTCAAAATTCATTAATTGAGGATTATAGAATGTATTTTCATTATAGAAATTTATTTTTACGGATTTGGTCACGTGGGGCCCGCTTTAGAAGAATTTTCGTTTTGTGGGACCCATGAGGTTCTGAATTTTATGGATGAATGGGAGGAAGCGTGGCACCCCGCATGGTCTTGGACGAATTGAGACAAGGGTATAATGGTCATTTGACCAAAGTTTAGATGACAAAGTCTTTCAAGCTAAGAGCTTGACATTGTTGACTAAGTCAAGAGCCACTTGGCTTGATCTCATTCATCCAATTTTAACATGTGTTGTAATCTAGACCCTCCAATGTGTTATATATCATCCTAAGTAGCAAGACTTAACTCACAACACTTAGAAAAAATTGAAGAACACTTGTTCTTGAAACATTGCTCTCGGCTTTGAGCATTTGTGAACAAGAATTTTTTTAATTGTTGTCCAATATTCACAAGACTTTAACCCAAGGCCCCTAAGGGTATTGTAAGGATATATCAATAGAAAGATCCCGGAAAAACCGCATTTTTACGTTAGTCGCAAGGCGAAAACCCAAGGTGTTCTTCAACTTTGAAGTTGGAAATAGAAGAGGAGTTTTCCTGAGTGTTATACCCGTATTTCCGGTATATGCGTGAGGCGTGCGTGCGAAAGTGTAGCCTTAAAAGTTTAGGCCTAGGGCGTTTTTGGGCCAACTCACACAAAGAATCGTTTTTCGGCGAAGCGTTTTACGACTCGCGTAGGGTAAATTCGGCTATGTCATTTCTAATTTTTGTGGATTTTTAGGCGGCGGAACCTTTTTGGACCAACGAGAGGGTGACACTTGTCACCTCAGTGGGCGGCAAGTGGCCTTTGCCTTGGGCGATTGAGAGGTTTTGGGGCTTAAAACATGGACCTTTGTTTGTGGAGTGATTTGAGGAGTAGGTTAGGGGCACTTGGGCAAATCTTGGCCCTCACTTGCCCAGCTTGGCGATCTTGGCCACTTGGTTTCCTATAAATACCCCTCTCTTTGAAGACTTATTCATCACAAATTTCCATGTCTAAATCCTCCTTCCCCCTTGTGAGCCATCGTCTAAGCCTCATCCCCCACTTGAGAAGCCTTGGCCGAATACCCATAAAAAAGCCTGGCCAGAAACACTACCCACTCCCTTGGTAGAAAAGTTGCCTTCTAGTATTGTTATAATGCCCAAAATACCCTAGCCCAAATCCCTTTTAGTATTTAAGTTGAAGTTGTTGGAAACTTCTAAGGGTCCTTGGAGCTTTTGGAGCGTGCAAATTAGGAGCTAAACCTTGCTCCGGATCGACATATATCTAGGATATTATTGGGCTTATCGAGGTAAATAAACTTGTCCTTCTTTTGTAATTAGAGAATACATACTGTAGAAGTATAGAAATAAGTATTAAATACTTAGAAGGATATTCTGAGAATAGAATTGAGCTATTATCACGGTAGAAGGGTTTAAAGAAGAATAATTGAACTATACTTACTTAGAATTTGTTTTCACTGATGGACTTGAGTAGCTCATGGGTAGGGAAGTCTTTGCTGATTTTAGTAGAATATAGAACCCTCTGCTTAGAACTGTTTACAGAATAGTATAGACGTTGATAGACGTATTTGACTATTATAGACACTTGGCAGGTGGATTTCGCCGAGAAGGTGTGTGATTCTTCCTAAAGCATGATATTTTCAAATATATATATATGATGCGGTGAAGCGTCGTGTGTTAACTGAATAATAACTACGGCAATGTCTTTTGACTTAAGCCTGAATAATAACTACGTCAAAGTCTTTTGACTTAAGCCTGAATAATGAGAGTCTTGATGCATTTCAAAAGAATACTGAATCATTTTAACAGAAGAGAACTAATTGGTTTTTAAACAAAAAAGCTTAAGAGTTATACTAGCTTTATGGGAAGTTAGGTATAACAACTTAAGATTTAAAAAAGGAACAATTTACTTATGTGTTTATAACAGACTTATATTGATTTATGAAAGAATAATAAAGATGGTTTGATAAGTAGACATGATATGATGCTATGTGTGTTAGTGTCTTGTAACGTTTGTATAAGAGGGTATCCTTGTTGTGCTTATGTTGTTTAACAATAAGCTGTTATATTAGTATTATATCACTCACCTCTTGAAATGTTCAGGGGTTAAAACGCCCTCCGTCACGGGGTAGACTTCGGTGATGCAGGACCGTGATTGAGAATACCTCATGCGGGTCCGGGGACCTATGCGAACTACGAGTTCGAGTTAGTGTGCGGGGTTATACCTCGTCATGCGGTCTATGTGGCCATCTGGACTACGAGTCGGGGCGATGCAGGAGTATCTACCGTCGATGCGGGGTTATACTATGCGGGCCTATGTGAGTGGCCTATACGGACTACGAGTCGAGATTAGGCTTGCGTGGTGATCTACGGGCAATTGGCCTGCTTGATCATTCGCGACCTAGAAAAGACGATTCTGATTTACCTATTGTTGCTCTTGTTTATGATGTGGCACTATGTGCGGTTACATTAGTTGTTTATGCGTATTTATAAAATTGGTTTTAAAATGATTTCATTTAAGTACTTTCTGATTTCACATACTTAGTACTGTTATGCCGACCTCGCCCGAGTGCGTTCATCTGCGGTAAGAGCAGCAGTGCTAGATCCATCCTTAGGATCTTTGCGTTGGTGTCGGGAGCTCCGTCTTATCGGAGGCTCTACTTTTGGGTATGATCTCCACTGTATTGTAGATAGTTTTGTACATTCGGTATGGCGGGAACTGTCCGCCATAGTTGTTTACTTCCTTAGAAGTGCAGTAGTCTATTATGCAGTTGGGATATAGCTGCAAAACAATGTTTATATATTTATCACGAAAAGGCAAGCTTTTCTTTAGATAAAGCTATTTCTCCTTTTTAATAATGTTTCTTGTCTTGTTTTATATTTAGCTGATTTTTCTCGATGTATGGTTGCAGGTGCGGGTAAGGCACGATCCGAACCGAGCAGTCGTGACAAAAGTGGTATCGAGCGATTAATCCTCGGAAAGTGTCTCTGAACCGTATCTAGTAAGTCTTGATTATCGGTGTGTTGTGCACCACGCAATGTCGAGAGGCTATAGGATATTTAGGATTAGTTTCCATTCTTCTCACTCGATCGTGCTTTAGAGGCGTGTTAAGTTGGACCCTCTAACGTATTCCTTTTACATGCGATTATGCCTCGCGTAAGGCAACCGGGCCCGAGAAGGGCAAAGGCGGAGGAGGCTGCTAGTGGGACACCTAAGTCACGAGGCTCGAGCCCGGTCGATGCAGGGCGGCGAGTTCTACGCGCCGCCGACCCGAGAGGTTTAGGAGCGCGGCGATGGGCGATGAGACCACGATACCTACACCTCGATCCCGCGGCTGGAAGCGAGATGAGATAGATTCTGAAGAGATGGCGATTCTTGGCGGGATCGTGGCGAACATGAGGAGCGGTGAATCTGGCGATTCGATTCCGGCCCGATAGCACCGTGGTTCACGAAGCGAGCGATTTGAGCTACGGGATTTCTGAGTTGTAGCCGCGAGTTCTGGTCGAGGCGGAAGGATGATCGCGAAATTCATCAAGCGATTCTGAAGGATCGTCACGGGTGATCAGCGTCGAAGAAGTCCGTGACGCCGGTTCGCATCGGCTCGTGATCTGCGGATCGATTGGTTTGATTCGTGGGAGTTATCGGGAAACCGCGTCCCGGCTACTTAGGATGAGTTCTCGGAGGCTTTCCTCGCTCACTTCTTGCCTCGCGGATGAGAGAGGCGCGGGCGATAGATTTTATTCTTGAAGCGAGAGGGCCACGATTAGGGAGTACAATGTCGAGTTTGATTCATTGGCTCGGCATGTCAGCGTTAATGCGAATATGGAGGAGAGTGCACGCTACGTCACGGGCTAGATGATTATATGGCGAATCTTGTGCGGGTGTTTCTCTTGGCCGGGTATGGACATTACCGCATGCGAGCTCGTACTCTTGGATGCGAGGCGTAGAGGCAAGCGGGTTGTGGCGGCGAGAAGAAGGCCGGGGCGGCGAAGTCTTTTGGTAGCTATCGTGGTGGGCGGCCTCGGCGGCGATCTGATTTGCACCGGCCGGCTCGAGCACTCTGCCGTCCTCAGCCTGGCCCGGAGATATTGAGGCGGACCGAGGACCCGAGGCTTGAGCGTCGAGCGGCGAGAAGTGCGGCGTCGAGACCACCCGCCCACCGGTGTGGCGTCTGGTAGATCCCGCCGGGAGTTGTGGTGCTGCTACGGGAGCTTGTTTGATTGTGGCGGCGAGTCACTGCGGCTGTCAGGCGAGGCGGTCACGAGATAGTAAGTCGGCCTACGAGTTCTTTTCTTGGTCTTGCCATCCCAAGCGATTTACTCGCCCGGGCGAGGGTACTCGTGGACGGCGGTCGCGGCGAAGTCGTGGCTCGGGTCGATTCAGCGGTCCTCGAGCGCATTTATACCTTGTCGGTAGGCGGGATCGGGAGGCCTCGCTGATGTAAATCACGCGGTACCTTATCGGTTCTGGATTTGATGTGTATGCCTTGATAGATCGGGTTCTACTCTGTCTATATATCTCCACTTATTGCAAGTAGGATAGGGATAGAGCACGAGTCCATGGACCACTTTCGAGGTAGCTACGCGATGGGTGATTCGATGGTAGCTCGGCGGGTATATAGGGCTTGTCGATGACCATTCTGATCGTCGGACGGCGACTTGATAGAGTTGGATATGGCGATTCGATGTGATCATGGGTATGGATTGGCTAGCTTCTTGCTACGCCAATATAGGCTGCGAGGAGAAAGTAATGCGGTTCGATTTCTGAGGCCGGTTGTTGAGTGGGAGAAGCTTTGTATCGCCAGGGTAGGTTTATTTCCTACCTCGAGGCTAGGAAGATGATGCGAAGAAGTACATCTACCATCTCGTTGGTGTTTGATAATGAATTTGCGGTGCAGATTTTGATCGATTCGATGGTCGAGAGAGTTCCCGGGCGTGTTTCGGGCGACCTCCGGGTATCCTCACGAGAGAGATAGAGTTTTGTATTGATGTCTTTGCGGACACTCGGCCTATTTCCATTCGCCATCTGAGAATGGCACTGCCGAGTTGAGAGAGTTGAAGGACCAGTGCGAGATTTCTTTGGAGAAAGGGCTTCATCAGGCCTAGTGTTTCTCCACAGAGGCGCGGTATTGTTCGTGAAGAAGAAGGGCGGGGCAGCTGCGCATGTGTGTTGATTCTGACGGTGAACAAGGTGACCATTAAACGAATACCCCGCTTCCCGGGATTGATGATTTGTTCGACCGATTGCGAGTGCGAGTGTTTCTCAAGATTGATCTGCGAGCGGGCTATCATCAGTGCGAGTCGAGAGGTGGATGTCCACAGGTGCATTAGGACGTGCGGGCATTATGAGTTCGAGGTCATGTCTTTTGGGTTGACGATGCTCGTGGTATTCATGGATTTGATAAGCGAGTGTTCAAACCATTTTGGACACGTTGTGATAGTGTTCATTGATGATATCTTGGTTTATTCGCTCGGGCGGGAGCATGCGGGCATTTGAGGCTGTCTTGTGATTCTCGAGACCAGCGATTATCGCCAAGTTTTCCAAATGTGAGTTTTGGTTAACCGGTGGCTTTTCTTAGGCATATTGTGAGTGATGGTATTGGTGAATCGGCCAAGATTGAAGCGATCGGGAGTTGGCCTCGACCTCTTACTCAGCGAGGTTCGCGATTTTACGGGCCTTGCGAGTTGTGCTCGGTTCGTAGAAGTTTGCTTCTATCTGCACCGTTGACTAAGTGACTCGGAAGCGTCTAAGTTTGATTGGTGATGCTTGTGGCGAGGTTTCGATTCTTGAAGGAGGCGGCGGCGCCCGTTCTTACTCTTCGAGAGGTCGAGCGGTTATATCGTGTATTGTGATCGTCGAGCATCGGGTTGGGATGTGTGTTGATGCGGCGGGGCAAGGTTATAGCGTATGCATCCGGCGGTGAAGAAACACGAGGAACTACCCGCGTGATTTGGAGTTAGCGGCGGTGATTCACGCCTTGAAGATGCGGAGGCACTACTTGTATGGGGTTCGTGTGGATGTTTATTCGGACCACAAGCCTCGGTATATCTTGACCATAGGGAGGCTGAACTTACGGCGAGCGGTGGTTAGAGTTGCTTAAGGATTACGATGTTGATATCTGTACCACGAGAAGGCGATGTTGTGGCGAATGCTCTTAGTCGTAGGTCGATGGGAGTCTATCGGATGTGCGGCGGAGATGAGGACATGGTTCGTGATTTGCATCGATTAGCGAGCCTTGGTGTCCGTTTGATTGATTACGATAGCGGTGGGGTTCGAGTTCGTGAGGTTGCGAGTCTTCCATCGTCGAGAGGTGAAGAGGCAGCGATTCGAGATCAATTTTGACACGTTATCGTGATCGACTCTTCGTGAGGAAGGGTCGCTTTTGAGTAGCACGATGGGGTGCTAAGGTTTGAAGCGGTTGTGTGTTCCGGATGTTTGAGGACTTGCGAGTTCTTGGGGAAGCTGCGTAGCGCGTTACTCTATCCGTCGAGTGCGACCAAGATGTACCACGACGCCCAGATACGTGTATTGGTGGGATGGCTTGAAGAGGGCGTTGCGAGTTCGTAGCTCGGTGCGTGTTGTCGGCGGTGAAGGTAGAGCACCGTAGGCACAGTGGTTTATTCTGACGATAGAGATCCCGACACGGAAGTGGGAGGTGATCAGCATGGACTTCATCACGGGATTACCTGCTTTCGGAGGAGACATGATTCTATATGGGTTATCGTCGGACGGTGAAATCAGCCCACTTTCTTCCGTCGGGGCGACATTTTCGGTGAGGATTATGCGGACTTTATATCAGAGAGATCGTCGGTGCATGGAGTCCTATTTCGATCATATCGAACGAGGAGCCGGTTCTGGCTAGCACGGAGGTCTTTCGAGAAGGGTTTAGGGGCGCGAGTGAGCACGTCTTGCATTCCATCCACGAGCGAGCGGGACGAGCGAGCGCACTATCGGACTGCGAGGATATCTGCGAGCTTTGTGTTATCGACCGAGGGTAGGCTGGGAGGATCATTTGCCTCTAGTTGAGTTTGCGTATAATAATAGCTACCACTCCGGTATTCGGATGGCGCCTTATGCGGCCTTGTATGGGAGGAAGTGCGGATCGCGATAGGCTGGTTCGATGTGGCGAGTGCGATTAGTAGGACGATTTGGTGCGAGGCGATGGATAAGGTGAAGCTTATCGGGAGAGGTTCTTGGCGGCTCGAGTCGGCGAAGTCATATCGAGATCATCGTCGTCGGCATCAGAGTTGAGTTGATGATTGGGTTTTCTGAAGGTGTCACCCATGAAGGGTGTGATGAGATTCGGGAAGAAGGAAACTTCGGCCCAGTACATTGGGCGTATCAGATGTCGCGGGGTAGGCAAGGTTGCCTATGAGTTGAATCTGCCGTCCGTCTGGAGCGATGCATCCGGTGTTTCATGTTTCTATCTTTGATGAGATGTATCGGGGATCCATCTAGAGTGCATCCGATTGGCGATGTCCGGTGGCCAGGGGTTATCGTATGAGGAGATTCCATGCGCGATGTCGATCGTCGGAGTTAGGCGTCTGCGGACCAGGCGTGGCTTCGTCGAAGTCTTGTGGCGGAGCGAGCTCGGGGAGGAGATGGCGTGGGAAGGCGAGGAGGACATGAGGCGAAGTATCTCTCGATTCCCACCTCGGGTAATTCACTTTCCTACTTGTAAATCTTCATTATCGTTTATGCCTAAGTGTTGTTTTGTGGTTGTGTGTGACATATGCAAACTGTTTAAGTTATGAGGAACCTTATCGTTAGCTACCTTGGGAAGGAACATTCGGGACGAATGTTTCTAAGGAGGGGAGAATGTTATACCCCGTATTTCGGTATATGCGTAGGCGTGCGTCTGAAAGTGTAGCCTTAAAAGTTTAGGCCTAGGACGTTTTTGGGCACAACTCACACAAAGAATCGTTTTCAGGCGAAGCGTTTTACGACTCGCGTAGGGTAAATTCGGCTATGTCATTTCTAATTTTTGTGGATTTTTAGAGCGTGAGAACCTTTTTGGACCAACGAGAGCCTCAAGTGGACAGCCAAGTGGCCTTTTGCCTTGGACGATTGAGAGGTTTTTGGGGCTTAAAACATGGACCTTTGTTTGTGGAGTGATTTGAGGAGTAGGTTAGGGGGCACTTGGGCAAATCTTGGCCTCACTTGCCCCACGGCTTGATCTTGGCCCTTGGTTTCCCTATAAATACCCCTCTCTTTGAAGACTTATTCATCACAATTTCCAAGTCTAAATCCTCATTCCCCACTTGTGAGCCATCGTCCTAAGCCTCATCCCACATTGAGAAGCCTTGGCGAATACCCCATACAAAAGCCTGGCGAAACTACCCACTCCTTGGTAGAAAAGTTGCCTTAGTATTGTTATAATGCCCAAAATACCTAGCCCAAATCCACTTTTAGTATTTAAGTTGAAGTTGTTGGAAACTTCTAAGGGTCATGGAGCTTTTGGAGCGTGCAAATTAGGAGCTAAACCTTGCTCCGGATCGACATATATCTAGGATATTATTGGGCTTATCGAGGTAAATAAACTTGTCCTTCTTTTGTAATTAGAGAATACATACTGTAGAAGTATAGAAATAAGTATTAAATACTTAGAAGGATATTACAAAATAGAATTGGTTGTTATCACGATGAAGGGTTTAAAGAAGAATAATTGAACTATACTTAAGAATTTGTTTTCTGATGACTTGAGTAGCTCAGGGTAGGAAGTCTGCTTGATTTTCCGTAGAATAGAGAACCCTGCTTAGAAGCGTTTCTGAGAATAGTCTAGACGTTGATAGACGTATTTGACTATTATAGGCTAATTATTTGCGCGCGACATATTCGACTTGGCAGGTGGATTTCGCCGAGAAGGTATGTGATTCTTCCTAAAGCATGATATTTTCAAATATATATATATAATGCGGTGAAGCGTCGTGTGTTAAGCGAATAATAACTACGGCAATGTCTTTTGACTTAAGCTGAATAATAACTACGGCAATGTCTTTTGACTTAAGCTGAATAATGAAGTCTTGATGCATTTCAAAGAATCTTGAATCATTTTAACGAAGAGAACTAATTGGTTTTAAACAAAAAGCTTAAGAGTTATACTAGCTTTATGGGAAGTTAGGTATAACAACTTAAGATTTAAAAGGAAACGATTTACTTATGTGTTTATAACAGACTTATATTGATTTATGAAAGAATAATAAAGATGGTTTGATAAGTAGACATGATATGATGCTATGTGTGTTAATGTCTTGTAACGTTTGTATAAGAGGGTATCCTTGTTGTGCTTATGTTGTTTAACGATAAGCTGTTATGTTAGTATTATATCACTCACCTCTTGACATATTCAGGGGTTAAAGCGCCTCCGATGCGGGGTAGACTCGGTGATGCAGGACCGTGATTGAAATACCTCATGCGGGTCGGGGACTATGCGGAGTCACGAGAGTTCGGGTTAGTGTGCGGGGTTATACCTCATGCGATTACATGTGGCCGTGCGGACTACGAGTCGGGGCGATGCCGAGGTAGCTACCCTCGATGCGGGGTTATACCACTATGCGGGCTATGTGAGTGGCCTATGCGGACTCTGAAGTCGAGTTAGGCTTGCGTAGTGATCTACGGGCGATTGGCCTGCCGATCATTCGCGGCTTAGAAAAGACGATTCTGATTTACCTATTGTTGCTCTTGTTTATGATGTGTATGTGCGGTTACATTAGTTGTTTCGTGCATATTTATAAAATTGGTTTTAAAATGATTTCATTTAAGTACTTTCTGATTTCACATACTTAGTACTGTTGTCTTGACCTCCTTGAGTGCGTTAATCTGCGGTAAGAGCGGCAGTGCTAGATCCACATCCTTAGGATCTTTGCGTTGGTGTCGGGAGCTCAATCTTATAGGAGGCTCTAATTTTGGGTATGATCTCACTGTATTGTAGATAGTTTTGTACATTCGAGGGTATGGCGGGAACCTGTCGCCATAGTTGTTACTTCCTTAGAAGTGCAGTAGTTACATTATGCAGTTGGGATGTAGCTGCAAAACAATGTTTATATATTTATCTTAGAAAGGCAGCTTTTCTTGAGATAAAGCTGTTTCTCCTTTTTAATAATGTTTCTTGTCTTGTTTTATATTTCGCTGATTTTTCTCGATGTATGGCTGCAGGTGCGGGTAAGGCACGATCCGCGAGCCGAGCAGTCGTGACAACAAGCTTAGGGTTGCAAATAAGCGGATTGGAGCGTCGAAAAGGAGTTGGAGTTCTTGGGATCGACTTAGGGTTTTGGATCATTTTGAGCTTAAGGAGGTAATAATCTCCGTCTTGCTATTAAAATTCAAGATTTCATGTTGTAGTAGTTAGAAATGATCATGTGGATTATATTATGAAGAATGATATGTGTTATGGAATATTTGGATGAAATCCGAAAAGTTGCATGATTTAGCCTTTAAGATTTCAATTCAATTGGATTATTAGTTTAATCGTCACATGTTATATAAAGAAGGAATTATAATTATTAAGTTGTTTATGACTATATAACATGTTAGGCCTAAGAAGTTGGATTGAAAAAAGAATTGGAAAAAGACTTTGTGTTGTTGTATATGTTTAGCCAAGAATGGCTTTAAATATGGAACTAGTTTCGTATTAATTTGTGGGGCGGAATTTTACACGTCCTGTTAAGGCGTGTAATCCCCTTTGGTTAGCTGAATTGTTGGGCCTTAAATATGGCGTGTTTGGTTATAAAATTCGGCCTTGAGAAAGGTGGCAAAGTATGTAGAAACAAAGGAAGTGATGTCCGATTTTCCGTAGAATTTAGTGACTTTGCACTTAGAATATTCTACGTTTGAAGCTAGAGGTTGAATGGACGTATTATGGTCATTATAGGTTGAAGTACTAAGTATAGCGTATTCTACTTGAAGGATGGAATAACTATCAAGGTTGAAGTACTTTGGAGCATTTTGCTATTTGTCGATAATCGTCGCGAGGTATGTGAACCTATTCCTTCTTTTGACATGATTCTATGTATGGAATATACATGTAGTACTATTTCATGATTCCTTCTACTCTTAGAAGTTAAGAGGTATGTATGTTGATTTACTCTACGTAAAGGTTATGTCTAAGTTATCCTAAGTTCTTACCAAGTCTTATGGGGGATGTTGGTAAGAGTCGTTAGGAGGTATTTGGAGCAAGTTGGCTTGGCTGAGATTCTGACACAAATGAGAATAAGAATCGAACAAGCCACTGCAGCGTTAATAAAGGAAAATGTAATGACAATCAATTAAGTTAAAATGAGTAGAATTCTCCATCTGCATAAGCTAAGATAAGACAAAATTGTATTACATTTTCTAGATCATGGCTACTTGATTAAGATCGTTATAAATAAGTATAACTTATTCCTGCACCAAAGTATATGTTATTTAATTTATAAGAATTTACGTATGAGGTTTTAAGACTATGAACCTCAAATTTTTTAAAAGGTTAAGGGACTTTATTTTTCAAGTTATGAGACTTGATTCTTAAAGGAAGAAATGAATTTATTTAAAAGTATAGAATACTTGATTTGGAAAGTATTGATTTCTTGCCATTCTAAAGTTAAGAAACTTGTTTTCTTAAAAGTTAAGAGACTTGAAGTATTTTGAAAGCTATTGTCACGACCGATTAAGACGTGGTAGTGCCTACCGGCACCACTAGTGATACAACATCGAGTAATCAGGAACGTAAAGCGATACAAGACATATTATGAAATATGAAACAATAATCGAGAAAAACTTGCCTTTCGGCGTATATGTAAATAACAACTTTTTCAACATGAGCAGTTTAATCCTTTTTACAAACCACACTTGTGATTACTACGGACCTGCAGAATGATATGACAACAATGGCGGGGCGGGGCCCGCCAAACCACGAATGTAAGCACTTACTCTGACGGGGACTATACGGTGATAAGCCTCGGAGAAGCGGAGCTTCCCAAGCGCTGGCGTGACCACGAGCTAGGATCAGCGGCGGTGTACCTCGACTGCGGCATGAGCGCGGCCCGAAGGAGTCGATCTGGCAGTGCAGAGTATGTGAAACTAAAAATCGTAAATGAAATCATAATAGTCTATAAAGCGGGAGACATGTATGATAAGCAAACTACGATTCACAACAAATAGCGATCATGTCAAGTCGGGGACTCGCGCCTCAAAGTTATCACAATAAAACCGTGCGGGGCAGAAATGCGAAGGCATAGCCGACTCGAGACCAACGTACCAAAAATACCACTGGCGTATCCGAGGTCTTTCTAGACCGCACCACATAATCGAAGGCGGCCCGCTGCGCCAATATCGATGTCTTGCGCGTCTATCCACGGAACTCTCGCGACTCGCGTAGGTCACCGGACCCGCGTGAGGTATTCCTCGAATCATGGTCCCGGACGCTTTGGTATACCGCGTCGAAGCGGCTAACCCTCGGTATCGCCTAGGCTCCGCGGCCGCGTAGTCTCAAAAGACGCATAGTCTCAGCGGACGCGCATAGAATCCGCGTCGGGCTAAACACCGGAATGATCAATCCTGGAGCTCGCATCCGCGTAGTCACAAGGACTGCATAGGCCGTATAGACCAGCATCAGGGTGGCAAGCCCTCGGTATAATAAGTCAAGGGGTATGTGATGCAATAACGATTACAACGGGCTTAACGTTTGACAACGTAAGCCTGACAAGAGTGACCACACCTGATAATCACAAGATACTAACACATAGCATCTAACATGCTTACTTATCAAATCAACAAGAAAGTATTACAAGGCTATCACAAACCAATACAATCAAGTTATTCACACAAGGTACTTTCTACTAACAAGTTCGTTTTTATCCCCAAAGTACTTCATACATTAAATCTTTAGAAGATCGTTACTTCACAAAACCACACAATACACGTAGTATATGAAAATAGAGTGATTATCTTTTTAGAGTAAATCAATTACTTCTCTTTGTAAAATCAAGTAGCCATTCTTTTCCAATGTTCAAGTTTGCCTAATTTCCCGTGTTCAAGTTTGCCTTTTTAGAAAGGTTTAGTAGTTCATAGTCTTATTCATTTAAGAATATAATTCTCCTTTAAACCATCGAGAACATAAGCCTTATATGTGAGTAGGATATTACAGTTTATAACAATCTTATTCTGACTGACCATTGTCACGACCGAACACGGGCAGTGGTAGTGCCTACCGAGCACCCTAGTGATCTGACATCGGAGAAAAACCGGTGAAATAAAAACTCGAGAATGAAAATAGTGAAATAAGAAAGTAGGCTAACCCAAGCAGTTACCTTTTTATACATAATTTAAAACTTGAGCAGTTACATCCCATACAAACACACTTGTGATTACTCTGAGACCTCTAGAATTTTGAAACCATAATGGCGGGACGGGGCCCGCCGTGCCCACGAATATACAAAAGTCTACTACTTGAGGAGCAGTACCACGGAACAAGCTTAGGAGATATGGAGCTTTAGAGAGCGAGCAGCGATCTAAGAGAGTGGATCGACAAGCTATGTACCTCGACTGCGGCATGAGCGGCCCCGAGAGGTCGGTCTGGTACAGTATGTGGCGTAAATCATAAATGAAATCATAATAGTCTATATAAAGCGGGAGACATGTATGATAACCAAATTACAACACCATGACTTAAGCGGTCATATCAAGATAGGGACTCGTGCGGTGAAATCATCACTCAAATACAACGGGAATTTAACGCACAAAGCGCGTGCCGGCATCTGCTCGGTATAAGCGTGGCCAGGCGTCTAGTGGGCCCGTACCGTGGACCATCAGCGTGTCGGTATGCCCGAAGGAGATAACAAGATAACAATCGCTTGTGGAAGCATGCAGTGGGCTACCCAGCGATGTCGGTATGTCGAAGCAACTAACGAGAATACTCGCGTGGAAGCATGCAGTGGGCTACCCAGCGTGTCGGTATGTCCGATCGAATAACAATAACAACACCACAATGGAAGCACGCAGTGGCTACCCAGCGATGTCGGTATGTCCATTGATCAACGGATAAGCCCTCGGCGAGAGGCGCGGTATACCATAAATACAACCTTGCACCTGAAGCTATCACTTCAAGCATGGGCGTTACACGACTCAGTCTTATAAATATTTCTTAACACAATGTCAAGTATACCATTTAAAACCCGAGTACTTAACCCTTTAGGATCGAGATACTCTACCTTTTATAAACAAGTCACTTATGTTTTCCATCACGAAGTTGATATTTGAAAACGAGTTACTTCCCTTTTCCCAAAATCAAGTTACCATTTTAAATCTATTAATGAAACCATTTCTTTATTTTCATAAAGTCGTTATAACTAACCTCCCATAAGACTATTACAACACTTTATGATTAATAAAACAAGTCAAGACAAAATCATGCCTTTCTTTTAAACCAAAAATACTTCAAATTCTTAAGTCTCTTTTCCTTTAGAAAATCGAATTCCTTAATTTGGAATTTTTAAGAAGATCAAAACTTGATTTCAATAATTCTCATTAAGCGACCATGATCTAGGAAATGTAATGCCATTTTGTCTTATCTTAGCTTATGCGGATGGAGGTTTCTCTGGTTTTAATATGATTAATGTCATTACTTCTTTCCTTTATCGACTGCGTTGACTTGTTCGATCCTTATTCCCATTTCGAAATTGTAACGTTATTCTTTTAAAAACCAAGTATTCATATTTCACGAATTAGGTTTTATACTTTTCAACACCATTTAGGTCAATTACAAGTCACGTCTCTTATCTTTTGAAAACAACAAACCATTCTTTTAGCTACATGGCGGTTATAACAAACTTCCCATAAAGCGGTTATAACACTTTATGTTTTAAATAACCAATTACCACTATAAACATTTATGAGACCAATAGGGCTCGTTCTTTGCTCACCAAGTACCGTTACCAGCGGATAAGACTTTACTACTATTTTCACACAATGAAGCCCTTAACACTTCATATCAAATCAAGGCACAAAAGGGAAATCAAATTCCTTTAACACTGCGTCGTCTGCACTATATATTTTACAAATAGTCATGCTTTGAAGAGGATAGGAAGAATCACATACCTCGCGACGATTGTGACAATAAGCAAAATGCTCCACCGTATTATCGCCCTTAAGTAGAATATGCTACCGTAGTACTTCAATCTATAAGGGTCATGAAGCGTCTATCAAACTCTAGCTTGAGCGTAGAATCAACTAAGTGCAAAGTCCACTAAATTCTCGACAATTTGAATGACACTTCCTTTGCTTCTACTAACGCCACCTTTGTTAAGGTCGAATTCAATAACCAGCGCCCCACGATAATACAAAATAACCCAATACTTTCCATCCCATTCTTGGACCATAAACCAATTCTTAAATCCGCTTCAATACTTTCCGATCCAAGTCCTTAGGTCTAACATGATATCTAGCCTAGGCATCTTGGCAATTACAATCTTAAGGCTAGCGTGCCCATTTGATTTTAACAAGACAACAAGATCCAAATCTATACAATATAAAAGCGGCCTCGGGCTCGATTCTATACTACTACAATATAACGACCTTAGGCTCGACTCTAAACTACTAAAATAAAGCGACCTCGGGCCAGCATCTATACTACTAAAATAAAAAGCGACCTTAGGCTCATAATCGAAAGGGAAACTCTTACCTTAAGGAATAGCCAAAGCCCCTTTTTCTTCCTCCTCTTTCCGTCAAAATCGCCCACAGCGTTACCACAAGTTTACCCACACTTTTTCTTCTTGCAGCGCTCAGCAATCTCATCTAAAGCTAGGTTTTCTTCAAAACTAGAGAGAAGGAGAGGGTTTTTCCATGGAAGGGTTTTGAAATGAAATGGCCAAGTCTTCCAAGACTTGGCCTAAAATAGGCCCTAATATGGTCAAAGGGATGGGAGGACACTTGTCACCCTCCATAGGTTTTTAACAAAATATCTCACGATTTGACCTTTTATCGCGAAAAAACCCGCCTTGGCGCTTGGCTTCCACTTCAGAAAATGTTCCAGCAATCGGCGTGACCACGCATTCGGCGGCCGTACTGCAACCCGCGGACCCCGAGAACAAGCGCGCGACCGTCCGTATTTGTACCGCGAGCAAGCTGCTGCTGCTGCGCGCAAACGAAACTTCCATAACTTTTGACTCAGATGTCGAGCGGCGAGCGGTTTGTTGCGTTGGGATCTAGATTTAACGGACTACATTAAGCCTTTTAAACACCTCGAAATTCTTAACAACTGGTACAACACTCCAAGGCAAACTCAAAATCCGTCCGACACATGTTGTCGACTTATCTAACTCCTTGAATTTAAGGGTGTAACATTCTCCCCCAGAAACATTCGTCCGAATGTTCCTTCTAAGACTCCAAAGCAGGCCGGTATAGTCTTCACTACTCCACTCATGAAAGAATCGGTTATGCCACTCATGGACTTATCACTAGAAAAAAATACTCACATCTTATGTACTTGAGCGAGGATCAGTAAAATCTTTTACTCTGGCGGCCTTACCTCTGAGGTCTCGATTGTTATAAATTCTAAGGTTCAAAATCTTCTCATCCTCGGACTTACCCTTTTCACTAATCGGGCTTCTAATTCACATTTTTAACACAAAGTTATCCGAACATAAGCACTTAACACATCCTATAACATCGATGCATACTAGTCTCGGAGGGTTAAGAATATACCTGTAACTACTGCTTCACTTTCTCTTTCTGCCGTTCTACTCATGTTCCTTCCCTGCACGCGCAAAAGGAGAGATGAATCGACCAGCGATCCCGAAAGTGAGTCTCTACATCGCGCTATCTGCAGTTGGACAATTCCTGCAAAATGGCCTGTGCATGCAAAACAAACCCCGTCCAGCCGACACTCTCCACCATGGAGCCTACCACAACCCGCAGCGAGGTAGGGGTGGTCCCATCGACTAAGGTCCTGCTCCCCAAAAACACAAACACAGGGCCACGACTTGCTCACGAATTCCTAAGCGTCCGAAGGCGTGATGGAGCACTCTGTCTTGGTGAGGTAAATAACTAGCTCTTTGAGGCTTCTGCCTCGAAGGTCACGAGAGGACTCTACTGGCCTGGCCCTCTTCTGCTGATCTTAGTTATTCCGTCGACCTCTCGTTCCTCGACTGCTGGCATAGGCTGGATCACGGGCAATGTCCGTACGGTGAAGAGCTCTGTTGTGCATCCTCTGCTAAATAATCATCGAGTCGGTGACATAACGGTGCACTCTATCCTCCATATTGGCCACCAGCGGGGACATCACTGCCAATAGGTCAAACTCTACATTGTACTCCCGAGCTGTGCGCCTCTTTGTCTTAGCATCAAAAATTTGTCGGCCCGTGCCCTCGCCGTACGTGGAGGCAAGAAATGGCCAAGAAAGCCTCGGAGAACTCACTGACCAGTGGAGGTGCATGTTCCCCGGGGCAGCTCGCGAATCAAACGATCATTGCGGTATCACGCGGTGATGTGAACCAAAACCAGCTCGATCTCGAAGCCTTGATCACTCTCGTGATCCGTGTAGGTGTCGGATGAACTCCTGCGGATCATCCTCGGGCCTCGACGCGTAGAACTCGGGTGGGCTCTGACTCGGAAAATCTCGTAGCCTCAGCTATCGACCTCGGGTGAACTATGGGTGCTCTTTGGGCTGCTGCGTCGATCTATCACCGTGCTGGCCGCGATCACGGCCAATAAGCGGGCCGTCTCGCGTAACCCGTCTCCTGCGCGGTGCGGGTGGAGGCTCGGTGCCGTAGTCTCGGAGAGACGTTCTTTGCTCTACTCGCGGCCTCTGCTGCCTTGCCGCCACGGGCTCTGGTTGCCTTGCGTGGAGGCATCAGCGGTATACAAAGAACACGTCGAGAGGAGTCGACATAACACCGCTCTAAGGCACGATCTCGAGTGAGAAGAATGAAACCAATCCTAAATATCCTATAGCCTCACGATTATAGATGTGGTGCCTGACACGATAATCAAGACTCTCTTGAATCTGATGCATAGACACTCTCAGAGATAACACGGCTCACGATACCACTTTGTCACGACCGAACCGGGCGTGGTAGTGCCTACCGGGCACCCTGGTGATACAACATCGAGAGAAAAACCGGCGGAAATAAAAACTCGAGAATGAAAGCGATGAAATAAGAAAGTAGGCTAACGACGGTTACCTTTTTATACATAATTTAAAACTTGAGCGATTACATCCCATACAACACGTGCGATTACTCTGAGACCTCTAGAATTTTGAAACCATAATGGCGGACGGGGCCGCCGTGCCACTGAATATACAAAGTCTACTACTTGAGGAGCAGTACCACGGGACAAGCTTAGGAGATATGGAGCTTTCAGAGAACGAACAGCGATCCTAAGAGAGTGGATCGACCAAGCTATGTACCTCGACTGCGGCATGAGCGGCCCCGAAGGAAGTCGATCAGCGGTACCAAGTATGTGAAGCGTAAAATCGTAAATGAAATCATAATAGTCTATATAAGCGGGAGACATGTATGATAACCAAATTACAACACCATGACTTAAGCGGTCATATCAAGATAGGGACTCATGCGTGAAATCATCACTCAAATACAACGGGAATTTAACGCGCGAAGGCGCGTGCCCGGCGTCTCACCTCGGTATAAGCGTGGCCCTGGAGCCGTCTAGTGGGCCCGTACGTGGACCATCCAGCGTGTCGGTATGCCCGAAGGAGATAACAAGATAACAATCCTTGTGGAAGCATACGTGGGCTACCCAGCGTGTCGGTATGTCGAGCAACTAACAGAGAATACTCGCGTGGAAGCATGCGGTGGGCTACCCAGCGTGTCGGTATGTCCGATCGAATAACAATAACAACACCCTAATGGAAGCACGCTTTGTGCTACCCAGCGATGTCGGTATGTCCGTGATCAACCGGATAGCGGCCTCGGCGAGAGGCGGTAGCACATAAATACAACACTTGCACACGAAGCTATCACTGGCATGGGCGTTACCGCAGCGACTCAGTGCATAAATATTTCTTAACACAATGTCAAGTATACCATTTAAAACCAGTACTTAACCGCTGGGATCAGATACTCTACCTTTTATAAACAAGTCACTTATGTTTTCCATCACAAGTTGATATTTGAAAGCGAGTTACTTCCTTTTCCCGAAATCAAGTTACCATTTTAAATCTATTAATGAAACCATTTCTTTATTTTCATAAAGTCGTTATAACTAACCTCGTAAGACTATTACAACACTTTATGATTAATAAAACAAGTCGAACAAAATCATGCCTTTCTTTTAAACCAAAAATACTTGAATTCTTAAGTCTCTTTTCTTTAGAAAATCGAATTCCTTACTTTGGAATTTTTAAGAAGATCAAACTTGATTTCAATAATTCTCATTAGGCGACCATGATCTAGGAAATGTAATGCCATTTTGTCTTATCTTAGCTTCTATGCGGATGGAGGTTTCTCTGGTTTTAATATGATTAATGTCATTACTTCTTTCCTTTATCGTATTGCGTTGACTTGTTGATCCTTATTCCCGTTTCGAAATTATAGCGTTATTCTTTTAAAAACCAAGTATTCATATTTCACGAATTAGGTTTTATACTTTTCAACACCATTTAGGTCAATTACAAGTCACGTCTCTTATCTTTTGAAAACAACAAACCATTAACTTTTAGCTACATAGCGGTTATAACAAACTTCCCGTAAAGGCATTTATAACACTTTATGTTTTAAATAACGATTACCACTATAAACATTTATGAGACCAATAGGGCTCGTTCTTTGCTTTCACCAAGTACCGTTACCAGCGGATAAGACTTTACTACTATTTTCACACAGTGAAGCCCTTAACACCATATCAAATCAAGGCACAAAAGGAAATCAAATTCCTTTAACACTGCGTCTACTGCGCTATATATTTTACAAATAGTCATGCGAAGAGGATAGGAAGAATCACGTACCTCGCGACGATTGTCGACAATAAGCAAAATGCTCCACCGTATTATCGCCCTTAAGTAGAATATGCTACAGTAGTACTTGATCCTATAAGGGTCGTGAAGCGTCTATCAAACTCTAACGAGCGTAGAATCAACTAAGTGCAAAGTCCCTAAATTCTCGACAATTTGGGCAGCACTTCCTTTGCTTCTGCTAACTTGCCACCTTTGTTGGGTCGAATTCAATAACCAGCGCCCCGCGATAATACAAAATAACCCAATACTTTCCATCCCATTCTTGTGCCAACCATAAACGATTCTTAAATCCCTTTCAATACTTTCCAATCCGAGTCCTTGGGTCTAACATGATATCTAGCCTAGCATGCTTGACAATTACAATCTTAAGGCTAGCATGCCCATTTGATTTTAACAAGACAACAAGATCCAAATCTATACAATATAAAACAGCCTCGGGCTCGATTCTATACTACTACAATATATGACCTTAGGCTCGACTCTAAACTACTAAAATAAAAGCGACCTCGGGCCCACATCTATACTACTAAAATAAAACGACCTTAGGCTCATAATCGAAAGAAAACTCTTACCTTAGGAATAGCCCACAAAGCCCCTTTTTCTTCCTCATCTATCCGTCAAAATCGCCCACCGTTACCACAAGTTTACCCACACTTTTTCTTCTTGCCGCGCTCAACAATCTCTCATAAAGCTAGGTTTTCTTCCAAAACTAGAGAGAGAAGGAGAGGGTTTTCCATGGAAGGGTTTTGAAATGAAATGGCCAAGTCTTCCAAGACTTGGCCTAAAATAGGCCCTAATATGGTCAAAAGGGATGGGAGGACACTTGTCACCCTCAGGTTTTTAACAAAATATCTCTGATTTGACCTTTTATCGCGAAAAAACCCGCCTTGGCGCCATGCGGCCAGCCGCGCTTCCACTCCAGAAAATGTTCCAGCAATCCGTGCTGACCCTGCATTCGGCGCCGGCCTGCACCGCGGACCCCGGAACAAGCGGCGCGCGTCGTCGGCGCGCTGTACTGCACGAACCAACCTACTTATGACTTAGAAGTTCTAACCAACCTACTTATGACTTGACTACGGTGAAGATTTTCCTTAGGGTTTCGGTTTTGTGGTAGTGGAAGTATAATAGTATTTTACGGGCTTTTAGTATATGTATAACCTTAGAATACAACAAGGTATCTGGCTAAGGTAATTTGGGCATTATAACAATACTTTTGAGTATTTCTAACAAGAGGGGGTATATACCCCTCGGCCTACCACTAGGGGGTACTCGACGAAGGGAGAGCTCTCGGCGAGGCCTTCTCGAAGGGAGGATTTCTAAGACTTTGGAAAATATGGTGGATGAATAAAACCTTCAAGCAAGGAAGTATTTATAGGCCAACCGCTTAGCGACGATGGCCAAGATGAAGCCATGTACTAGGCAAGTGTAGGGTGTGGATTTGGACAAGTGTCTTGTGGGTCCCACTTTCCCATCTACCACACAAAATATCTACACAACATTGACCAAACATTTTTGGTAACAAAAATGCCAAAAACGTGCTAGCTAAAACCGTCCAGCTTCGCCCGGCAGGGTGACACGTATCGCCCTCTCGTTGATCCAAAATGTTCGTCTCTCGGAAAAATCCGAAAAAATTAAAAATGACATAGTCGAATTTTCCCCTACGAAGTGTGGAAGCGTTTAGAAAAGCGACTCTGTCGGGTGTTGTGCACAAATAAAAATCGGCCAAGCCAACTTTAAAGTTCAAACTTTTCTACGTACGTCCCTACGTACATACTCTGGAAATACGGGGTATAACAGCTATGTGATTTGATTTGAAAGTATAAGTCTCTTGGTTATAAAAGGAATGAATTTGTCTAAGACATAAAGAGTTATTGCTATACCCCGTATTTCCGGAGTATGTACGTGAGGACGTACGTATGTTTGTACAAACCCTAATTAGGGTAAGAATGAGATTGTAAGCTTTCAACGGAAATGATTCCGAACCTTGTGAAGGAAATTCTACGTTTTTAATATTTTAACCGATTACGGATTTTTCCGAGAGACGAAATATTTTGGACCAATAGGAGGGAGACATGTGTCACCCTTAGTTGGCTTAGGTTGGATGAAAAGGTTGGGCAAGTGGGCAAGTCAATTGGTCAAGTCTTGCAAGTTGATTTTGTGTGAGTGGGAGTTGGTAGGGGTGGACGGTTTGGGTGAGTTAGTGGAGTCCACATGGCTCATTGTTGTGGTGGGCATGTGTTCCAATATTGTGGTGGACATATGTCCAAATGTTGTAGGAGACACTTGATTGGAAGACCTCATCTTTCACTTGGATCATAATCTGACCCTCAGCTTGTTTTAATCTTGTCCCTTCAGTGTTCTATAAATACCCCCCCCTTGAGTGAAGACTTCTTCATCCACTCCACATTCTCTAAGTCTAAAAATCCTCCCTCTCCCTTGTAGTGTTTTCGTCCCAACTCCCTCCCCCCTTCCTAGTGGCTTCGGCCGAGAATACCCCCCCTCTTTGTGGAAAGTTGCCTTCTAAGTATAGTTACTATTCCAAAATACCCTAGCCCCAAATCCCTTATAGGCTTTAAGTAGAAGTTGTGTAGAACTTCTAAGAGCTTCTTGGAGCTATCGGAGCGTGCAAATTAGGAGCTAAACCTTGCTCAGGATCGACATTTAACTTGTATAATTTTGGGCTTATCGAGGTAAATACTCTTGTCCTTCTATTGTAATTGGATATTACATATGAGAATAGTTAAGACTTGAGTATAAGATCTAGAAGGATATTAAAAAATAGAATTGAACTGTACTTACATGGGGTGTATTTCTGATGAACTTGAGTAGTTTGTGAGTAGGGAAGTCTTTGCCCAATTTTCCGTAGAATAGAGAACCCTCTACTTAGAACTTTATACAGTATAGTCTAGACGTTGATAGACGTATTTTACTGTTATAGGTCGATACTCTGCGCGCGACATATTCGACTAGGCAGGTGGTTTTCGCCGAGGAGGTATGTGATTCTTCCTATCCTCTTGAGCATGATATTTTAAAGTATATATATAGTGCGGTGAGCGTCGTGTGTTAGCGAACATGGTTTTACTTGACGTCTTTTGACTTGAGTCTAAATAATAAGAAACTTGAAGTATTTCAAAAGAATTATGAATCATTTTTTAAAGAAGAATAATACTTGATTTTTAAATAGAAAGCTTAAGAGTTATACTAGCTTTATGGGAAGTTAGGTATAACGACTTAAGAAAGATAAAAGGAACGGTTTTACTTATTTGTTTATGAAAATCTTGTATTGATTTCTGCAAAGTTTAGTAGGATGGTTTGATAAGTAAACATATTATGATGCTACGCGTGTTAGTGTCTTGTGATGTTGTGTAAGGGGTTATTCTTGTTGTGCTTACATTATTAAGCGTTAAGGCCGTTGTCTTTGTTATTATATCACCTACCCCGCCGACTTGTTATCTGAGGGCTTGCCACCCTTGATGCGGTCTATCGGCTATGCGATCTGTGTGACTATGCGGAGCTGCGGGAGTTCGAGTTGATCATTCGGGTGTTTTATCCGTCTGGGGATGCCTATGCGATGCTGTGTGACTATGCGGTCTATGAGACTATGCGGTGCGGGAGTCGAGGAGAATGCAGGGTTAGCTACCGTCACGAGAATACCTAAATGCGGGTGCGTGTGTGACTATGCGGTGCGGGAAGTCGAGATTAGGCACGCATAATGATACTATGGGCGATTGGCCTTGCCCGATCATTCGCGGCCTAGAAAAGACCGATTACATTATTTCTATTTTGCTCTTGTTTATGTTGTATATGCGATTGAAGCTGGTTGTATTTGCAAATGGTTTTAAATACTTTGATTTTACTTGATGCTACGATTTCACATACTTGGTACTGTTATCTTGACCTCCTTGAAGTGCGTTAAATACGCGGTAAGGGAAGCAGTGCTAGATCCGCGTCCTTAGGATCTCTACTTTGGTGTCGGGAGCTCCGTCTTCTCGGAGGCTCGACTTTTGGTATGGTTCTCCACAGTGTCGTAGAGATATGTAAATTCGAGGGTATGGCGGGGCCTGTCCATATAGTTGTTACTTCCTTAGAAGTGCGTAGTCTATTATGCGGTTGGGATGTAGCGCGAACTTTGGATATATATATATCGAAAGCGACTTTTCTCGAGATAAATTGTTTCTCTTTTCATATTGTTTCTGTCTTGTTTTATATTCCGATTACTCGATGTATGACTACTTGGGTGCGGGTAAGACACGATCCACGGGCCGAGCGAATCGTGACAAAAGTGGTATCGAGCGATTAATCCTCGGAAAGTGTCTACGAACCGTATCTAGTAAGTCTTGATTATCGGTATGTTGTGCACCATACCAATGTCGAGGCTATAGGATATTTAGGATTAGTTTCCATTCTTCTCACTCTGAGATCGTGCTTTATAGGCGTGTTATAAGTTGGACCCTCTAACGTATTCCTTTTACATGTGATTATGCCTCGCGTAAAGCGGCCGGGCCCGAAGGGCAAGCGTAGGAGGCTGCTAGTAGGACAGAGTCACGAGGCTCGAGCCCGATCTATGCAGAGGCGGCGAGTTCCACGCCGCCCGGCCCCAACGAACCACGATGCCGCGCCTCGGTCCCGGCTGAGGCGAGAGGAGTTAAGTACAAAGAGATGGCGATTCTTGGCGAGTTGTGGCAGAACGTGAGGATAATTTGGGCCGGCGATTCGATGCACCGTGGTACATCCCTGATCGGACGACTTGAGACTACGGGATTTTACGAGTTGTAGCACTTTGAGTTCTGGTCGAGGCACGAGGATGATCGCGAGAGTTCATCCGTCGATTCTGAAGAGGATCATCAGTGATCAGCGTCGAGACGAGTCGTGATCTTGGTTCACATAATTTGCGTGATCTGCGATCGATTGGTTTGATTCGTGGGAGTTATCGGGAGAGCATCGCCTCGGCGGTATGGGGCGAGTTTTACGAGGCATTTCTCACTCGCTTCTTGCCTCGCGGATGAGGAGAGCGCGGGTAGACAAGTTTTGATCTTTGAGAGCGGAGAGCGCCTGATTAGGGAGTACAGCGTCGAGTTCGATTCATTGGCTCGATATGTCCACTGCGCTAATGCGAATATGGAGGGCGGTGCGTCGCTACGTCAGCGGGTTAGATGATTATCTGGCGAGTCTTGCGCGGTGTAGCTCTTGTAGGGCATAGACATTGCCGCGTGCGAGCTCATGCACTTGGATCACGAGGCGTGAGATCGATGGGTCGGCAATTTGTGAGAAGAAGGCGAGCGGCGGATCTTTTGGTAGCTCGGGGTGGGCGGCCTCGTGACGTCTGGATTTGCACCACGTCGGCTCGAGCACTCCTACATCGTTTTGGTACAACGAGTATTGGGCGGTCGGGGCCCGGGACTTGGACTTCTAGGGTAGCAAGGTGCTAACGATCGAGAGTCGCTCGGTGTGTCGATGTGGTAGATTCCATTCGAGGAGTTGTGGTACTACTTGGAGTTTGCTAATCTTGTGGCAGCGAGGTCATTATCACGAGCTGTCAGGCGGCGGCGCAGATGGTAGGAGTCGGCCTACGAGTGCATTCCGGGTCTTCATCTCGCCGATTACTCGCCCGGGCGAGGTACTCATGGACCAGCAGTCGCGGCGGTCGTGGTGCGGGTCGATTCTAGCGGTCTCGAGCGCATTTATGCTGTCCGGCGGGACGGGGCGTCGCTGATGTAAATCCGCAGTACTTTATCGGTCTCGTGTTGTGGCGTGTGCGCCTTGATAGATCCGGGTTCTACTCATCCTATATATCTCCCTTATTGCTAGTAGGATAGGGATAGAGCAGTCCATGAACCACTTCGAGGTAGCTACGCCGATGGGTGATTCGGTGGTAGCTCGGCGGGTATATAGAGCTTGCCCGGTGACTTTATGCGATCGTCGGACCCTGGCCGACTTGATAGAGTTGGACATGGTGATTTCGATGTGATCGTGGGCATGGATTGGTTAGCTTCTTGCTACGCCCGGTGTAGCTGCGAGGAGAAAGTGAGTGCAGTTCCATTTCACTGAGGCCGGTTATTGAGTGGGAGGAACAGGTGTCGCCAGAGGTAGGTTTATTTCCTACCTCGAGGCTAGGAAGATGGTGCGAGAAGGGTGCATCTACCATCTCATTCGGGTATTAAATCACGAGGCTGCGGTACGGATCTTTAGTCGATTCGATGAGTCGAGAGTTCCCGGATGTGTTTCAGACGACCTCGGGCATCCTCACGAGAGAGATAGAGTTTTATATCGATGTCTTTGCGGACACTCGGCTATTTCCATTCCGCTATCTGAATGGAACTGCCGAGTTGAGAGAGTTGAAGGACCGGTGAGAGATTTCTTTGGAGAAGGGCTTCATCGAGCCTAGTGTTTCTCCACAGGAAGCGCGGTATTGTTCGTGAAGAAGAAGGGCGGGGCCTTTGCACATGTGTGTTGATCTGACGGTGAACAAGGTGACCATTAAACGAATACCCTTCCCTGGATTGATGATTTGTTCGACCAAGCTGCGAGTGCGAGATGTTTCTCAGATTGATCTGCGATCGGGCTATCATCAGTGCAGTCGAGAGGCGGATGTCCCTAGGGTGCATTCGGACGTGCGGGCATTATGAGTTGAGTCGTCATGTCTTTCGGTTTGACGATGCTCGACGGTATTTATGGATTTGATGAACCGAGTGTTCAAGCCATTTTTGGATACGTTTGTGATAGTATTCATTGATGACATCTTGGTTTATTCTCGCTCAGAGCAGAAGCATGCGGAGCATTTGAGGACTGTGTTGAGAGTTCTCCAGGACCAGCGGTTGTACTCCAAGTTTTCGAAGTGTGAGTTCTGGTTGACTTCGGTGGCTTTTCTTGGGCATATAGTCGGGGCCAATGATATTCAGGTGGATATAGCCAAGATCGAGATAGTCAGGAGTTGGCCTAAACCTACTACTCCGACAGAGGTGCGCGATTTTACGGGCCTTGCGAGTTATTATCGGTTCGTAGAAGTTTGCTTCTATCTACGCACCATTGACTAGGTGACTCGAGAAGCGGCTAAGTTTTAGTGGTGATGCTTGTGGCGGGGTTTCGATTCTTGAAGGAGGCCCGGCGGCCGCGCCGTTCTTACTCTTCGGAGGTCGGGCGGCTATGTCGTGTATTGTGATGCGTCGGCATCGGGTTGGGATGTGTGTTGATGCATCGGGGCAAGGTTATAAGCGTCACAGCGTCCCGGCTTAAGAAACATGAGAGGAACTACCCGCGTGATTTGGAGTTAGCGGCGGTGATTCACGCCTTGAAGATCTGGAGGCCTTGTTGTATGGGGTTCGTGGATATTTATCTGACAACAAGAGCCTTGATATATCTTGACGAGAGGAGGTGAACTTACGGCGAGGCGGTGGTTAGAGTTACTCGAGATTACGATGTCGATATCCTGTACCACCCGGGGAAGGCCAATGTTGTGGCAGATGCTCTTAGTCGTAGGTCGATGAGGAGTCTATCAGATGTGCAGCCAGAGAGGAGGGGCATGATTCACGATTTACATCAGTTAGCGAGCCTTGGAGTCCGATTGATCGATTCTGATAGTAGTGGGGTTCGAGTTCGAGAGGTTGCCGAGTCTTCCATCGTCGAGGTGAAGAAAGCGATTTGAGATTCGGTTTTGGCGGTATCGTGATCTGACTCTTACGTGAGGTAAGGTCCTTTTGAGGTAGCACGATGGGGTGCTAAAGTTTGAGGCGAGTTATGTGTTCCGGATATTACGGGGCTTGGCGGAGTTCTAGGGAAGCACCGCGTAGCGCGTTACTCTATCCATCGGGTCAACCAAGATGTACCATGACCTCGGATCGTGTATTGGTGGGATGGCTTGAAGAGGGGCGTTGCGAGTTTGTGGCTCGGTGCGTGTTGTCGGCGGTGAAGGTAGAGCACCGAGAGGCACGGTGGTTTGTTGCGACGATAGAGATCCGACACGGAAGTGGGAGGTGATCAACATGGACTTCATCGCGGGATTACCTCGCACTCGGAGGAAGCGTGATTCTATCTGGGTTATCGTCGGCGGTGGCGAAATCAGCCCACTTTCTTCCGTCGGGCGACTTTTGGTGAGGATTATGCGGACTTTACATCAGAGATCGTCGGTGCATGGGGTCCCTATTTCTATCATATCGCAGAGCCCGGTTCTGGCTAACACGGAGTGCTTTCCGAGAAGGGTTTAGGGGCGGTGAGCTGACGATCTGCATTCCATCCTCGAGCAGACGGACGGCGAGCGCACTATCGAGACTGCTTGAGGATATCTTTGCGAGCTGTGTTATTGACTTGAGTAGCAGGAGGATCATTTTCCTCTAGTTGAGTGTGCTTATAATAATAGTTACCACTCCAGTATTCAGATGGCGCCTTATGAGGCCTTGTATGGGAGAAGTGCGGTCGCGATAAGGCTGGTTCGATGTGGCGAGAGTGCGATTAGTAGGACGGACATAGTTGTGACGATGGATAAGGTGAAGCTTATCGAGGCGGTTATTAATGGCTCGAGTCGGCAAAAAGTCGTATCGCGGTCATCGTCGTCGGCGTCGGAGTTTGAGGTTGATGATTGGGTTTTCTGAAGGTGTCACCATGAAGGGTGTGATGAAATTTGGCGAGGAAGGAAGCTCGGCCCAGTACATTGGGCGTGTCAGTTGTCGCGAGGTAGGCAAGGTTGCCTATGAGTTGGATCTGCCGTGCGATGCGGAAGCGATGCATCCGGTTTTCCGTGTTTCTATCTTTGAGAAGATGTATCGAGGATCCATCTAGGGTGCGCCCGATTGTGATGTCGGTGATCGAGGGTTATCGTATGAGAGAGTCCATAGCGATGTCGATCGTCGAGTTAGGCGTCTGCGGACCGGGGCGTGGCTTAGTCAAAGTCTTGTGGCGGAACGAGCTCAGGGAGGAGATGACGTGGGAAGCAGAGGAGGACATGCGGCAGATATACCCTCACTTATTCCCCACACCTCCAGGTAACTTACTTTCCTACTTGTTGGTTTTAACTATCATATTTTCTTAAGTGTTGTATTGTGGCCATGTGTGGCATTTGCAAACTGTTAAGTTGTGAGGACTATACCGTTATCTGTCTTGAGAAGGAACATTCGGGGCGAATGTTTCTAAGGAGGAGAATGTTATACCGTATTTCAGTATATGCGTGAGGGCGTGCGTGCGTTTGTCTGAAACCCTAATTAGGGTAAGAATGAGATTGTAAGCTTTGCGGAAAAGATTAGAACCTTGTGAAGGAAATTCTCGTTTTAATATTTTAACCGATTACAGTTTTTCAGAGGCGAAATATTTTGGACCAATAGGAGGCGACATGTGTCACCCTTGGTTGGCTTAGGTTGGGACGAAAAGGTTGGGCAAGTGGGCAAGTCAATTGGTCAAGTCTTGCAAGTTGATTTTGTGTGAGTGGGAGTTGGTAGGGGTGGACGGTTTGGGTGAGTTAGTGGAGTCCACATGGCTTATTGTTGTGGTGGGCATGTGTTCCAATATTGTGGTGGACATATGTCCAAATGTTGTAGGAGACACTTGGTTGGAAGACCTCATCTTTCACTTGGATCATAATCCCAACCCTCCACTTGTTTTAATCTTGTCCCTTGAGTGTTCTATAAATACCCCCGAGTGAAGACTTCTTCGTCCACTCCACGTTCTCTAAGTCTAAAAATACTCCCTCTCCTTGTAGTGTTTCGTCCCAACTCCCTCCCCTTCCTAGTGGCAGTGAGAATACCCCCCCTCTTTGTGGAAAGTTGCCTTCTAAGTATAGTTACTATTCCAAAATACCCTAGCCCCAAATCCCTTATAGTATTTAAGTAGAAGTTGTGTAGAACTTCTAAGAGCTTCTTGGAGCTATCGGAGCGTGCAAATTAGGAGCTAAACCTTGCTCAGGATCGACATTTAACTTGTATAATTTTTGGCTTATCGAGGTAAATACTCTTGTCCTTCTATTGTAATTGGATATTACATATGAGAATAGTTAAGACTTGAGTATAAGATCTAGAAGGATATTAAAAATAGAATTGGCTGTACTTACATGGGATTTGTATTCTGATGAACTTGAGTAGTTTGTGAGTAGGGAAGTCTTTGATTTTAGTAGAATGAGAACCCTCTACTTAGAACTTTATACGGTATAGTCTAGGCGTTGATAGGCGTGTTGGTATTATGAGTCGATACTCTGCGCGCGACATATTCGACTTGGCGGTGGTTTTCGTAGGAGGTATGTGATTCTTCCTATCCTTTTGAGCATGATATTTTAAAGTATATATATATAGTACGGTAGGCGTCGTGTGTTAAGCGAACATGGTTTTACTTGGCGTCTTTTGACTTGAGTCTAAATAATAAGAAACTTGAAGTATTTCAAAAGAATTATGAATCATTTTGAAAGAAGAAGAATACTTGATTTTTAAGCGAAGCTTAAGAGTTATACTAGCTTTTTGGGAAGTTAGGTATAACGACTTAAGAAAGATAAAAGGCGGTTTTACTTATTTGTTTATGAAAATCTTGTATTGATTTACGCAAAGTGTAGTAGGATGGTTTGATAAGTAAACATGTTATGATCTACGCGTGTTAGTGTCTTGTGATGTTGTGTAAGGGGTTATTCTTGTTGTGCTTACATTATTAAGCGTTAAGGCCGTTATCTTGTTATTATATCACCTACCCGCTTGACTTGTTATCAGGGCTTGCCACCGCGATGCGGTCTATCGGCTATGCGATGCTGTGACTATGCGGAGTGCGGGAGTTCGAGTTGATCATTCGGGTGTTTTATCCGTCACGGGGATGCCTATGCGATGTGTGACTATGCGGTTATGAGACTATGCGGTGCGGGAGTCGAGGAGAATGCGGGTTAGCTACCGTCGAGAATACCTCATGCGGGTGCGTGTGTGACTATGCGGTGCGGGAAGTCGAGATTAGGCACGTAATGATACTATGGGCGATTGGCGCTTGCCGATCATTCGCGGCCTAGAAAAGACGGTTACATTATATCTATTTTGCGCTTGTTTATGTTGTGGCACTATGTGCGATTGAGCCTTGTATTTGCAAATGGTTTTAAATACTTTGATTTTACTTGATGCTACTGATTTCACATACTTGGTACTGTTATGCGACCTCGCCCTTCGAGTGCGTTAAATGCGCGGTAAGAAATCAGTGCTAGATCCGCATCCTTAGGATCTCTACTTTGGTGTCAGGAGCTCCATCTTCTCCGGAGGCTCGACTTTTGGTATGGTTCTCCCTGGTGTTGTAGAGATATGTACATTCAGGGTATGGCGGGGCCACTGTCCGCCATAGTTGTTTACTTCCTTAAGTGCAGTCTGTTATGCAGTTGAGATATAGCGCCAAACTTTGGATATATATATATGCCGAAAGACAACTTTTTCTCAGATAAACTATTTCTCTTTTCATATTGTTTCCTGTCTTATTTTTATATTCCGCTGATTACTCTGATGTATGACTACTTGGGTGCCCGGGTAAGGCACGATCCACGGGCAGGCAGATCGTAGTGATTATAACGGCTTTATGGGAAGTTGGTTATAACAACTTTATGGAAAGATTAAAGAATGGTTTTCTTGATGAGTAAGCAAAGAAATGATTTGAAATAAAGAAGGGCAAATTGTTTTAATGGTACCAATTGCTTAAGGTTTTAAAGAAAGAAGTCACTTGATTTAGAAGCCTGTAAATGTATTTCTAAAAGGTATTATGACTTGTCTTGAAAAATATATATGACTTGATACTACGGTTATTAGTATCTTGGAAGTTTTATTTGAAAAAGAGTCATTCTAAAGGAGTAGAGGTACGTAGTACGTTGGGTTAAATTCCCGAATTTTATATGACATTATCGCGTCCCAGAAATGGACCGGGTAGTATACCTTTATGGGCAGACTATATGACATTATCGCGTCCCAGAAATGGGTCGAGCAGTATACCTTTATGGGCAGACTATAGGACATTATCGCGTCCTAGAAATGGGCCGGGCAGTATACCTTTATGGGTAAACTATATGACATTATCGCGTCGAGAAATGGGCGAGGCGATATACCTTTATGGGCGACTATATGACATTATCGCGTCGAAATGGGCGAGCGATATACCTTTATGGGTAGACTATATGACATTATCGCGTCCCGAAATGGGCGGTCGATATACCTTTATGGGCGAACTATATGACATTATCGCGTCGAAATGGGCGAGGCGATATACCTTTATGGGCGAACTATATGACATTATCGCGTCGAAATGGCGAGCGATATACCTTTATGGGCAGACTATATGACATTATCGCGTCCCAGAAATGGGTCGGGCAGTATACCTTTATGGGCAGACTATATGAAATTATCGCATCCCGAAATGGTGGCGTATACGCTTTATGGGCGGTATATGACATTATCGCGTCCCGAAATGGGTGAGCGATACCTTTATGGGCATACTATATGACATTATTGCGTCCCAGAAATGGGTCAGGCAATATACCTTTATGGGCATACTATATGACATTATCGCGTCCCAGGAATGGGTCGGGCAGTATACCTCTATGGGCAGACTTATGTGACTTTATCGCGTCCCAGATTGGGCCGGGAAGTATAGGCGTCCTCGTAAAGGGCGGATTATGTTATGCAAGGTAAGTAAGTTATATGGTAATGAATTTGACGGTTTTTCCTAAGCATGTACGTAAGGATGTGACTATAACTTTTATGTAAAAATGGGAAAAGATAATAAGGTACGATTAAGTTCACGAGATGGTAATGACACGGTAGGATCTGGTATTTACCTTTTTTTTTATACTTGCCCCTGTCATTCTTTTGTACAGTTATGATTTGTTTACTGTACCTTGTTTTCCGTTCCATATTAAATTTTTGTTATGCGACCTCCTTGAAGTGCGTTAAATGTCCATGAGTTTAGGTACCTGATTGTGAATCGCGAGCTTAGGATCTGGTTTAGCATTTTGAGATGACTCGATGTTCGGAGTTGTCATGGCTATGTATAATCGAAGTGCAGCGGGGCCTTGTCCGTCATAGTATTTGTTCAAATCTTAAGTGCATGTATTCATCGTGGGTGGTGGCTAGAGTTGTTTTTACATTGTTAAGCGGTGTAGACCGCTGGGTAATTTTATGTTATGGCGGCCTTATCGGCAGCCTTGGTTTTAAAAAAAAGAGTGTTATTTATCTTCCACGATTTATTATGTTGTATGATTAGAAGGGTGCCGGGTAGGGCACGATGCGGGAAGTCGGGTCGTGACACCAGTATCCACGAAATCAATAACCGGGCGCGGCGTATCCTCGAGTGTATGCGGATAATGCGCTCGGCTTTGTCGTCGGTTTGAGGATGAAGCAGCGATCTGAGACTCACTGTGTCCTAATCCGCTTCTAGAAAGACCTCGAAGTTAGCCGTGAACTGGGCTCCCCTGTCTGAAATGATCGATATAGGAACTCCGTGCAGTCTCACAATCTCTCTGATATACAATCTAGCATAATCCTCGGCCAAAAAAGTCGTCCTGACTGGAAGAAAATGGGCTGATTTCGTCAGCCGGTCGACAATAACCTAGATGGAATCATGCTTCCTCTGAGTGTGAGGTAACCCTGTAATAAAGTCCATATTGATCACCTCCACTTCCGTGTTGGAATATCTATCATCTGCGACAACCCACGAGCTTACGGTGCTCGCATGACCTGCGACAATTCGGACCGAGCGACAAACTCTGCAGCGTCCTCTTTAGGCCGTCCCACAATACATACATCGAGGTCGTGGTACGTCTTAGTCGACCGGATGAATAGAGTAACGAGCACTTTATGCCTCCCGAGTCTGCGGCGAAGTCTGCCACATCGGGAACCACGTAACGCCTCAAATCTTAGCACCCAGTGGTGCTACCTCAAATAGACTCTTCTCCTCCCGAAGAGTCGTATCTCGATACCGTACCATAATCGGATCCTCATACTGTCGCCTCTTCACCTCCTCGACGATGGTAGACTCGACAACCTCTCGAACCCGAACCCCACTACTATCAGAACCAACCAAACGAACCCCAAGGCTCACTAGCTGATGTAACTCGCGGACCATGCCCGCACTCTGCAGGCCACATCGATGACTACCCATCGATCTGCAACTAAGGATATCTGCAACTACATTGGCCTTCCCTGGGTTGTATAAGATATCAACATCATAATCCTTAAGTAGCTCTAACCACCGTCTCTGCGCATGTTCGACTCCTGCGGTTGAAGATATCTTTGGAGGCTCTTGTGATGCGTGTAAATATCCACATGAACTCCGTATAAATAATGTCTCGGATCTTGCGGAATGAATCAACTGCGCGATTCTAAATCATGTGTGAGGTAGTTCTTCTCATGCTTCTTGAGTGTCGAGATCGTAGGCTATAACCTTACTGTCTTTGCGTCGGCTGCACCAAGCCCGACCCAGCGCGTCATGATATACCACGTATCGTGTAAACCCTCGGGAAGAGTAAGGCGGGCGATCGTCAATTTCTCCGACAGCTGGAAGCTCTCCTGACATCAGTCCTTTGGAACATAGCGCTTTTTGGGTCGGCTAGTCAAAGGTCTTGAAATGGAAGCAAACTTCTCCTGACCTCAGATAATAACCCATGAGGCCCGAAAGATCTTGCATCCGTCGGTGTAGTGGGTCTAGGCCAAGTCTTGCGCCTCGATCTTTCTTTGTATCAACCGAATACCGTTGACCCGATAACATGCCCTAAGAAAGCCACTGAAAGCCAACCAAAACTCGCATTTCGAGAACTTGGCATCTGTTGCGATTCGGAGGACCCAAATGCCGTCGCCGAGTGATCTGCGTGCTCTGCTCTGTCTTGCGAATAAACGAGGATATCATCAATGAATACTATAACAAGCGTATCCACAAATGGCTTGAACACGGTTCATCAAATCCATGAATCTTCTTTGGGGCGTTGGTCGACGAAAGACATCACCGGAACTCATGGTGCCCATCACAAGGTCTGAATACGCCTTTGGGATATCTGCTCTCTAACTGCTTTGATGATAACGGACCGCGAGTCTATCTTGGAAAACACCTCGCACCTGGCTGGTCAAACAAATCATCAATCACGGGGAGGGTATTTGTTCTTGATAGTTACCTTATTGTTGCTTGTAATCAACACGCATCTGTGGCGTCCGTCCTTCTTCTTTACAAATAAAGCGGCGCTCCCGAGGAGAAACACTAGGCACGATAAAGCCTTTTTCGATAAATCCTTGGTGATCCTTGACTCCTCAACTCGGCGGGTGTCGTCACGTATGGTGGAATAGATATAGGTCAGTGTGCGGCGACATATCAATGCAAAACTCGATCTCCCTCTCATGAGGATACGAGATAAATGCGGGAATAAGTGCGGAAACTCTCTAACAACCGGGCGGAAGGTGCGGTATCTCGACCTCGATGCTCGAATACGAACAATATGGTAGATATACCCGCCTACGCACCATCTTACAGCCTTGAGGTAAGAAATAAACCTACCCGCCGGCGCGATATTCCCTCCACTCGATACGGCTCCCGAAAGCTGGAACCGTGCCAATCTCTCTCTACGGTCCACGTTGGCATAGCAAGGCGCTAGCGATTCATACCATAATCACGTCAAAGTCAGTCATATCGACTCTCTATCAAGTCGGCTGGAGTCGGCGGTTGTATATAATCACGGGCAAGCCTTATATACCCACTCGGCTACCAAGATCACCTACAGCGTAGCCACCTCAAAGGTTTTATGGACTCGGGCTCTATCTCTATTCTACCAACAATATGAGGAGATATATGGGACAAGGTAGAACTGGATCTATCAAGCATATCATCACAACATGAAACCAATAATTTACCGTGGCGACATCAGATGGCGCCTCACGGTCTGGCGGATGTACATGGCATAAATGCGATTCGAGGACCCGGAACTAGGACCGCTTGCCCACGACCTCGGCGCGACCTGGGCCCAGGCACCACGCCTCGGGCGATAGCCGTAGGAGATGAAGGCCGGCGAATGACCACGTAAGGTGAACCACCTGTCTGCCCGCCTCTGATCGGACGGTCCCTCGAAATATGACCGCCGGCCCAAGTGTAACAAGGCCCGCGATTACCTGACACCACTAAATGGGATCTACCGCATCGGCCACAGAGGGGTGGTCTCGATCGGGTAGCATCCACCTTCCCTGAAGCTTGAAGCCACTGAGGCACGACACGCTCGAATACCTGGACATCAGGAAGGCGGTGGAGGCGCTCTGGCAAGCGGTGAGTGCAACTCGATCTTCTTGAGGCCGTCCGCCTCGAAAGCTACCAAAGGACCCTGCTGTCCTGGCCCTCTTCTGCTGATATTTTTCAATCCGTCGGCCCCTACGTTCCTCACACCCAAGTGCATAAGCCTGCATGCGGGCAATATCTATGCCCAGCTTAAGAGCTACTCCCGAGCAACCCTCTGCTAAGTAATCATCGAGCCCTGTGACATAGTGGTGCACTCTGTCCTCCATGTCGGCCACTAAAGCGGGGACGTACCGAGCCAACGATTCAAACTCTACGTTGTACTCGGACCGTCGCGCTTTGTCTCAACATCAATCTATCGGCGAGCTCTCCTCATCTGCGGAGGCAAGAAATGGCTAAGCGCCTCGAGAACTCGTCCCAAGCTTGGTGAGCGCATTCTCCCAGGATAGTTCCGTGAATCAAACGATCAAGCTGCGGTATCACGCGACCAATGTGAACCAATACTACCGACTCTGTCTCGAGGCCTTGATCACTCTCATGATCGGCCAGCTGTCGGATAAACTCGAGGATCATCCTCGATCCTCGACCCATAGAACTACGGTGAGGCTGCGACTCAAAAAGTCCAGAAGTCTCAGCTATCGGATGCAGGGTGAACTACGGGTACAACGAGCTGCTGTCTCGTGCATCCTCTTGCCTCGCCCGACCACAGCTAATAAGCGGGCCATCTCTTTGTAACCCGTATCCTGCTGCTCCGTGTATGGCGGAGGCTCGATTACCGTGGTCTCGGTAGCCACTTCTTTGCTCACGAACTCTCTTTGAAATTTTGGCGGCGTCGTGGAACTTCGCCGTCAGTATCCTCGGGTAAAGGCGGGCTGTGCCTCGTAAACCTCTGCGTCTACTAGCGACTCCTCATTGCCTTGCCATACGGGCGCGGTTGCCTTGCGTGGGCATAAGCGATACATAAAAATATGTCGGAGGGGTTGACCTATAACAGCTCTATTGCGATCTTAGAGTGAAAAGAATGAAACCAATCCTAAATATCCTGTAGCCTCACGATTATAGGTGTGGTGCGCAACAAGCGATAATCAGACTACTAGATCGACACGTAGACACTTTACGAGGATTAAGCGCTCGATACCACTTTTATCACGAACGATCTCGGGCTCGTAGTGCCTTACCGGGCACCACTAGTGATCAACATCGAGAGAAAAACGTGAAGTAAACTCATGAACATGAAACAATATAAAATAAGAAAAAGGCTAACCAAAATGGTTACCTTTCTGTAAATATAAATATAACAAACACTGAACAGTTACATCCTTTAAAAAACCCAATTTACAACAGGACTACAGACCTCTAATAGTTTGTAACAACTATGATGGGGCGGGGCCGTCATACCACGAATGTACAGAATCCTGATGACGGGGAATAATGATAGGGAATCATGCAAAGATAAGCCTCGGAGAAGCGGGGCTTCCCAGCGAGCGGTGATCCTAGGCGAGGATCGACAGCCGTGTACCTCGACTGCGGCGTGAGCGGCCCGAAGGAGGTCGATCTGGCAATTGCAGTATGTGGCCGAAAGTACTAAGCGAAATCATAACATTTTAAAACCAATTCACAACATGTATGAAACAAACCCATTAACGTCACATAGTGCCACGTAATATATAAGAGCAAATAGGTGTAACCCAACCGGTATTTTCTAGGCCTTGATGATCGAAGTAGGGCCATTCGCCCTAGTATCATTGTGCGAGTCTAATCTGAACTCCGTAGTCGCGTAGGTCCGTGGACGCGTAAAGTACTCACCGCGCCGGGGTAGCTAACGCGGTATTTCTGGACTACGTAGTCGCGCATGACCACGGACGCGTAGGTATTCCTCGTCGGCGTAACACATCGGAGTGATTCTGGACTCAGTAGCGCGTAGATCTTGTGGACCCGCATGAGGTACTCCTCGCATCGGGGGTAGCTAACCTGCGGCAAAATAAACAAGTCAGGGGGGTAGGTGATATACACAAGCACAACCGGCTTATCGTAAATGACATAAGCACAACGAGAGAACCCCCTATCACAACAAATCTCAAGCCACTAACACCCATAGTAACATAAAGCGTTTCTTGCTCAAACCAACTTTCCACATTCGAAATCGCTACAAACCTACAAACAAGTAAGTAAACCATTCTTTTTATCTTCCTTAAGTCGTTATAACTAACTTCCCATAAAGCTAGTATAACACTTAAACTTTGTAATAAATCAAAACATTCACATTTGTTTGGAAAACCAAAAGAACTTATTCTTTTAAAACCAAGTATTAATTGTCTTCCAAATAATGATTCATAACTCTTTTTGAAATATTTCAAGATTCATAACATTTAGAACTCAAGTCAAAGACATCAAAATAGAACTAAAATTCATTTGACACACGTACATCTACCGTACTATATATTTTACAACCATCATGCTCAAGAGGATAGGAAGGATCACATACCTCCTCAGCTAAATCCACTTGCCAAGTCGAATATGCCGCGCGTAGAGTATCAATATATAATAATCAAATACGTCTATTAACGTCTAGACTTCTTCATCGAATATTCTAAGCATGAAGTTCCTTATTCTACGGAAAATTGGACAACACTTCCTTTGTTTCTACATACTTTTCCACCCTTTTCAAGGTCCAATATCAACTACTAAACACCACATTTAAGGCCCATTAATTCAACAATACAAGGGGATTACACAACTTGGGCGTGTAAAATTCTATCCTGATACAAATTAAATAATCCGATAAGTTTAAGGTAGTATCTTGGTTATAACATGCCCACTTATCATCCTTATCAATCCTTTCAACTCGAATCGTTATTCTACATGCGATATAACTAAAAGCAATATTGTGACTCTGAGTCCTTTCTTCTCACATGCGACACAATTTTACTTAAAAGGAGAATGGATTGTTACCTTAGAGTTCTCCCAACAGTCAACAATTCTCACTTGCCCTCTTCCCACAATCACGCCACAAACCTCCTGCAAGCATGCACATATTTCCTTCTTGCCGCCTTTCCGAAATTTCTATAGGCCTTGGTTTTTCTTTGAAATTTTAGAGAGAAGGAAGAGGGATTTTTTTAGAGAGAAGGATGAGGGATTTTTAGAGAGAAGGATGTTCTTGAAGAATGACCAAGTCTTCAAGACTTGGTCAATAAATATGACTTTCTCAAAAAAATAGATGGGAGGGACACTTGTCACCCTCCCAGGGCCTTTTTAAAAAATATCTTGATTTTTACACCTGTATTCTGAGGACATGTTTTAAGAACGTACGTAAGAACTCAGAAATGTTAAGATTTGAGACTTGTAAAAATTTATCGGAATTATGGAATTGTCGGAAAACGTAATATTGTAACGAATGGGAGGGCGACACGTGTCACCCCCCTTATGTAGCCTTGGACGATTTTGGCATGGCCAAAAGGGTTATTTGACCCTTGTTAGAAAGACAAGTCTTGCAACTTGAAGAACTTGAGAAAATTGACTTGGTCAATGGGACCACAAGTCTTGATATTTAATAGAAACTCATCCAAGCCTCACATTTGTACCCATCTTGACCCTCCATTGAACTATATAGTAGTACTAGTAGCAAGACTAAGTTCAACACTTAGAAAAAATTTCAAGAACTCCAAGAGTTGCTCTCGGGTTCAAGCTCCTTTGAAAAGATTTTTTTTTGTTTCTTGTCCATTAAGCTCCACACTTTAAACCAAGGTTCATGAGTGTATTGTAAGTGTATCTCAATAGAAAAATCCCGGAAAAAGATAGTTTTCGTGTTAGTCGCAAGATGAAAACCTAGTTGATTTTCTAGGTTTTGTTTGGAAGATTAAAGGAAAGTTGTTTGTGTTGTTCTAAGGGTCTCAAGTAGCGGATTGAAGTGTCTAGAAGAGGCTCTAAGTTGCTAAGAAGCGACTTTGGATTTGAAGTTGGACTATGAATCGTTGAGGTAATAATCTTGTCTCTTAAGTGTTACAAGATTATATATTGTTGTTAGCCTTACATGTTTGCTAGCATGAAGTATATGTGTTGAAGTTTTATAAGTATTATGGATTGATTGTAGCCTTAAATCCAAAATGTCATTTAAGCCATGTGAAGTTGGATTACAATTTGGTCGTTTATTAGAATCGTCGCATGTTACTTACTTGAAGATTATAGTAGTTATAATCGATTGCGACTTGATATCATGTTATGCTAACAGCTTGGATTAAAATGGAAATTGGATAAGAATTGGTGTTATTGTACTCAATGTGGCCGAATTGGACTAGTAGTTTGTATTAGTTTGATATCTTTTGTGGGGCGGAATTTTACACGTCTAGTAGGCGTGTAATCCCCTATTGTTAATTGCATTGATTGGGCCTTAAATGTGGCGTGTTTGGTTATTGAATTCGGCCTTGAAAAAGGTGGCAAAGTATGTAGAAACAAAGGAGGTGTTGTCCGATTTTTCGTAGAATTTAGTGACTTTACACTTATAATATTCTACGTTTGAAGTAAGACGTTAATAGACGTATTGTGGACATTATAGGTTGACATACTACGGGCGTGATATTGTACTTAGCAAGTGGATTGACCCGAAGAGGTATATAGAACTTTCCTATCTTTTGAGCATGACTAGTTGCGTATATAGTGCGGTGAGCGTCTGAGACCTTGATATCCTTTACTAGTTTTATGAATAGCCAAGTCGGGTGAGTTAGGAGATTAACTCACTTCTTTGAAAGTATTAAGGATGTCTTAAGTTTTATTAAAGTTAAGGGACTTGACGAGTTTTAAAGTATGTGATACTTGTTTCGTTTTAAACGTATAAGTCCCTTGGATAGGAAATTGTATTTGACTAAGGTATAAAGTGAATATAACGACTTTATGGGAAGTTGGTTATAGTAGCTTTATGGAAAGATAAATGAGGATAAATGACTTGATTTAATGAAAGGCAATTTGATTTTAAGGCATCAATTGCCTAAGGTTTTATAAGAAAAATAGTCACTTGTTTTAGAAACCTAACTTTATTTCTAAAGGTATTGTGACTTGTCTTGAAAAGTAATTTTGACTTGATACTACGGTTAATAGTATCTTGGAAGTTTTATACGAAAAAGAGTCATTTTTAAAAGAGTGGAAGTATGTAGTACTTGGGTTAAATTCCCGGATTTTTATAAAAGACATGTTAGTGCCTTAAGTAAACTAAAATGAGAGTGTATATGAACGAGAATAATAAGAAGTTAGGGGATTTCTTAACTTGCTTATAGATTGTATGATAAGCCGGTAGTGCTTATGTTATGTATGATAGCCGGTTTGTGCTAGTGGTATATTATTCATTACGGGGTCATTCCGGTTGTGGCATTGCATATTAGTGGATTTGCTACCCGATCACGAGGAATACCTCGTGCGAGTCCGTAAGGGCTTATGCGGGTGAAATAGTCCCGTGCGGTAGTCAGACTATGCGAGGAATACCTCATGCGAGTGCTGTAAGGGCTTATGCGGGTGAAATAGTCCCGTCGAGGAATACCTCATGCGGGTCCACCACGACCTATCACGGGTGAAATAGTCCCGAGTAGGATTGCTTAATGATCTGCGGGCGGGTGGTCTGCTTTGATCGTGAGCTTCCTATTTTTATGTTGTAAGTATACTCTATTTACTCGTTGTTAGTAAGGCACGATGTCTTGTAATTTGATTATCATACATGTCTCGGCTTTGTTTTAAACTTATGATGTAATCACGGTATTTTCGATTTACATACTTAGTACTTATTGTGTCTTGACCCCGCCGAAATTTGCGTTAAATGTCGCGGTAGGGAGTAGCGGTGGTGGATCCTCGTTCTTAGGATCACTTATCGGCGTCGAAGCTCCATTTCTCGGAGGCTAGTCTTTTTAGTGATCTTTCCACGATGTTGTAGATTTATATACATTCGGGAGTATGGCGAGGCCCTGTCCATACGATTGTTATTCTAAGTGCGTAGTCACATTTTGTGGTGTGAAATTGTAAAAAAGCGAGTTATGCAGTTTTGCTTTTGATTATACATATTTTATGGGAGGCGGCCTTGCTCGGCTAGCCTGTGATGTTATTGTCTAAACATGTTTTATATTGTGTATGTTCATTTGCTATTCTACGATATATACGAGCAGGGTTCCCGGTAGGGCACGATCGCGGCCCGTGATCGGGTCGTGTGATTTTCCCAGTTTGCCAAAAATTCCGCCTCGGCGCCGCGGCGCTGAAACCTCAGAACGGTACTTACGATGCCACGGCCTGCATTACGGCCGCGGCGCTGCAACCGAGAGAACTTCGGTATATTGTAGCCGCGCTGCTGACCGAAAATACTTTTCTGCTCGACTGCGCACTGAACTTGTAACTTTCATAACTTTCTACTCCGATGTCCTATCGACGAGCGGTTTGTTGCGTTGGGAACTAGACTCAACGAAATACATACTAGGCTTCTGAAACACCTAATAACTCCTAACGTAATGGGACATAAACCGCTCCAAAGTTGACTAAACATGTCCAAAATATTCTGACAACCTATCTTTCCAACAATTTAAATCTTAATTCCTTTCATACGTTCTCATAAGCATGACCAGAATTACGGGTGTAACAAACATGGTTCAAGAGATATCATGGAGTATCTCCCCATGGTGTGAGTGGTACACACTCACGGCGGGTCGGATAGACTCGGGCAGGTTAAATTCCTGGGATATAAGCCATGGATTAGCTATCTGTGATGCGAGTATAGTGTACCGATGACTCATTGCGGGTACGCATGACCTATGCAGGTGAAATAGTCCCTTGTGGGTGAAATAGTCCTATGATAGGTTGCATTATAACACAGAGGGTGGTTGACCACGACAGCCTGACGCCGTGTTTTGAAAGCGGTAGTGATTTCATTAATGAAAAGTGCGGTGTGTTTATGACTTAAAGTGAAACGATTAATCTAATTGTTAAAAGGATAACTTAAAAGGTAAAAATGATTGCATTACTCTCATGTTCGCAAGGTTCAGTGTGTTGTTGTTTTGAGTTATCATACTTGCTTCCTATTATATGTGGATTGTGATATCCCTTACAGTACTTATTGTTTCATATACTTGGTAAATTCTTAAATGCTGACCCCTTTCTCGGGCTGCGTTCATCTTGTAGGTTTAGTGCGATTTGGTGATCTGCAAGTGTAGGACCCTTGCTCAGAGTTTTGGATAGCTCCATCTGTTTAGAAGTTTATCATTTTGGTATAGATCCTTCATTCTGAGCTTTTGTCTGATTATGGAGTGCAGCGGGGCCTTGTCCCGTCATAGTTCAGTAAAACTCTTAGAGGTCTGTATTCATATTTGGGATTGGACTAGTGTACAGTGTAGTGCCTTTTGATTATGTATATTATATGACAGCCTTGTCGGCTTTGCCCTTGCATGTTCGTTGGTTTTTTTTTTAAAATGAGGTGTTATTTTGTTCCGCGGTTTACTTGTGTCATTTAGGTAGGAGGGTTCCCAGGTAGGGCACCAGTCACGGGCCCGAGGTTCGGGGCGTGACACTATGTGACTTGTTTCATTGAAGTGATTGATTTGAATTTGAATGTTAAGAGATGGGGATAAGAACGTACAATTATTGAAGGAGTTTATGTTAAGTGCCTTGGAGGTACTTGGAGTTGGTTTAGTGTGGCAGTCAGGGCCACGACCTTCCGAATGGTTTCAGGAAAAAAATGTGCAAAGCAAGAATAAGATAAGTACGAGTGCTGCCTGTGAAAAATAGAAGATATCATTAGTAGGTCTTAAAAATCTATACGATTATAAGGTGACACTTGATGATAAAGATTGTGAAAGGGAGATAAGCTCTCTCCCCCACGAAAAAGGATAGTTTTACGTATTATTGAGGGTTATGCGTACCCATATTATTAGGCCATAGATATGGGACTGGTAAAGTCTCCGGATTCGTTATGCAATAGGTTACAATTTTAGATAACCTTATAAAAAGGTATTGGGTTGGGGTAATTGAGGACGACACAAGGAAATGGTCGAAGAAGTGTCGTAAGGATACAAATGTGGGTAATACGCATGAATGAACCCGTATGATTAAGAATCAAGATAGAATGAAGTACGGGGAGATAAGAGACCCCAAGACAACGTGAAATGGAAAATAAAGGTAAGACGAGCAGACACTCGAACGATGAGAGACATAATCATGACAAGATAAAGAAATCTTGGCAAGCCATTGGATTAGGTAATACCATGAATGCAGGTTGAACACCGGACTATAAGCTCTATGAGCTGGGGAGAATAATAGGATTACTACTTGAAGGGATCAAGGAAATCTCCCCCTAAAGTGCGATTGGCAGGAAGTCTTAGCCATGAGACAAGCGAAGGAATTGAATCTAAGTATGGTGACCAGTCTGGTTGCAACAGAGAATTAGAAACAGGAACCATAATTGAGATTAGTGATGACCTAATATTTCGAAACTATGAGAAAGGCTTTCAGTTATTGGAATATAAGTTTACTACGACTACAGTTCTAACCCCTCCTGAGGGACTAGAGGGTTAGGTTGTTATTGTAACACTTTGAGTGTTGGGCTAGGTTGTGTTCTGATGCAGCATGGTAAGGTTATAGCCTATGCTTCCCGGCAGCTACGGGAGCACGAGCGGAGTTACCCTAGCCACGAGTTAGAGTTGCTTAAGGATTATGATGTTGACATCCTATACCATCCGGAGAAAGCCAATGTGATTACAGATGCTCTTAGTCGTAGATCAGATGGACATCTAGATAGTCAGGACATGGTCCGTGAGATTTAATAGCTAGCGAGCCTAGGGGTTAGGTGTTACACCCCGTAAATTCAAGGAGTTAAGATAAGAACATACCAAGGAATATAAGATTTGAAAGTTGAAAGATAAGTTGACTAACATGTGTTGGACGGATTTTGAGTCTACCTTGGAGTGTTGTACCCCAGTTGTTAAGAATTTCGAGGTGTTTAAAAAGCCTAATGTGTAGTCCGTTAAATCTAGTTCCCAGCGCAACAAGCCGTTAAATCGATAGGACATCAGTCAAAAGTTATGGAAGTTTCAAGTTTGGTGCGCTTGATCGAGCAAAGCAACGATTTCGGTTGAAGTGCAGCCGCGGAATGCGAGGCAGCGCGCGCGTTTGTCTTGGGAGTCGCGGGGTTGCGGCGCCAGCGCGAGAATCTTGGAACTTTTGAAGTGGGCGCCCGCCCATGGCGGCGGGCGCGAGGCGGGATTTTGCGCATAAAGGGGCGAAAAGCAGGGGATATTTTGTTTAAAACCTATGGGAGGGTGACAAGTGTCCCTCCCGTCCTTTTACCAGAAAGTGGTCTATTTTAGGGCCAAGTCTTGAAGACTTGGCCATTTCATTCAAAACCCTCCCGAAAAACCCTCTCCCTTCTCTCTAGTTTTTGAAGAAAACCTAGCTTAAGAGAAGCTGTTGGGCGCAAGAAGGAAAATGTGGGTAAACTTGTGGGAGCGGTGAAGCGAGTTTGTGGAAAAGAAGTGGAAGAAAGGGGCTTTTGTGGGTTTCTCCAAAGGTAAAAGTTATTACACCCGTAAGTCGGGACATGTATAAGAGAGATATGCGTAAGGAAACAAGACTTGGAAATTAGTGCGAAAGGAAGAATTGTTTTAAGCGGAAAATCTTAGAATGTCGGAAAGGAAAAGTGTTAGATTGATGAGAATTGGATTCTCAAAATACATTATTTGAAGAGTATGGGACTTAGTAATATTATGGAAATATATCTTTCTGGTTGGTCATGTGGGGCCCAGAAATTTTCGTTTCGTGGGGCCCGAGGTTCTGAATTTTATGGGCGAATGAGAGGCGACACGTGGAACCCCATAAGTGGTCTTGGTCGAATTAGAGGAGGGTATTATGGTCATTGAACATCTTGGAAGATAAGTCTTGAAGCTTGACATAATTGACTAGTCGACTTGCAGCAGGCTTGATCCTTGTGATTTTAATCCTAGCCTCGCATTTGTTTTAGTCTAAGCCCTCGATATGTGTTATATACTAACTAGTAGCAAGACTAGCTCATTTAACACTTAGAGAAATTTAGAGAGTTCTTGTGCTTGAGAGAGAGCTCTCGAACTGTGAAATTCCACATAAAATTTTTATAGTTTTGATCAGATTAGCCACAGACTTTAACTTGATGTCCCATAGGGTATTGTAAGGTTATCTCAATAGAAAGATTTCGGAAAAAACGTATTTTTACGTTAGTCGCAAGGCGGAAACTAAGGGAGTTCTTCAACTTTGAAGTTGGAACTTGAAGATGGGTTCTTCATAGGCCTCTAAGGAGTGCTTGGAGCGGATTGGAACCTAAGGAAAGGAGCTAAGAATCGCTAAGGCACGACTTTGAATTCATGGAAATTTTAAGGGCTTATAAAGGTATATTCTTGTCGTTTTAGCAATTAAGGTTTACTTATCATTGTAGCTATGGTTATTAGCAAGCATGAGTTATATATTATGAAGTTTGATAAGTATTTTGACTATTGAAACCCTAATCCGAAATCTAACATGTTTAGCTTTAAGATTTCAATTCTAGTCGATTATTAGTCTAAGCGTCGCATGTTGTATAAAGAAGGAAATTGTAGTTGTTGAAGTTGTTTAGACTATATAACATGTTAGACCTTAGAACTTGGAATTTGTAAGAAGGATTGAAAAAGACCTAGTGTTGTTCTAGAGGTTGGCCGAGAATGGCTTTTGGCATATTCACTATTTCGTATGAATTGTGGGGCGGAATTTTACACGTATTGTAAGGCGTGTAATCCCCTTTGTTTGGTTGTTGTTTGGAGCCTTAAATGTGGCTTGTTGGTTATTGTATTCGGCCTTGAAAAAGGTGGCAAAGTGAGTAGAAACAAAGGAAGTCTTTTGATTTTCCGTAGAATTAGAGACTAAATACTTAGTATTATTCTACATAGAGACTAGAAGTTGATAGCCTTGTTGTGACCATTATAGGTTGACAACTTCGTGCGGCGTATTCGGCAGCTTGTGGATATTAGCCAGAAAGGTATGTGAACTATCTCCTCTTCTAGCATGATTCCTTAAGATAAAGAAAGTAAGTTCTACTCCTTGAATGATCCATTCCTTGCTTGTATTTGGATTGCCTAAAATAGAATTTGTTCTATGTACTTCCTTGAGTGTACTTTGATGTTTAAATTGTAAGTAGTATAATCCATTTCCTTAGGGAAGTTTGGATTCTTAAAAGTGAAGGTATTTTTCTTAAAGTACATAGAGACTTGAAAAGGAAGTGGTTTCCAAATCTTTTGGCTAGTGCCTTAGTTCTAAAACCTAAAGGTCATTATAATGACTTTAGAAGTCAAGAGTGATTTACTTATTTGATTTAAAAGAGGAGAAATGACATGATTTAAGAGAAGTAACTTGCGTTAAGGGTGAAGTTACTTGAGGTTTAAAAAGTAGAAGAAAACTTGTTTTCTAACTATTAAGAGACTTGAAGTATTTTGAAAGTTGAGAACTTGTTTTGTAAGTATGTGATACTTGGTTTTAATAGTATAAGTCTCTTGGTTATTGAAGGAATGGATACGTCTAAAACCATAAAGGGTTATAACGACTTTATGGGAAGTTGGTTATAACGACTTTATGGAAGGTTTAGAAAGTTGTCTATTTTGATTAAATCGGCATAAGTTGCCTAGATTGTGAAAATTTGGAGTTACTTGATTTCAAGCTTTGAAATGAGTTTTCTAAAAGTGTAGTAACTTACTTTGAAAAATAGACACGCCTTGATACTACGGGTGTTAGTATCTTGGGGCTTTACATAGAAATGAGTCCTTTATAAAGGAATGTACGTACGTAGTACTTTGGCTTGTTAAAAGAGAATTATTCTATGTATAACTTGATAAGTACTTTGGATTGTTAAAAGAGAATTATTCTATGTATAACTTGATTAGTACTTTGGCTTGATAAATTGAGGATTTGTCTAAGTGTGCCTTGATAAGTACTTTGGCTTGTTAAAAGAGAATTATTCTAAGTGTGCCTTGATAAGTACTTTGGCTTGTTAAAAGAGAATTATTCTATGTATAACTTGATAAGTACTTTGGCTTGTTAAAAGAGAATTATTCTATGTATAACTTGATAAGTACTTTGGCTTGTTAAAAGAGAATTATTCTATGTATGCCTTGATTAGTACTTTGGCTTGATAAATTGAGGATTTGTCTAAGTGTGCCTTGATAAGTACTTTGGCTTGTTAAAAGAGAATTATTCTAAGTGTGCCTTGATAAGTACTTTGGCTTGTTAAAGAGAATTATTCTATGTATAACTTGATAAGTACTTTGGCTTGTTAAAGAGAATTATTCTATGTATGCCTTGATTAGTACTTTGGCTTGATAAATTGAGGATTTGTCTAAGTGTACCTTGATAAGTACTTTGGCTTGTTAAAGAGAATTATTCTAAGTGTGCCTTGATAAGTACTTTGGCTTGTTAAAGAGAATTATTCTATGTATAACTTGATAAGTACTTTGGCTTGTTAAAGAGAATTATTCTAAGTGTGCCTTGATAAGTACTTTGGCTTGTTAAAGAGAATTATTCTATGTATAACTTGATAAGTACTTTGGCTTGTTAAAGAGAATTATTCTATGTATGCCTTGATTAGTACTTTGGCTTGATAAATTGAGGATTTGTCTAAGTGTGCCTTGATAAGTACTTTGGCTTGTTAAAGAGAATTATTCTAAGTGTGCCTTGATAAAGTACTTTGGCTTGTTAAAAGAGAATTATTCTATGTATAACTTGATAAGTACTTTGGCTTGTTAAAGAGAATTATTCTATGTATGCCTTGATTAGTACTTTGGCTTGATAAATTGAGGATTTGTCTAAGTGTGCCTTGATAAGTACTTTGGCTTGTTAAAGAGAATTATTCTATGTATGCCTTGATTAGTACTTTGGCTTGATAAATTGAGAATTTGTCTAAGTATCTGTGATAAGTACTTGGGCTTGTTAATTGAGAATTGCCTATGTGTCTTTGGAAATAGTGGTTGTGTGCTATTGGTATATCGATCGTTTGGGTCATTCCGGGTTTGTAGCATTTGCGTAATTAGTGGATTTGCTACCCACGATCACGAGGAATACCTCGTGCGAGTCCGTAGGGCTTATGCGGGTGAAATAGTCCCGTGCGGGCGGGTCCGACCTATCGAGGAATACCTGCGTGCGAGTCGTAAGGGCTTATGCGGGTGAAATAGTCCTATCACGAGGAATACCTCATGCGGGTCGAAAGGGCTTATGCGGGTGAAATAGTCCCGTGCGGGCGGGTCCGACCTATCACGAGAATACCTCGCGGGTCCGCGCGACCTATGCGGGTGAAATAGTCGGGAATAGGATTGCTAAATGATCTGCAGGCGGATGGTCTGCTTGATCATGAGCTTCTAGTTTATATTGTAAGGATACTCTTGTTTACTCTCATTGTTAGTAAGGCACAATGTGTTGTATTTTGATTATCATATATGTCCCGGTTGTTTGTGTTACCACTATGGTCGTGCTTTTACGAGGTGGGATTAGGGGCATGGGACACGAGTATTGAGGACAGGTGGGACTTGGTGTTCATGTATCCTTATTGGTGTTATTACATCATGGGTGGCGGTGAGGAAGGATTCCAGGCGTGATTGATATTATGGGCGTGAGACCCGTGGTTATATTGAGTAATGACTTTGAGGGCTGCGTCACGACTTGATATGGCTAACTTATGTGTTATATCTTGTAGGTTGGATATCATACATGTCTCTGTGTTATTTAGCTGCTATGATTTTATTACAGTACTTCATTCCGCATGCAGTGCGTTCTTACGTCTTGACCTCCTTGAGGCTGCGTTCATCTGCATGAGTTTAGATGCATGATTCGGTGATCGGCAGTGTAGGATCCTGCTCGGGGTTTTGGATAAGCTCCTTACATTAGGAGTTTATCTTTGGTATATGTCGCCGATGCAGGCTTTGTATAGTTTTAGTGCGGCGGGGCCTTGTCGTCGTAGTTGATTTAACTCACAGAAGTGCAGTATTCATATGTAGGATTGGACTCGTATGCGGTGTAGTGTCTTTTGTTTATGTATATATGGCGGCCTTATCGGCTTTGCCCTTGCGCGTCGTTTGTTTTAAAAAAAAAATGAGGTGTTATTTGATTCATGACTTACTTGTATTGTTAAGGTAGAAGGGTGCGGGTAGGGCACCGATCCGCGAGCTTGAGGTTCGGTCGTGGCCAGTGGTATCGAGCGATCGATCCTCGGAATGTCTGACCGTGTCTAGTAAGTCTTGATTATCGGTGTGTTGCGCGCCACGCCCCATAAGCAGGAGGCTACGGGACATTTAGGAGTTAGTTTCTATTCTTCTCACTCTAAGATCGTGCCATAGATTGTGTTAGTAAGATAATTCCTCTCGGCGTATTGTTGTGTTACAACTATGCCTCGAGAGAACAGCGGCCCGAGAAGGGCAAAGGAGTAGCGAGAGCTACTAGTCGGACTCGAGAGTTGATAGGGCTTATGCCGAGGTATCTGGATGTTGTTCGCGATCGGCGAGTTAACCTGCGCGAGTTTTGAGGTCGGCACGAGCCTCCGGTTTCTCGGTTAGGAGAAGCCTATAAGTGCGTGAGGAAAGCCGTTGTGTTATTGACCAAGATAGCGGTGCTAGCGGTTGTAAGTGATAGTACCCAGGTAGGGTACTTTGATTAGTAAGTGAGAAGTAAGAATGTTGACAAGAATGATAGGTGGCGAGACTATAGTTGTATAAAGTTCACAAGTTGTAATTGCCCAGTGATGTAAGACCGATAGGGAAGATTATGCAGTAGAAATACTTTGGCTTATGTGGCGAACCTCTAGTGAATAGGGGATAGGGTAAGAAGTACCTTGAGATAAGAGAGATTTATTCGGACTAAGAGCGAGAAGTTAAGTGTGACGGTGAGTCGGGTTATGGACTCATTTAGGTCGTAGATAGTATGGAATGGGGTAATGTCGATTAGAAATGGTCAGATTATGTGATAGGGTCACGAGGATGTCGAGCCCAAGTTTAGTTGTCGTTATGCGAGTTTGTGGGCCAGCGTTCCACGGGTTCGTCGTAAGGACCGAGAAGAGCCTTAGCGGAAATTCAAGTAGCTTAATGGCGAGGTTTGATTAGTAACTCGAAGGAGTGGAAAGCGAAGCGATATTGAGATTTTATGCGTGTACTAGATAAGTTTGAAAATGCGAGAAAATATGACAAGTAAGGAAAGAAAGGAACCTCTGGGGATCCGTGTGTGATATATTTGTAACGCCGAGTTTTGTGAGAAAGGACCAGGGCGGAAGGTCCGTTGTTATGTTCGTATGTTGTGGTGGCCGTGTGTGGAATCGTTGGTCTTGTGCGATTTTGATCGATAGGCATAGTATAGAGATTGTCTAGGAGTGTGTATAAGCAGCTTGGCGACTAAGAACATTCGGGGCGAATGTTTCTAAGGGGAAGAATGTTATACCAGTAAGTCGGGACATGTATAAGAGAGATATGCGTAAGGAAACAAGACTTGGAAATTAGTGCGAAAGGAAGAATTGTTTTTCAGGCGGAAAATCTTAGAATGTCGGAAAGGAAAAGTGTTCGTTGATGAGAATTGGATTCTCAAAATACATTATTTGAAGAGTATGGGACTTAGTAATATTATGGAAATTTATCTTTCTGATTTGGTCATGTGGGGCCCACAGAATTTTACGTTTAGTGGGGCCATGAGATTCTGAATTTTATGGGCGAATGAGAGAGGCGACACGTGGCACCCCAGTAAGTGGTCTTGGTCGAATTAGAGGAGGGTATTATGGTCATTGAACATTTTGGAAGATAAGTCTTGAGCTTGACATAATTGACTAGTCGACTTGCGGCTTAGGCTTGATCCTTGTGATTTTAATCCTAGCCTCACATTTGTTTTAGTCTAAGCCCTCGATATGTGTTATATACTAACTAGTAGCAAGACTAGCTCATTTAACACTTAGAGAAATTTAGAGAGTTCTTGTGCTTGAGAGAGCTCTGAACTATGAAATTCCAGCAAAATTTTTATAGGTTTGATCCGTTAGCCACAAGACTTTAACCCAATGTCCCCAAGGGTATTGTAAGGTTATCTCAATAGAAAGATTTCGGAAAAAACGTATTTTTACGTTAGTCGCAAGGCGGAAACTAAGGGAGTTCTTCAACTTTGAAGTTGGAACTTGAAGATGGGTTCTTCATAGGCCTCTAAGGAGTGCTTGGAGCGGATTGGAACCTAAGGAAAGGAGCTAAGAATCGCTAAGGCGCGACTTTGAAATCTTGGAAATTTTAAGGGCTTATAAAGGTATATTCTTGTCGTTTTAGCAATTAAGGTTTACTTATCATTGTAGCTATGGTTATTAGCAAGCATGAGTTATATAGTATGAAGTTTGATAAGTATTTTTACTATTGAAACCCTAATCCAAAATCTAGCATGTTTAGCTTTAAGATTTCAATTCTAGTCGATTATTAGTCTAAGCGTCGCATGTTGTATAAAGAAGGAAATTGTAGTTGTTGAAGTTGTTTAGACTATATAACATGTTATACCTTAGAACTTGGAATTTGTAAGAAGGATTGAAAAAGACCTAGTGTTGTTCTAGAGGTTGGCCGAGAATGGCTTTTGGCATATTCACTATTTCGTATGAATTGTGGGGCGGAATTTTACGTATTGTAAGGCGTGTAATCCCGCTGTTTGGTTGTTGTTTGGAGCCTTAAATGTGGCTTGTTGGTTATTGTATTCGGCCTTGAAAAGGTGGCAAAGTGAGTAGAAACAAAGGAAGTCTTTGCCCGATTTTCCGTAGAATTAGAGACTAAATACTTAGTATTATTCTACATAGAGACTAGAAGTTGATAGCCTTGTTGTGACCATTATAGGTTGACAACTACTCGTGCAGCGTATTCGGCAGCTTGTGGATATTAGCGAAAAGGTATGTGAACTATCTCTTCTAGCATGATTCCTTAAGATAAAGAAAGTAAGTTCTACTCATTGAATGATCCGTTCCTTGCTTGTATTTGGATTGCCTAAAATAGAATTTGTTTTATGTACTTAAATGAGTGTACTTTGATGTTTAAATTGTAAGTAGTATAATCCATTTCCTTAGGAAGTTTGGATTCTTAAAAGTGAAGGTATTTTCTTAAAGTACATAGAGACTTGAAAAGGAAGTGGTTTCCAAATCTTTTGGCTAGTGCCTTAGTTCTAAAACCTAAAGGTCATTATAATGACTTTAGGAGTCAAAAGTGATTTACTTATTTGATTTAAAGAGGAGAAATGACATGATTTAAGAGAAGTAACTTGTGTTAAGGGTGAAGTTACTTGAGGTTTAAAAGTAGAAGAAAACTTGTTTTCTAACTATTAGAGACTTGAAGTATTTTGAAAGTTGAGAACTTGTTTTGTAAGTATGTGATACTTGGTTTTAATAGTATAAGTCTTTTGGTTATTGAAGGAATGGATCGTCTAAAACCGTAAAGGGTTATAACGGCTTTATGGGAAGTTGGTTATAACGGCTTTATGGAAGGTTTAGAAAGTTGTCTATTTTGATTAAATCGGCATAAGTTGCCTAGATTGTGAAAATTTGGAGTTACTTGATTTCAAGCTTTGAAATGAGTTTTCTAAAAGTGTAGTAACTTACTTTGAAAAATAGACACGCCTTGATACTACGGGTGTTAGTATCTTGGGGCTTTACATAGAAAGGAGTCTTTGATAAAGGAATGTACGTACGTAGTACTGTGGCTTGTTAAAGAGAATTATTCTATGTATAACTTGATAAGTACTTTGGATTGTTAAAGAGAATTATTCTATGTATAACTTGATTAGTACTTTGGCTTGATAAATTGAGGATTTGTCTAAGTGTGCCTTGATAAGTACTTTGGCTTGTTAAAAGAGAATTATTCTAAGTGTGCCTTGATAAGTACTTTGGCTTGTTAAAAGAGAATTATTCTATGTATAACTTGATAAGTACTTTGGCTTGTTAAAAGAGAATTATTCTATGTATGCCTTGATTAGTACTTTGGCTTGATAAATTGAGGATTTGTCTAAGTGTACCTTGATAAGTACTTTGGCTTGTTAAAAGAGAATTATTCTAAGTGTGCCTTGATAAGTACTTTGGCTTGTTAAAAGAGAATTATTCTAAGTGTGCCTTGATAAGTACTTTGGCTTGTTAAAGAGAATTATTCTATGTATGCCTTGATTAGTACTTTGGCTTGATAAATTGAGGATTTGTCTAAGTGTGCCTTGATAAGTACTTTGGCTTGTTAAAAGAGAATTATTCTATGTATGCCTTGATTAGTACTTTGGCTTGATAAATTGAGGATTTGTCTAAGTGTGCCTTGATAAGTACTTTGGCTTGTTAAAGAGAATTATTCTAAGTGTGCCTTGATAAGTACTTTGGCTTGTTAAAGAGAATTATTCTATGTATAACTTGATAAGTACTTTGGCTTGTTAAAGAGAATTATTCTATGTATGCCTTGATTAGTACTTTGGCTTGATAAATTGAGGATTTGTCTAAGTGTGCCTTGATAAGTACTTTGGCTTGTTAAAGAGAATTATTCTATGTATGCCTTGATTAGTACTTTGGCTTGATAAATTGAGAATTTGTCTAAGTATCTTAGTGATAAGTACTTGGGCTTGTTAATTGAGAATTGCTATGTGTCTTTGGAAATAGTGGTTGTGTGCTATTGGTATATCGGTCGTTTAGTCATTCCGGGTTTGTAGCATTTGCGTAATTAGTGGATTTGCTACCCGCGATCTGAGGAATACCTAAATGCGAGTCAGTAGGGCTTATGCGGGTGAAATAGTCCCGTGCGGGCGGGTCCGACCTATGCGAGGAATACCTCATGCGAGTCGTAAGGGCTTATGCGGGTGAAATAGTCCTATCTGAGGAATACCTCATGCGGGTCGAAAGGGCTTATGCGGGTGAAATAGTCCCGTGCGGCGGGTCCGACCTATCACGAGGAATACCTCGCGCGGGTCCGCGCGACTATCACGGGTGAAATAGTCGAGAATAGGATTGCTAAATGATCTGCGGGCGGATGGTCTGCTTGATCATGAGCTTCTAGTTTATATTGTAAGGATACTCTGTTTACTCATTGTTAGTAAGGCACAATGTGTTGTATTTTGATTATCATATATGTCCCAGTTTGTTTGTGTTACCTATGGTCATGCTTTTACGAGGTGGGATTAGGGGCATGGGACCACAGTGTGAGGACACAGGTGGGACTTGGTGTTCATGTATCCTTATTGGTGTTATTACATCATGGATGCCGTGATGAGGAAGGATTCAGGCGTGATTGATATTATGGGCGTGAGACCCGTAGTTATATTGAGTAATGACTTTGAGGGCTGCGTCCACGACTTGATATGGCTTATGTGTTATGTATTGTAGGTTGGATATCATACATGTCTCTATGTTATTTAGGCTATGATTTTATTACGATACTTCATTGTTCATGCCAGTACGTTCTTAAATGACCTCGCCCGGAAAGTGCGTTAAATCTGCGAGTTTAGGTCATGATTCGGTGATCGGCAGTGTAGGATCCTGCTCGAGTTTTGGATAAGCTCCTTATTAGGAGTTTATCTTTGGTATATATCCTTGATGCAGGCTTTGTATAGTTTTGGATGCGGGGCCTTGTCCGTCGTAGTTGATTTAACTCGCAAGTGCGTATTCGTATGTGGGATTGGACTCGTATGCGGTGTAGTGTCTTTTGTTTATGTATATATGGCAGCCTTGTCGGCTTTGCCCTTGCACGTACGTTTGTTTTAAAAAAAAATGAGGTGTTATTTCAGTTTCGCAGCTTACTTGTATTGTTAAGGTAGAAGGGTGCCCAGGTAGGGCACCAGTCACGGGCCCGGGGTTCGTGTCGTGACAAAAGTTTCCCCTTCTCTTGGTTATGAGTTATACTTGTTTTAGTAGTTTAGAAATGAGCCCGAGGCTGTTATATTTTAGTAGTTTAGAAATGAGCACGAAATACATTATATTTTAGTAGTTTAGAATTGAGCTTTGAAGGTATTATATTTGAATAGATTTGGATCTTGTTGTCTTGTTGAAACAGAAAATGGGCATGTTAGCCTTAAGATTTTAACTTGATTTAGTTCTTGATTTGGTCGTCACGTGTTGTAAAGGGGATTGTAGTTGTTGAAGATGTCTAGGGCTAGATATCATATTAGACTAAGAACTTGGGTTGGAAAAAGAGTTGGAAAGGGGTTTAGGATTGGTTTATTGTTGGCCGAGAATGGCATGGAAATTATTGGTTTATTGTTGTATCATTGTGGGCGGAATTTTCTGGCGTCTGTAAAGCGTGTAATCCCGCTGTGGTTAGGCTGAATTGTGTGCCTTAAATGTGGCGTTGGTTATTGAAATTCGGCCTTGAAAGAGGTGGCATAGTAAGTAGAATCAAAGGAAGTCTTTGTCAGGCTTTCAGTAGAATGTAGGGACACTTGCGCTTAGTTATTCTACGTTGAAGCTAGAGATTGATAGGCGTTTTATGACCACTTATAGGATTGAAGTACTACGGTGGCATATTCTACTTAAGGGAAAATGCAGTGGAGCATTTTGCTAGCAAGTCGATAATCGTCGCGGTATGTGATTCTTACATCCTCTTGACATGACTATTTGTGAAATATATAGTGCGGTAGGCCTTACGTGTGTTAAAGGAATTAAATTTCCCTTTTGTGCCTTGACTTGATATGAAGTGTAAAGGTCTTGATTGTGTGAAAAAGTAGTAAACTCCCATTCGTTAGTAATGGGTACTTGGTTGTTAAAGAATAAACCCTCTTGGTCTCATAAGGGCTTATAGTTGTAATTGGTTGGTTTAAAACATAAAGTGTTATAACGGCTTTATGGGAAGTTTGTTATAACCACTTTATGTAGGTAAAAGAATGGTTTGTTGATTTCAAAAGATAAGAGACTTGACTTGTAATTGACTTAATTGGTGTTGAAAAGTGTGAAACCTCATTCGTGAGAAATGAGTACTTGGTTTTTAAAAGAATAATGTTACATGAATTTCGGAAATGGGTATAAGAATCGAACAAGCCAATGCAGCGTTAATAAAGGAAAAAGGTAATGACAATTAATCATATTAAAACCAGTAGAAACCTCCATCTGCATAGAAGCTAAGATAAGACAAAATTGTATTACATTTCCTAGATCATGGATGCTCACAATAAAATTATTGTAATCAAGTTTCGATCTTCTTAAGAATTCAAAGTAAGGAACTCGATTTCTAAAGAAAAGAGACTTAAGAATTTGAAGTGTTTTGTTTTAAAAGAAAGGCATGGTTTTATGCAGTATTGTTTTAAAACATAAAGTGTTATAATAGCTTTATGGAAAGTTAGTTATAACGACTTTATGGAAAATAAAGAAATGGATTCATTATTGGATTTAGAATGGTAACTTGATTTTTTGGAAAAAGAGAAGCAACTTGTTTTCAAATATTGAACTCTTTGTGAATGGAAAAACATAAGTGGCTTGGTTATGAAAGTATGTAGTATTTTGGGGTTGAAACCCGGAATTGTTGACATGAAATGTGTTATACCCCATATTTCTAGAGTATGTACGTGAGGGCGTACGTATAAAAGTTTAAGCCTTAAGTTAGGCAAGGACCGAAAATTTTGTGCCTGACCTTGCGAAAGAATCGTTTTCAAGCGAAGCGTTTTCCAAACTTTGCGAAGGGAAAAATCGGCTATGTCATTTATTATTTTTGCGGATTTTTAGAGGCGTAATATTTTGGACCAGCGAGAGGCGACACTTGGCCTCAGTGGGCAGCAAAGCCATGGGAGTCTTGGCACGTTTTTGTGTTGATTTTTGGTCAAGGGTTAGGTAGGATATTTTGTGTAGTAGATGGATAAGGACACGTGGATAAATCCTCACCTTCTTGCACCACACTTGTCTTGATCTTGGCCATTGGTTGGCCTATAAATACCCCATAGTTGATGAACTTCTTCATCCACTTAGACATTTCTAAGTCTTAAAATCCACTTTCCCCACTCTCTTGAGAGCTCTGGCCAGGCCTCTCCCACACACACAGTTATGCTGCGAAACCCCTCCCTTTGTGAGCCTTGGCGAAACTACCCCCCCTTGCTAGTTGTTTCGTATAATACTCCCCATGGTAGAAAAATACTCTCAGTATTATTCTTATTCCCAAATACCTTGGCCCAAATACCTTGTAGTATTCCAAGGTTATACCTATACTAAAAGCCGGAAATACTATTATACTTCCTTTAGCCACTAAGCGAAACCTAAGGAAAATTTTCATAGTCGGTTGAAGTGTTAGGTAGAAGTTGTGTAGAACTTCTAAGGGTTTACGGGAGGCGGTGGGCGTTCGAATAGGAGCTAAGCGTTGCTCGGGATCGACGTTAAACTTGGATAATTTTGGGCTTATCGAGGTAAATACTCATCCTTCTATTGTAATTGGAAATTACATCTGTAGTAGTATAGAAATGAATATAAGATACATAGAAGGATAGTAAAGAAGAGATTTGAATTGATATCACATCAGAAGAATATTAAAGAAGAAAGGCTGTACTTACATGGGATTTGTATTCTGATGAACTTGTGTAGTTTGGTGGGTAGGAAGTCTTTGCCCAATTTTCCGTAGAATAAAGGAATATGTATCTAGAATTATGTTCTGAGTAGTCTAGGCGTTGATAGACTTGTATGACCGTTATAGGGTGAAATCTTGCGAGTGGCGTATTACACTCGAAGAAGTGAAGAAGGCTAGCGGGATTACGATTACTTTGGAGCTATTTGCTAATAGTCGATAATCTTCGCGAGGTGTGTGATTCTTCCTATCCTCTTGAGCATGATATTTTAAAAGAATATATATATATATAGTACGGTAGACGTACGTGTGTTAACTGAATGTAGTTCTACGGCAATGTCTTTGACTTAAGCCTGAATAATAAGAATCTTGAAGTATTTCAAAAGAATTAAGAATCGTTTTGAAAAGAGTAATACTTGGTTTTGAAAGCTTAAGAGTTATACTAGCTTTATGGGAAGTAAGGTATAACGACTTAAGAGAGATAAAACGAATGGTTTATTGATTGTAGAAGATAAGAGACTTGACTTAATTGAATTAATATGAATTTTGTCAAAAAGTGTAAAACCTCATTTCGTGAGAAATGAGTACTTGGTTTATAAAAAGGAATATGTTTACTGATTTCGGAAATCAGAATAAGTATCGAACAAACCACTGCAGCGCTAATAAAGGGAAATGTATTGAATAATTAAGTATTATTAAAACCGATGAAACCTCAAATCTTATAGAAGCTAAGATGAGACAAAATGATATTACATTTCCTAGATCATGGCTTCTTTAATAAGATTGTTATAAACAAGAACAACCTATTCACACATAAGGCATACATTACTCAATTGTTTAAAAGAGAGTACGTTATTTTGATTAAGACTATGAACTATGAAATCTTTCGAAACTAAAAGACTCGAGTATCTGAAAGTAGGCAAACTGGAACTTTCGGAAAAGAATGTTGTTACTTGATTTTAAAACATGAACATATTTGGTACTACGGATAATATTATCGAGTTGTTTTTACGTAAAAAGAGGTCTTTTTAAAAGGATAAATGTATGTAGTACTTTGGGGTTAAAACCCGGATTGGTTGTAATAAAATAAATGTCTGTGAGTATGATTAAACTTGCCTATGCTTGTGGTGATTAGCCTTTGTTGTGCAAGTGTTGTATTTACGTGCTCTGGCGTCTCGTTGGAGGGGCGGCTATCGATTGATTGATGGACATCGACCACGATGGGTGGCCGGTATGCTTCCACTGTCGATCATTTTGAACATCTTGACCACGATGGGTGGCCCGGGTATGCTTCCGTTAGGAGAGTTATCTTGTTATCGGCTTGGACATGCGACACAATGGGTGGCCGAGTATCTTCCATTCTTATGGTTATCTTGTTATTTCCTTTTGGACATCTTGACACGATGGGTGGCCGGGTATGCTTCCATTAGGAGAGTTATCTTGTTATCGGCTTGGACATCTTGACCGCGATGGGTGGCCCGCGGTATCTTCCATTCGATGGTTATCTTGTTATTTCCTTTTGGACATCTTGCCACGATGGGTGGCCCGGGTATGCTTCCATTAGGAGAGTTATCTTGTTATCGGCTTGGACATCGGCACGATGGGTGGCCGCGGTATGCTTCCATTCGATGGTTATCTTGTTATTTCCTTTTGGACATCTGACCACGATGGGTGGCCGGGTATGCTTCCATTAGGAGAGTTATCTTGTTATCGGCTTGGACATGCGACCACGATGGGTGGCGCGATTATGCTTCCATTCGATGGTTATCTTGTTATTTCCTTTGGACATCTTGACACGATGGGTGGCCACGGGTATCTTCCATTAGGATGGTTCCATGGCCATGCTTATCACCAGGAGTAAGATCTTGGGCGTGCGGCCGTTGTGCGGGTTATATTTGAGTGATGACTTTGAGGCGTGAGTCACGACTTGACATATTGCTTTTATATTGTGAGCGTAGTTTTGTTATCATACATGTCTCTGTTTGTTTTAGACTACTATGATTTCTTTTCTGGTATTTTCAGTTTCACATACTTGAGTGCGTGTTATCTTGACCTCGCCCGGGGGTTGCGTTCATCTGCGGTAGAAGTCGTCGATCGTCGATCCGACACAGGATCGCAAATCGGCGTATTGGGAAGCTCCGTTTCTCGGAGGCTTATCTTTTGGTATGTTACCACAGTGCATGGGTTCTTGTACATTGGGGTATTATCGACCGTTTGGGCCGTGGGTGCCTTACCGGGCACCCTAGTGACACAACATCAGTGTCAGTGAACATAAAACATCGTGAACAAGTGAAGTACAAGCGATGTCGAGAAAACTTGCCTTCGGCGTATATAAATAACCACTTTTTACAAATGAGCAGTTTAATCCTTTTTACAAACCACGCTTGCGCGGTACTACTGGACCTCTACAGAAATGATACGACAACAGCGGGGCGGGGCCGTCATACCACGAATGTAGCACCTGACAGCGGGGACTATACGAATAAGCCTCGGAGAAGCGGAGCTTCCCAGTGACTGTGACCACTAAGGCGAGGATCGGCGGCGGTGTACCTTTACTGCGGCATGAGCGGCCCAGAAGGTCGATGCAGCAGTGCAGAGTATGTGAAACTAAAAATAAATCACGTAAATGAAATCATAGTAGTCTATACAAGCGGAGACATGTATGATAACGAACTACGATTCACCGTAAATAGCGATCGTATGTCAAGTCGGGGACTCGCGCCCTCAAGTCGTCGCTCGATTTTAACAATGGGTCTCGCGCCCGCGCGTCAATCGTGCGTGGAATACCTTCATCGCTGCCGGCGGTTTATGATATCTGGCACCGAGGAATACACATGAACACGAGTCCCGCTGTGTCCTAATAAAGCAGTGCAGGTGAAATGCGAAGGCATGGCCGCTACTGCCAGCGGTACCAACAAGGTCATAGGCGTGTCATGATATCTGTCTGAAGCCGTCGCATGATAAAAGCGGTCACTCGCGCGATATCAAATGTGCGCGTCTAGCCACAGAACTCTCGCGACTCCGCATAGGCGATCAGATAGGCGCGAGGTATAACCCGCGTCGAGGTAGCTACTCCGGCGTCGTCACTGGACTCGCGATCGCGTAGCGCGAGGCCGCGTGACCACGAGGGCATGCGCTAACACGGAGCTCCGTAGCTCGCATGGATCCTGGACCCGCGTGAGGTATTCTCGAATCATGGTCCCGGACGCTGAGTCTACCCGCGTGGAGGCGGCTTAACCTCGGAACCTGAAGTCAAGGTGAGTGGTACAATACCAGCATAACGGTGATAGTCAAACAACTTTAAAAAGCGCGATCGAGGAAAACCCGCTTTACACTAACATCACGAGATACTAACACGTAGCATCCCAACATGTTTACTTCTCAAATCAACAAGAAAGTATTTACAAGGCTATCACGAACCAATACAATAGAGTATTCACACAGGTACTTTCTACTAACAAGTTGGTATCTAACCCAAAGTACTTCGCGTCAAATCTTTAAAAGATCTGTTTCTTTCACATAAGTCACCTGATACGTAGTATAAAAAAGAGTGACTATCCTTTTAAGAAAACCAAAACTCTTACCTTTGTAAAATCAAGTAACAACGTTATTTTCCAAGCGTCGAGTTTGCCTAATATCAAATGTTCACGTTTCTTATTTTAGAAAGGTTTAAGTAGTTCATAGTTTTATTCATTTAAGAATATAATTCTCTTTTAAACAATCGGAGAAACATAAGCCTTATATGTGAGTAGGACATTCTTGTTTATAACAATCTTATTCTGACCATGATCTAGGAAATATCATTTTGTCTCTTCTTACATGCGGATGGAAGTTTCTCTTGGTTTTAATAATACTTAATTATTCAAAACATTTCCTTTTAATGTATTTGCGATGGTTTGTCGATACGTTACGATTTCGAAATCGATAAAGCATTCTTAAGCGTTATACCTAACTTCCCGTAAAGCTAGTATAACTCTTAAGTTTTCAAACACCAAGTATTACTTCTCCTTTCAAAATGATTCAAAAAACTTTTGAAATACTTGAGTTCTTTCTTATCATATAGCAAGCGATTTATAGTTCAAATCGATTACCTTTTAAAAACCACATGTATTTTCTTACTAACGTAAAACTGTTATAACGACTTCCCATGGCGTTATAACACTTTATGTTTTAAACCACTCAAACACATTTAGCACGTATGCGTCTGCCGTACTACATAGTTCACACATATCATGCTAGAAGAGATAGGAAGAGGTTCGTACCTCGCGGCAGTATCGACTCATGCAAAGCGCTCAGTACTTCCAAGCGTCGGCTACTCTTAAGCCACGTGGTCGCGCCCTGCGTGATACGTCAATCTATAAGGCCACAGTGCGCATTAACATTTAGATCTCATCGTAGAACATTCTACGAAAATTCGGCGCCTCCCCACATGACGGCGTAAATCTCTCTCTCTATCGAGGCTACCAAACCAACGGGGGTTATACATCTAACCCTACTTGGGTACAATTTTACTCCGCAGTACTACTACACAAGTCTCTGTAATACGGTCTATGTAATTCTGATTCGGTACTCTTCTTTAAATTCGGGCTTAAGTCGAGACATTCTGTAAGTATTAATCGGGCTTAAGTCAAAGACATTGCGATAACTTCGTTGATTACTATATATAGTATACTTGACTATATAATCTAACAACATGTAATTTCCAATTCTGATAGGGGACAAGATAATTACCTCGATAAGCCCGTAATTATCAGAGTTTAATGTCGATCCTTGCAAAGTTTAGCTCGACTCAGGCGCTCGACCATTCTAAACCACCGTAGAAGTTCTAACCAACACACCTGATACTCAGCGGACTATGGAGATTTTCCTAGGGTTTCGGTTTTGGGGTGTGGGAAGTATAATAGTATAAGCGGGCTTTTTGTAAAGGTATAACCTTAGAATACTACAAGGTATTTGGCTAAGGTAATTTGGGCATTATAACAATACTTTTGAGTATTTCTACACCATGAGGGGGTATTATCTGAAAACAACTAGGCTGGGGTACCCATTCTATGACTCTAGGAGGGGGCACTCTCGGCTAGCACCCACAGAGGGGTGCTCTCGACCTGAGGGGAGGCCATGGCGAACTCAACCTGAGGAGGAGAGGATTTTACACTTAGAAACATTTAGGAATGGATGAAGAATTCATCAAAGGGAGAGGGTATTTATAGCCTGACCAAGGCCAACCGATGGCCAAGATTGAGCCAAGTGCTACACAAGTGTAGGGCGAGATATGCCCAGTGCCCCTGGTCCTACTCGCCAAAACCCTGAAATATCTACCAAAATATCTACCAGCCAGCGTCCCATTTCGTCAATCACGCCCGCCCTTGCCTGATGAGAGGGTGCCAAGTCACGCCTCTCGTTGGTCCAAAATGTTAGTCTCTCGGAAAAATCCATAAAAATAAGAAAAGACATGGCGGAATTTTCCGCCCATGAAGTTATGTAAAGCGTTTAGTCGGCGACTCTAGCAGGGTGTTGTGCACAAATGCCATTCGGCGAGCCACCTAGGCGGGGTGACACGTGTCACCCTCTGTTAAAAATAAAACATCTTAGAAAATATCCTGATGGCCAAAATCTAGAAAACAAAGTGGGCCACAAGCCAGTAAATTTCTCCAGTGGGCCCAGCGTGACCATTCCAGAAAATAAAATTCCATAATTCTCTAATATTCGGAAGTCAGAATACCAAATCACGGGAATCAATTCCCGTTAACGAACCTTTTCCTTCAAAAGCGGAAACTTTTAGTGGAAAAATCACCTCTTTCTTCCTTTCGATCTTTACATGCATTATTCTCAAATGCGTGCGTCCTCGCATACATACCACGGAACTACGGGGTATAACATTCTTCCCCCGAAACATTCGTCGAATGTTCCTTCTAATCTCAAAGCGAACCGTGCGATTATAGTCTTCCTCTTATGCTTACGAAACAATCACTGCCACGGTGTACGAAATACCCACGTAAAATACTTACATCAAGTCCACGAGGAAACACCTCTAACATCGCCACAAATAATACTACTTTTGTCACTTTGCACGAGATACCACTTTGTCACTTTGCGCGAGCCTTGCTCGGCGACCCGACAAATGGTGCCGGAACGCGTCGATCATTGAAACGTATGCGCTCGAATTCTTACCACATTTACGATCGCTTTGGTATCAAAACTTCGTCACACCTGTCGGGTGGTACTTTCAAGAAGACCGGCCGTCGGCACGAACTCTGGCGTCGTCGCCGATTATCATACGATTCCTCGAGTGCGGAACTTCTTCAGACAAACCTCGCTATCCGCGATCTGCTGGAACAAGCACTGAACCGACTATCCGAACCACGCCAACATCAGACAATCAGCGGCAACTTACACTTCCGCCTGCAAGTCTCCGTATGGCGACATCCGAACAACGAAATGGTAGCTCAAGCGCTCCTCCACGGAGACAACAATCCTCGCAACTACCCGCGAAATCCAGCATGGCGGCGGCGAATGCGGTCGAGACTACTTTGAGTTCTTAACCTGCTGGTAGGACTTTGAAACAAAAACAGTAGTAACACAGGCTCAGCATGCGTCATAAGGTGAAGGTAGGCACCGTGCGACCTTACAACCTTTACGATAAATCAACAACGCCAGTGAGCGGTCCGACAGAAGAACACGATGGGTTGCCCATCGGCCCGACCACCGGTCGAGCGCGTCCACGAACTTCGTCGTTGGTTAACTAAACTTGGGCCTAACACTCTCGCGGCCCTACCACAGGCGGGACCACCCCAAATGACCCGCTACCAAACTGCGCGGGTTGACCGCGCGTAGCCTCGGCAGGCCGTGAGCGCGAAATACCACCAGAAGGAACAATCTTACTAAACGCGTTACGAAAACCTGGCGGTCTTCTTAGCTCGACTACCTCTTTCATTTCATACTACTTGGGACTTATCCCAAACCACGACTCGCGTGCACTATGCACTCCTATAGTCAAACATAAACATACGTCTACTGCAGAGATGGCCTTACCTCTAAGGTCTTTGCGTATAAAGCTCTAAGGCTCACTTTCTCTATCCTCCGAAATCTTACTCGGTTAACCCGCGTGATTTCTAATCACAACTAACACTCTTATCGAACATAGCACTTAAGGTATACTCGCGAAAGTTCTGAAGGACGCTTGCTGCTTTCTGGCCTCTTACTGCTGTCCTTGGTTAACGCGTCGATCTCTACGTTCTCGGCTGCTGCGCATAAGCCCGTGCGAGCCATGCTCGAGCCCAATGAAGAATTACTCTTGCGACCGCTTTCTTAGGTAGTCGTCAAGACTCGCGGTACATCGGTATACTGCGGTAGCCAAATCCATGGCTAATAACGAGTTGCCTCTTTGCGATCTATATTCTCGGTTCGATCGTGGGCGAAGGTTCGCGTATCATGGCGCGATGGGCTGCCGTCGCCGTGCTTAAACTCTGTTGGGGCTAGTGGCGTCGCGAAATCCCGAATGAAGCACTACCTAGGTAATGATTTGGGCTGTGCCTCGTGACCTACGTACTCGACTCGCGGTTCCTCGTGCGCGCCTCACAGGCGGGTTGCCCTGCGGAGGCATAGCGGTAAGGGAAAGAAATCGTTAGAGGTCGACTTACAACACGACTCTAAGGCGCGATCTCGAGTGAGAAGAATAGAAACGATCCTAAATATCCTATAGCCTCACGATTATTGGCGTGGTGCGCGACAGCGATAATCAAGACTCTTGAATGCGATGCGTAGACACTTTCAGAGATTAAGCGCTCGATACCACTTTTGTCACGACCGTTCGGGGCGTGGTAGTGCCTTACCGGGCACCCTGGTGACCTGACATCAGGTAATGTGGAACATAAAACACATCGTGAACAAGTGAAGTACAAAGCGATGTCGAGAAAACTTGCCTTTGGCGTATATAAATAACCACTTTTTACAAATGAGCAGTTTAATCCTTTTTACAAACCACGCCCTGCGATACTCTACGGACCTCACAGAAATGATCGACAACAGCGGCGGGGCGGGGCCGTCATACCACAGAATGGCGCTACAACAGCGGGGACTATGCGAATAAGCCTCGGAGAAGCGGAGCTTCCCAGCTGTGACCACAGGCGAGGATCAGCGGCGGTGTACCTTTACTGCGGCATGAGCGGCCCCCGAAGTCGATCTGACAGTGCAGGTATGTGAAACTAAAAATAAATCTTGTAAATGAAATCATAGTAGTCTATACAAGCGGGAGACATGTATGATAAGCGAACTCTGATTCGCATAAATAGCGATCGTGTCAAGTCGGGGACTCGCGCCTCAAGTCGTCGCTCAATTTTAACAATGGGTCTCACGCCCGCCCCACGTCAATCGTGCGTGGAATACCTTCCGCCGCTTGGCGGATTTATGATATCTGGCGCGAGAATACACATGAACACGGTCCACTGTGTCCTAATAAAGCAGTGCAGGGTAAATCTGAAGGCATGGCGAGCTACTAACACCAGTGCAACAAGGTCATAAGGCGTGTCGTGATATCTGTCTAGGCGTCACATGATAAAAGGCGGTCACTCGCGCGATATCAAATGTGCGCGTCTAGCCACAGAACTCTCGCGACTCGCGTAGGCGATCGAGATAGGCGCGTGAGGTATAACCCGCGTCGGTAGCTACTCCGGCGTAAATCTGGACTCGCGATCGCGTAGCGCGAGGACGCGCGTGACCACGAGGGCGCGCTAACCGGAGCTCCGTAGCTCGCGCATGGATCCACGGACCCGCGTGAGGTATTCTCGAATCATGGTCCCGGACCGCTGAGTCTACCCGCGTGGAGGCGACAACCTCGGAACACAAGTCAAGGTGAGTGGTACAATACCAGCATGCGGTGATAGTCAAACAACTTTAAAGCGCGATCGAGGAAAACCCCTTTACACTAACATCACGAATACTAACACGCGTAGCGTCCAGCGTGTTTACTTCTCAAATCAACAAGAAAGTATTTACAAGGCTATCACGAACCGATACAATAGAGTATTCACACAAGGTACTTTCTACTAACAAGTTGTATCTAACCCCAAAGTACTTCACATCAAATCTTTAAAAGATCTGTTTCTTTCACATAAGTCACCTGATACGTAGTATAAAAAGAGTGACTATCCTTTTAAGAAAACCAAAACTCTTACCTTTGTAAAATCAAGTAACAACATTATTTTCCAAGCGTCCAAGTTTGCCTAATATCAAATGTTCACGTTTCTTATTTTAGAAAGGTTTAAGTAGTTCATAGTTTTATTCATTTAAGAATATAATTCTCTTTTAAACAATCGGAGAAACATAAGCCTTATATGTGAGTAGGACATTCTTGTTTATAACAATCTTATTCTGACCGTGATCTAGGAAATATCATTTTGTCTCGTCTTAGCTACATGCGGATGGAAGTTTCTCTTGGTTTTAATAATACTTAATTATTCAAAACATTTCCTTTTAATGTATTTGCGATGGTTTGTCGATACACGTTCGATTTAGAAATCGATAAAGCATTCTTAAGCGTTATACCTAACTTCCGTAAAGCTAGTATAACTCTTAAGTTTTCAAACACCAAGTATTACTTCTCCTTTCAAAATGATTCAAAAAACTTTTGAAATACTTGAGTTCTTTCTTATCATATAGCAAGCGGTTATAGTTCAAATCGATTACCTTTTAAAAACCACATGTATTTTCTTACTAACATAAAGTGTTATAACCAACTTCCCATAAAGCGTTATAACACTTTATGTTTTAAACCACTCAAACACATTTAGCACGTATGCGTCTACCGTCTACATAGTTCACACATATCATGCTAGAAGAGATAGGAAGAGGTTCGCATACCTCGCGGCAGTATCGACTCATGGCAAAGCGCTCAAGTACTTAAGCGTCGGCTACTCTTAAGCCACGTAGATCGCGCCACGTGGTACGTCAATCTATAAGGCCACAGCTTATTAACATTTAGATCTCATCGTAGAACATTCTAGAAAATTACGGCGCCTCCCACATGGCGTAAATCTCATCTCTATCGGTAGGCTACGAAGCCAACGAGGGGTTATCATCTAACACTACGGGTACAATTTTACTCGCGGTACTACTACTGAGTCTCTGTAATGTCTGATCTATGTAATTCTGATTCGGTACTCTTCTTTAAATTCGGGCTTAAGTCGCGAGACATTCAGTAAGTATTAATCGGGCTTAAGTCAAAGACATTGCCGATAACTACGTTCGATGCTATATATAGTATACTTCAACTATATAATCTAACAACGTGTAATTTCCAATTACAATAGAGACAAGATAATTACCTCGATAAGCCCGTAATTATCAGGAGTTTAATGTCGATCCTTAGCAAAGTTTAGCTCGACTCAGCGCTCGACCAGCTCTAAACCACCCTTAGAAGTTCTAACCAACACACACAATACTCCAACGGACTATGGAGATTTTCCTAGGGTTTCGGTTTTGGGGTGTGGGAAGTATAATAGTATAAGCGGGCTTTTTGTAAAGGTATAACCTTAGAATACTACAAGGTATTTGGCTAAGGTAATTTGGGCATTATAACAATACTTTTGAGAGTATTTCTACACCACAAAGGGGGTATTATCACGAAAACAACTAGGCTAGGGGTACCCATGACTCTAGGAGGGGGCACTACTCGGCTAGCACCCCTAGAGGGTGCTCTCGGCCTGAGGGAGGCCACTTGGCGAACTCAACCTGAGGAGGAGAGGATTTTACACTTAGAAACATTTAGGAATGGATGAAGAATTCATCAAAGGGAGAGGGTATTTATAGCACAAGCCGAGGCCAACCAATGGCCAAGATTGAGCCAAGTGCTACACAAGTGTAGGGCGAGATATGCCCAGTGCCCACAGTCCTACTCGCCAAAACCCTCATGAAATATCTACCAAAATATCTACCACTTGGCGTCCCATTTCGTCAATCACGCCCACTTGCCCGCTGATGAGAGGGTGCCAAGTCAGCCTCTCGTTGGTCCAAAATGTTCCGTCTCTCGGAAAAATCCATAAAAATAAGAAAAGACATAGCCGGAATTTTCCGCCGCGAAGTTATGTAAAGCGTTTAGTCAGCGACTCTAGCAAGGGTGTTGTGCACAAATGCCATTCGGCGAGCCACCTAGGCGGGGTGACACGTGTCACCCTCATTGGCCCAAATAAAACATCTTAGAAAATATCCTGATGGCCAAAATCTAGAAAACAAAGTGGGCCCATAAGCAGTAAATTTCTCAGTGGGGCCCAGTGACCATTCAGAAAATAAAATTCCATAATTCTCTAATATTCGGAAGTCGAATACCAAATCAGGAATCAATTCCCGTTATGAACCTTTTTCCTTCACAAGCAGGAAACTTTTAGTGGAAAAATCACCTCTTTCTTCCTTTCCAATCTTTACATGCCGTATTCTCGTGCGTCGTCCTCGCATACATACCACGGAACTACGAGGGTATAACGGTATGGCGGGGCCACATCCCTCCGTAGTTGTCGTTACATTCTTAGAAGTGCGTAATGCTTGTGTGGGCATGGTTTGTAAAAAAGTTAAAGCTATCAAACTTTGTATTTATATATATCTGAAAAGCGACTTTCTCTCGAGAAAATGTGTTTCATTTTCTGATTGTTTCATGTCTTGTTTTTATGTTCCGATTACTCGATGTATGACTACTTGGGTGCGGGTAAGGCACGATCGCGAGCCGAGCGAGTCGTGACAAAATGAAATGCGTTGAGGCCTATGCTTGTTGTGATAGCTTTTGTTGTACAAGTGTTGTATTTACGTACTCTGGCGTCTCGTTGGAGAATTCGGCTATACGGTTGATTGATGGACATCTTGCCACGTTGGGTAGCCAGCGGGTATGCTTCATATGTCGATTCTTGATGGACATCTTGGCGTTGGGAGGCCCGTGGGTATGCTTCCATTAGGGGTGTTATTATTGTTATTTGATTGGACATGCGACACGTTGGGTAGCCGCGGGTATGCTTCCACGATGAGTAGTATCTTGTTATTTGATTGGACATCTTGACACGTTGGGTAGCCGGGTATGCTTCCACGATGAGTAGTATCTTGTTATTTGATTGGACATCTTGACACGTTGGGTAGCCGGGTATGCTTCCAGATGAGTACTATCTTGTTATTTGATTGGACATCTTGACACGTTGGGTAGCCGGGTATTCTTCCTGATGAGTATTGTTTTGTTAGTTGTTTGGACATCTGAAGCACGTTGGGTGGCCGGGTATCTTCGCGAGATTGTTATCTTGTTATCTCCTTTGGGTATCTGGAAACCGTTGGATGGTCCACGGGTATGGGCCCATTAGGGCGGTTCGAGGGCCGTGCTTATCTGAGGTGAGATCTTGGGGCATGCGGCCATTGTCTTGAGTTAAATTCGGGTTGTATTTGAGTGATGATTTCACGGGCGTGAGTCACGACTTGACATGGCGCTTATATATTGTGTCTTGTAGTTTGGTTATCATACATGTCTCTGTTTTTATATAGACTATTATGATTTCATTTCTGATATTTTGATTTCACATACTTGGTACTGTTATCTTGACCTCGCCCGGAAGTGCGTTCATCTGCGAGTTGAAGTGCATAACTGGCGATCCGCGCTCTTAGGATCGCTGTTCGGTTCTCGGAAGCTCCGTATCTCGGAAGCTTGTCACGTGATGCAGTTCCACAGTAGTAGACTTTTGTATATTCGGGGCATGGCGGGGCCGTATCCGTCATTATAATTTAAAATTCTTAAGTGCATGCCTTTGTTGTGGCGGGGTTTGTAAGGGATATAGCTGTTGATTTTCATTTATGTACAAAAAGGTAGCAGTTTGGGTTAGCACAAATCCTTATTTCCTTGTTTTCTTTCTTGAGTTTTTATTTATTGGTTTTCTCGATGTTGTATCACTAGGGTGCGGGGTAAGGCACGATCCACGGGCAGGAGTCGGTCGCGACAAAAGTGGTATCGAGCGATTAATCCTCGGAAAGTGTCTACATCTGCGTATCTAGTAGAGTCTTGATTATCGGTGTGTTGTGCACCAATCTATGTCGGGAGGCTCTGAGATATTTAGGATTGGTTTCCATTCTTCTCACTCTGAGATCGTGCCTTAGAGTGTGCTATAAGTTGGACTCCTCTGGCGTATTCTTATGTACTGTTACGCCTACGCAAGGCAACGAGCCCGGAGGGCAAGCGGCGAGAGAGCTCTGAGTAGAACACGAGAGATTCTGAAGGCACGAGCGGTCATTACGAGATAGTACTTGACGGCGAGTTTTATGGCGCCGCTAGCCCAGTGAGTTTAGGCGGCGATTTCTGTGAGGCCACGATACGAGCCTCGGTTTCACGACCGAGGCGAGATATGAGTTACAGAAATGGCGATTACTAGCTAGGCTTGTGGCTAGGAATGAGAACGACGAGGCCGGTGGTTCGGCGGTACGATGATTCACCACGTCAGATGTCGAGACTTGGGATTTCTTGAGTTGCGATTCGCGAGTTCTATGGATAGAGAGGCGAGGATGATCCTCAGTGTCGTGCTAGTTTGGGAGATTGTTATACTGTGGCCGTCGGGGCCATGGGATGGGAGGATGTCAGTAGGAGGATACAAGAGGATGACTCGGCCCGGGATCGGTGGGCTGGTTCGCGCACTTATTTAGCTAGCGCCTGCGATGAGGATTATGATTAGGCGACAAAGGGAAAGTGAGGCAGTAGTTGCGGAGATATCTTTAGCCCTTAAGAGACTTGTTTATGTGGTTATGGTAGATACATGCGGAGTGTTATGTTCGGATAACTTTGGGTTAAAAAAATGTGATTTAGAAGCCTGATTAGTGAAAAGGGTAAGTCTGGGGATGCGAAACTTTGAACTTTAGAATTTATAACAACCGAGACCTTTGAGGTAAAGTAGGCTAGAGTAAAAGATTTTTTTGATTATCTTTGTCGAATTACATAGTGCAGGAGTATACTCGGGTGATAAGTCCATGAGTGGTGGGAGTTTTGTGATATTAGAGATGATCCCTCTTTGGCTGTAATTTAGAGTTTTGCGTGATTTGTATATTATGGCCATGAGTGGCATAGCGATTCTTTTGTAAGTCTTTGTGGTGAAGACTATCTGCGTCTGCGTTTTAGAGACTTAGAAGGAACATTCGGAATGAATGTTTCTAAGAGAGAATGTTACACCAGTAAATTCAAGGAGTTAAGATAAGAACATACCAAGGAATATAAGATTTGAAAGTTGAAAGATAAGTTGACTAACATGTGTTGGACGGATTTTGAGTCTACCTTGGAGTGTTGTACCCCAGTTGTTAAGAATTTCGAGTTGTTTAAAAAGCCTAGTGTGTAGTCCGTTAAATCTAGTTCCCAATATGACAAACCGTTAAATCGATAGGACATCAGTCAAAAGTTATGGAAGTTTCAAGTTTGGTCTTGTGATCGAGCAAAGCAACGATTTCGGTTGAAGTGCAGTGGCGCGGCTGAATGCGAGGGCAGCGCCCGGTTATCTTGGGAGTCCATGGGGTTGCAGCGCCCGGCCGCGTATCTGAGCCATGATGCGGAATCTTTGAACTTTCGAAGTGGAAGCGCCGTGTGGCCGAAGCCGGCGGCGGTTTTCTTGTGAAGAGGCGCAGGGGATATTTTGTTTAAAACCTATGGGAGGTGACAAGTGTCCCTCCCGTCCTTTTACAGAAAGTGGTCTATTTTAGGGCCAGTCTTGTAAGACTTGGCCATTTCATTCAAAACCCTCCCGAAAAACCCTCTCCCTTCTCTCTAGTTTTTGAAGAAAACCTAGCTTAGAGAAGCTGTTGGAGCGGCGGCAAGAAGGAAAAGTGTGGGTAAAATTGTGGGAAAGCTTGGTAAACGAGTTTGTGGAAAAGAAGTGGAAGAAAGGGGCTTTTGTGGGTTTCTCGAAGGTAAAAGTTTCCCTTTTCTTGGTTATGAGTTATAGTTGTTTTAGTAGTTTAGAAATGAGCACAGGTGATTATATTTTAGTAGTTTAGAAATGAGCACAGGAACATTATATTTTAGTAGTTTAGAATTGAGCACAGGTGTTATATTTGAATAGATTTGGATCTTGTTGTCTTGTTGAAGCAGAAAATGGGCATATTAGCCTTAAGATTTTAACTTGATTTAGTTCTTGATTTGGTGGGTCGCATGTTGTAAAGGGGGATTGTAGTTGTTGAAGATGTCTAGGGCTAGATATCATGTTAGACCTAAGAACTTGGGTTGGAAAAGAGTTGGAAAGGGGTTTAGGATTGGTTTATTATTGGCCAAGAATGGCATGGAAATTATTGGTTTATTGTTGTATCATTGTGGGGCGGAATTTTATGCGTCCTGTAAAGGCGTGTAATGTTATACCCCGTATTTCCAGAGTATGTATGCGAGGACGTACGTACGAGAATACGGCAGAAAGATTGGAAAGGAAGAAAGAGGTGATTTTTTTCCACGGAAAAGTTTCCGGTTTTTGTGAAGGAAAAAGGTTCGTTAATGGGAATTGGATTCCCAGATTTGGTATTCGGACTTCCTGGAATATTAGAGAATTATGGAATTTTATTTTCGGAAATGGTCACGTGGGGCCACGGGAGAAATTCTGATTTTGTAGGGCAGCTTTGTTTTGAGATTTAGGTAAATTGGATATTTTGGAAGGCGAAATATGCAGGCGAATCGAGGCGACCGTGTCACCCCGTGGCACCTTGGCGATTTACATTTGGGCCTGACACGGTTAAGTCGTTTTTCGGCGAAGCGTTTTTGCGTAACTGCGAAGGAAAATTCCGGCTATGTCGTTTTGTTTTTGCGGATTTTTAGAGGCGAAACGATACGGACCAGCGGGAGGGTGGCGTGTCACCTGCGATGAAGACAAGTGGGGCGTGACTTGGCGAAAGCGAAGTTGGGCTTGATATTTGTGTAGATATTTGTGAGGTTTTAAGGAGTAGGGTCTAGGGTGCACTTGGCGATCTTGACCTTACACTTGCCTTGCACTTGGCTAGATCTTGGCCGTTGGTTGGCCTTTGGGTTTCTTATAAATACCACTCCTTGTGAAGACTTATTCATTCCTCCTCACTTTGTCTAAGTCTTGAAATCCCTCCCTCCTCTAGTAGCTCTCGTCCTAAGCCTCTCCCCTCCTCCTCACTCCTTGTGGCCTTTGGTAGAGAAGATCCCCACTTTGTGGTGCTAGCGGTAGGGTACCCACTGCTAGTTGTTTTAGTATAATACCCCTTGTTGTGGTATAGAAATACTCCCTAGTATTGTTATAATGCCCAAAATACCTTAGCCTTGTACCTTGTAGTATTCCAAGATACCTCTTTCGTAGAGTCAGGAAATACTACCTTTTGTCCTTTTAGTCTCAGCCAGAAACCACAAGGAAATCTTCGTAGTTGGTTGAAGTAATTGAGTAGAAGTTAGTTAGAACTTCTAAGGGTTGTTTGGAGTGGTTTGGGCGCCGCGGAGTGGAGCTAAACCTTGCTCAGGAGCGACTTTAAACTCGGATAATTTTTTTGGGCTTATCGAGGTAAATATCTTGTCCCTCTATTGTAATTGGAAATTACATGTTTGTTAGGATATATAGTTGAAGTATACTATATATGGAACTATACTTAGTACTCGCAATGTCTTTTGACTTAAGCTGAAGAATTAGAAGCTGAACTAAAGCGTATTTACATAGGGTGTATTGCGGTAGGCTTGTGTAGAATTGTACACGTCAGGTTAGGCGTGTAAACCCCCACAGTTGGCTTGGTAGCCAGGCTAGATAGAGGAGGAGATTTCTGTTGTTGCGGGAGAGTCTTTGAATTTTCTATAGAAGATAGAAACTTATGTTTTGGGGTTAATAGGCGTTTGTGACCTTTATGGGTGAAAGTACTAAGAGTAGCGTATTACTCGAGGAGTGGGAAGGGCTAGCAAGGTTGTAGTACTTGGAGCATTTTGCTTATTGTCGATAAATCGTCGCGAGGTATGTGAACCTCTTCCTATCTTTTCTAGCATGATTGTTGTGAACTATGTAGTGCGGTGAGCGTCGTGTGCTAAGTGATTTGGTTGGGTTAAAACATATGGTGTTATAATAGCTTTATGGGAAGTTAGTTATAACGACCTTATGTAAGTGAAAATGGTTTCTTGGCGTTAGAAGTTAAGAGACTTGATCTTATAAGATAAGGGCTTAACTTATTTGTTTTAATGTGGATGTTTGTGTGAAACCTCATTCGTGAGTAATGAGTACTTGGTTTTAAAGGGATAATGTTTCTTGATTTGAGTCGGAATGTGTATCGACAGGACCAACTGCGGCGTTAATAAAAGGAAAATGTATTGAATAATGATGTGTTGTATTAAAACGGTAGAAACCTCCGTCTGCGTAGAAGCTAAGATGAGACAAAATGATATTACATTTTCTAGATCATGGTCTTTGTAATAAGATCGTTATAAACAGAATAAACTACTCGCGTATATGACATATGTTACTTAATTGTTCTAAAAGGAATCAGTGATTAAGTTTGGGAACTATGAAACCATTTGAAAATGAGAAGCTTGAGTAATTGAAACTAGGCAAGCTGGAACTTAGGAAAGAATGTTGTTACTTGGTTTTGAAAAGGAAGGTGGGTTGGTCACTCTAATACTACGGGTATCGGGTGACTTTTATAAAAGAAATGGATCTCTTTTAAAAGAACTTACGTATGTAGTACTTTGGGGTTAAAACCGGACTTTGGTATAAAATGAAAGTACTGTGTGTTGTTGTGAAACTTGCCTCTGCTTGTTGTTGTGAAGCTTGGCTATGCTTATTGTGATAACCTTTGTTGTGCAAGCGTTGTATTTACGTATTCTGGCGTCTCTCGATGGAGTCGGTTGACTTATTGAGAACTTACTTGGGCGTCTTGGCGGTGGCGGAGAAATTCCGCAGTGCGTTCTGTTGATAGTATTATTGTTGTTAATCACTTTGGACATCGCGACCACGATCGTGGCGCGCGGGTATGCTTCCATTTTGGTTAAGGTCTTGTGGTTGTCGCTTTGGATATCGCGACCGCGATCGTGGCGCTGCGGGTATGTTTCCATTTGATTATCGCGCTTGTGATTTCCTTTTGGACATCTTGACACGATCGTGGCGCCGCGGGTATCGTCCATTTGGAATGCCGTCCTATTGTTTCCCTCTGGACATCGACCACGATCGTGGCGCTGCGGGTATCGTCCGTTTGGAAAGTTGTCTTATTGTTTCCCTTTGGACATCGCGACGATCGTAGCGCGCGGGTATCTTCCATCTGGATTCTTTGTCTTGTTGTTGAGTCACATGGACATGTCTACACCGTCACGATATTAGGGGCATGCGGCCGTGATCGACCACGATTGATGTTGTGGGCGTGAGACCCGTAGTTATATTGGAGTGATGGTATTTTATGTTGTGAGCGTAGTTTGGTTATCATCATGTCTCTGCTTTATATAGACTAGTATGATTTCATTCTGACTTTATGCTGATTTCACATACTTGGTACTGTTATCTTGACCTCGCCCGAGCTGCGTTAAATCTGCGCGGTAGAAGTACGTCGATCGTGGATCCTCGCTCATGGATCACGATTCGGTAGCATTTGAAGCTCCGTTTCTCGGAGGCTTATCTTTTAGTAGGTGTTCCACTGAGTTGTAAGTTCTTGTACATTCGAGGTATGGCGAGAGCCACTGTCCGTCATAGTCGTGTATATCTTAAGTGCAGTAATCTTGTTGTGGCGGGGTTGTAAAAGTTAAAGCTGTTCGAGTTTTATGTATATCTGAAGGCAAGCCGTTTTGGTTGCTTTGTTTATTTATTATATCTCTTGTATAATGACTCATGTTTTATGTTCGCTGATTTTCTACGATGTATGTATCGCTAGGGTGCCGGGGTAAGGCACGATCCAGCCGATTTTGGGGTGTGACATAGTAGTATCGAGCGATTAATCCTCGGAAAGTGTCTGACCGTGTCTAGTAGAGTCTTGATTATCGGTGTGTTGTGCACCCGTCTATGTCGAGGAGGCTATAGGACATTTAGGATTAGTTTCCATTCTTCTCATTAGAGATCGTGCCTTAGAAACATGTTGTAAGTTGTACCCTCAGCGTATCTCGTTTTACGATTATGCCTCGCGCAACAGCGAGCCCGGAAGGGCAAAGCGGCGAGTCTTTGCTAGTGAATCTGAGAAATGCGAGCGCGAGCGAGCGATACACGAGTTGTGCTTGAGCGGCGGGTTTAGCGATCGCCCGGCCTGTGATTTAAGCGCGGCCGTGGCGTGAAACTCTGATACGAGCCTCGGTCCAGATGCAGGCGGAGGAGATGGAGTTACAAGAGATGGCGATTGTTGGCGAGTTGTGGCGAATATGAGGGCAGTGAATCACGGCGATTCGGTTCGATGCTGATGGTTCGCCCGGCGAATAGTTTGAGGCTACGGGACTTTACGAGTGTAGCCTTGAGTTTTATGGGTGAGGCACGAGGATGATCGCGAGGAGTTCATCCGGCGATTCTGACGGATCATGCGGGTGATCGAGGCTTGAGACCGAGTGCGTGACCTTTGGTTACGCGTCGGTGCGTGATACGCGATCGATTGGTTTGATTCATGGGAGCTTTCTCGGGAGAGCATGCACTCAGCGATATGGGATGAGTTTTGGGGCTTTCCTCGCACTTCTTGCCTCGCGGATGAGGAGAACGCAGTAAACAGATTTTATTCTTGAGGCGAGAGAGGCGCGGCTGTCGGGAGTACAATGTCGAGTTCGATTCTTTGGCTCGATATGTCCTGCGCTAGTTGCGAATATGGAGGATAGGGTGCGTCGCTACGTCGCGGGCTTGATGATTATATGGCGAGTCTTGTGCGGGTGTTTCTCTTGGTAGGCATGGACATTGCCGCATGCGAGCTCATGCACTAGGATGTGAGGCACGGAGAATTCGGCGGAATGACACAGATCAGCGAAGAGGCGGGGCGGCGGGGTCGCTTTGGTGGCTTTGAGCGGACCGCCTCGGCGAGCTAGTTATATACCCCAGCGATGCAGTGGTCCTCCACCGTCTTGAGGAAGCGGTCGGGGCTCGAGGTTGATTTTGCGGAGCGGGGTGTTAACGGTGAAGCCACCTACCTCGTTGTGACCATTGTGGTAGACTCCATTTTGGAGAGTGTCGTGCTAGATTGGGAGTTTGTTTTGCATGCGGCCAGCGGGGCCATTTCGAGCTGTCAGGCCAAGGAGCGCGGATGTTACGACTCGACGCCCGGGATCTGTGGCTGGTTTATCACCCTCTGACTATCGCCTGCGAGTGAGCCTATGATTAGAGTGGGCGGTAGCTTGGTATATCCTTAACCCTCTAGAGTTTTGGTATGCTTGTTATGATGATCTCATTATTGTGTGCTATGCGGATAGCATTGTGATATTGTGAGTTTGAAAACATGTTTAGTTGGGAGGTTACGTATGGGGCATGGTAAGTATGAACCTTAGACTATGTCACGGCCCGAGACCTTAGGGGTAGGTCGTCTTGAGATTAAAGATTCGTTTTATGTTTGACTTTTATCGAGTAGTAGTATCGTGGGATTTATTTGTGTGATAAGTCAGTGGGTAGTGTGTGATGGAAGTGGTAGCTTTCATGATGTGAATTAGTAAGATTGTTAGGATCGGGAACAAGAGTTTGCTGATTGTGGGTCGGGTTGAGGGCGTGATGGGTCAACCCGTGGCGGATAAGGTAAGTCAGTTAGGTGGTCCGCGAGGTGGTAGGGTCACGAGGATGCTAGGCCCAAGTTTGTATGATCATCGTATGAGTTCGTGGGCGCGTTACGAAGCGGTTCGTAAAGGCGGGAATGGCCTTAAGGAAGTTTGAGGTTAGTAAGATGACCAAGTTTGGAGGTGGTGACTCGAGGTTTTGGGAAGCGAGGCGATGGCGAAGTGTGATGCGTATGCTAGAAGAGTTCAAGTGTTAGAGAAGGGCACGGCGAGTAAGGAAGGAAGATAACGTGTGTTATTTATTGACGGTATGGCGTTGGCAATTTGTTAGAAGAGCTTCCGATATCCAGTCTTGTGAAGGAACATTGGAATGAATGTTTCTAAGAGAGAGAATGTTATACCGTATTTCGGAGTATGTATGCGAGGGCGTGCGTGCGAGAATCTGGCGAAAGGTGGAAAGGAAGAAAGAGGTGATTTTTCCACGGAAAAGTTTAGGTTTTGTGAAGGAAAAGGTTCGTTAATGGAATTGGATTCCCAGTTGGTATTCGGACTTCTGGAATATTAGAAATTATGGAATTTTATTTTGGAAATGGTCACGTGGGGCCACGGGAGAAATTCTGGTTTTGTAGGAGCAGCTTTGTTTTGAGATTTCCGGTAAATTGGATATTTTGGAAGGCGAAATAATGCAGGCGAATCGAGCGACACGTGTCACCCCATGTGGCACCATGGCGATTTTACATTTGGGCCTGACAGGTTAAGTCGTTTTTAGGCGAAGCGTTTTCTGCGTAACTGCGAAGGAAAATTCGGCTATGTCGTTTTGTTTTTGCGGATTTTTAGAGGCGAAACGATACGGACCAGCGGGAGGGTGGCGTGTGTCACCTGCGCGTGGAAGACAAGTGGGGCGGCTTGGCGAAACAAGAGAGCAAGTTGGGCTTGATATTTGTGTAGATATTTGTGAGGTTTTAAGGGTAGGGTCTAGGGTGCACTTGGCGATCTTGACCTTACACTTGCCTTGCACTTGGCTAGATCTTGGCCGTTGGTTGGCACTTTGGGTTTCTTTATAAATACCACTCCACTTGTGAAGACTTATTCATTCAACTCCTCACTTTGTCTAAGTCTTGAAATCCCTCACTCCTCTAGTAGCTCTCGTCCTAAGCCTCTCCCCCTCACTCCTCCTTGTGGCCTTTGGCGAGAAGATCCCACTTTGTGGTGCTAAGTGGGGTACCCACTGCTAGTTGTTTTAGTATAATACCACTTGTTGTGGTATAGAAATACTCCCTAGTATTGTTATAATGCCCAAAATACCTTAGCCTTGTACCTTGTAGTATTCCAAAGATACCTCTTTCGTAGAGTCAGGAAATACTACCTTTTGTCCTTTTAGTCTCAAGCAGAAACCACAAGGAAATCTTCGTAGTTGGTTGAAGTAATTGAGTAGAAGTTAGTTAGAACTTCTAAGGGTTGTTTGGAGTGGTTTGGGCGCCGCGGTGGAGCTAAACCTTGCTCGGGAGCGACATTAAACTCGGATAATTTTGGGCTTATCGAGGTAATTATCTTGTCCTCTATTGTAATTGGAAATTACATGTTTGTTAGGATATATAGTTGAAGTATACTATATATGGAACTATACTTAGTATTCGGCAATGTCTTTTGACTTAAGCTGAAGAATTAGAAGCCCGAACTAAAGCTGTATTTACATGGGGGTGTATTGCGATGAGGCTTGTGTAGAATTGTACACGTCAGGTTAGGCGTGTAAACCCCCACTGGTTGGCTTGGTGGCGGCTAGATAGAGGAGGAGATTTCTGTTGTTGCGGGGAGAGTCTTTGCCAATTTTCTATAGAAAGATAGAAACTTATGTTTTGGGGTTAATAGGCGTTTGTGACCTTTATAGGTGAAAGTACTAAGAGTAGCGTATTACTCGAGGAGTGGGAAGGGCTAGCAAGGTTGTAGTACTTGGAGCATTTTGCTTATTGTCGATAAATCGTCGCGAGGTATGTGAACCTCTTCTATCTTTTCTAGCATGATTGTTGTGAACTATGTAGTGCGGTAGGCGTACGTGTGCTAAGTGATTTGGTTGGGTTAAAACATATGGTGTTATAATAGCTTTATGGGAAGTTAGTTATAACGACCTTATGTAAGTGAAAATGGTTTCTTGGCGTTAGAAGTTAAGAGACTTGATCTTATAAGATAAGAGACTTAACTTATTTGTTTTAATGTGGATGTTTGTGTGAAACCTCATTCGTGAGTAATGAGTACTTGGTTTTTAAAGGGATAATGTTTCTTGATTTGAGTCGAATGTGTATCGACAGGACCAACTGCGGCGTTAATAAAGGAAAATGTATTGAATAATGATGTGTTGTATTAAAACCGGTAGAAACCTCCGTCTGCATAGAAGCTAAGATGAGACAAAATGATATTACATTTTCTAGATCATGCTTTGTAATAAGATCGTTATAAACAGAATAAACTACTCGCGTATATGACATATGTTACTTAATTGTTCTAAAAGGAATCAGTGATTAAGTTTGGGAACTATGAAACCATTTGAAAATGAGAAGCTTGAGTAATTGAAACTAGGCAAAGCGGAACTTAGGAAAGAATGTTGTTACTTGGTTTTGAAAAGGAAGGTGGGTTGGTCATTCTAATACTACGGGTATCGGGTGACTTTTATAAAAGAAATGGATCTCTTTTAAAAGAACTTACGTATGTAGTACTTTGGGGTTAAAACCGGACTTTGGTATAAAATGAAAGTACTTTGTGTTGTTGTGAAACTTGCCTATGCTTGTTGTTGTGAAGCTTGGCTATGCTTATTGTGATAACCTTTGTTGTGCAAGCGTTGTATTTACGTATTCTGGCGTCTCGATGGAGGTCGGTTGACTTGTTGAGAACTTACTTGGGCGTCTTGCGGTGGCGGAGAAATTCCGCAGTGCGTTCACGTTGATAGTATTATTGTTGTTAATCACTTTGGACATCACGACACGATCGTGGCGCGCGGGTATGCTTCCATTTTGGTTAAGGTCTTGTAGTTAATCGCTTTGGATATCTTGACCGCGATCGTGGCGCGCGGGTATGTTTCCATTTGATTATCGCGCTTGTGATTTCCTTTTGGACATCTTGACCACGATCGTAGCGCGCGGGTATCGTCCATTTGGAATCACCGTCTATTGTTTCCCTCTGGACATCGCGACACGATCGTGGCGCGCGGGTATCGTCCGTTTGGAAAGTTGTCTTATTGTTTCCCTTTGGACATCACGACCACGATCGTAAGCGCGCGGGTATCTTCCATCTGGATTCTTTGTCTTGTTGTTGAGTCACATGGACATGTCTACACCGTCACGATGTTAGGGGCATGCGGCCGTGATCGACCACGATTGATGTTGTGGCGTGAGACCCGTAGTTATATTGGAGTGATGGTATTTTATGTTGTGAGCGTAGTTTGGTTATCATACATGTCTCTGCTTTATATAGACTAGTATGATTTCATTTCTGACTTTATGATTTCACATACTTAGTACTGTTATCTTGACCTCCTTGAAGCTGCGTTCATCTGCGCGGTAAGAAATCGTCGATCGTGGATCCTCGCTCATAGGATCACTGATTCGGTAGCATTTGAAGCTCCGTTTCTCAGGCTTATCTTTTAGTAGGTGTTCCACTGAGTTGTAAGTTCTTGTACATTCGGGGTATGGCGGGAACACTGTCCGTCATAGTCGTGTATATCTTAAGTGCATGTAATCTTTGTTGTGGCGGGGTTGTAAAAGGTTAAAGCTGTTCGGAGTTTTATGTATATATCTGAGCAGCAGTTTTGGTTGCTTTGTTTATTTATTATATCTCTTGTATAATGACTCATGTTTTATGTTCCGCTGATTTTTCTCTGATGTATGTATCGCTAGGGTGCCCGGGGTAAGGCACCAGTCACGGGCCCGATTTTCGGGGTGTGACATGTAATCCCCTTTGTGGTTAGCTGAATTGTGTGCCTTAAATGTGGCGTTGGTTATTGAAATTCGGCCTTGAAAGAGGTGGCATAGTAAGTAGAAACAAAGGAAGTGCTGTCCGACTTTCCGTAGAATGTAGGGACCTTGCATGGTTATTCTCGTTGAAGCTAGAGATTGATAGACATTTTATGACCACTTATAGGATTGAAGTACTACGGTGGCATATTCTCTTAAGGGGAAAGTATTGTGGAGCATTTTGCTAGCAGTCGATAATCGTCGCGAGGTATGTGATTCTTCTATCCTCTTGACATGACTATTTGTGAAATATATAGTGCGGTAGGCCTTGCGTGTGTTAAAGAATTAAATTTCCCTTTTGTGCCTTGACTTGATATGAAGTGTAAAGGTCTTGATTGTGTGAAAAAGTAGTAAACTCCCGTTCGTTAGTAATGGGTGCCAGTTGTTAAAGAATAAGCCCTCTTGGTCTCGTAAGGGCTTATAGTTGTAATTAGTTGGTTTAAAAGCATAAAGTGTTATAACGGCTTTATGGGAAGTTTATTATAACCACTTTATGTAGGTAAAAGAATGGTTTGTTGATTTGAGATAAGAGACTTGACTTGTAATTGACTTAATTGGTGTTGAAAAGTGTGAAACCTCGTTCGTGAGAAATGAGTACTTGGTTTTTAAAGAATAATGTTACATGAATTTGGAAATGGGTATAAGAATCGAACAAGCGATGCGGCGTTAATAAAGGAAAAAGGTAATGACAATTAATCATATTAAAACCGGTAGAAACCTCAATCTGCATAGAAGCTAAGATAAGACAAAATTGTATTACATTTCCTAGATCATGGCTACTCACAATAAAATTATTGTAATCAAGTTTCGATCTTCTTAAGAATTCCAAAGTAAGGAACTCGATTTCTAAAAGAAAAGAGACTTAAGAATTTGAAGTGTTTTGTTTTTAAAAAGAAAGGCATGGTTTTATGCAGTATTGTTTTAAAACATAAAGTGTTATAATAGCTTTATGGAAAGTTAGTTATAACGACTTTATGGAAAATAAAGAAATGGATTCATTATTGGATTTAGAATGGTAACTTGATTTTTGGAAAAGAAGCAACTTGTTTTCAAATATTGAACTTTTGTGAATGGAAAAACATAAGTGGCTTGGTTATGAAAGTATGTAGTATTTTGGGGTTGAAACCCGAATTGTTGACATGAAATGAAATCGTTGAGCGGCCTATGCTTGTTGTGATAGCTTTTGTTGTACCGTGTTGTATTTACGTACTCTGCGTCTCGTTGGAGGGCCGACTATACGGTTGATTGATGGACATGCGACACGTTAGGTAGCCAGCGGGTATGCTTCCATTATATCGATTCTTGATGGAGCATCTTGACCGTTGGGAGGCCGGGTATGCTTCCATTAGGGGTGTTATTATTGTTATTTGATTGGACATCTTGACCGTTGGGTAGCCCGGGTATCTTCTACGATGGTAGTATCTTGTTATTTGATTGGACATCTTGACACGTTGGGTAGCCCGGGTATGCTTCACGATGAAGTAGTATCTTGTTATTTGATTGGACATCTTGACACGTTGGGTAGCCGGGTATGCTTCCGATGAAGTAGTATCTTGTTATTTGATTGGACATCTTGTGCGTTAGGTAGCCCGGGTATCTTCCAGTGAGTATTGTTTTGTTAGTTGTTTGGACATCTGAAACCGTTGGGTGGCCGGGTATCTTCGCGAGGATTGTTATCTTGTTATCTCCTTTGGGCATCGCAAACCGTTGGATGGTCACGGGTATGGGCCCAGCTAGGGCAGTTCGGGGCCGTGCTTATCTGAGGTGAGATCTTGGGGCGTGCGGCCATTGTGCGAGTTAAATTCGGGTTGTATTTGAGTGATGATTTCACGGGCATGAGTCCACGACTTGACATGGCCTTATATGTTGTGTCTTGTAGTTTGGTTATCATACATGTCTCTGTTTTTATATAGACTATTATGATTTCATTTCTGATATTTTGATTTCACATACTTGGTACTGTTATCTTGACCTCGCCGGAAATTTGCGTTAAATCTGCGAGTTGAGTACATAACTTGCGTCCGCGCTCTTAGGATCATTGTTCGGTTCTCGGAAAGCTCCGTATCTCGGAAGCTTGTCACGTGAGTGCAGTTCCACTGAAGTAGTAGACTTTTGTATATTCGGGGGCATGGCGGGGCCTGTCCGTCATTATGGTTTTAAAATTCATAAGTGCATGCCTTTGTTGTGGCGGGGTTTGTAAGGGATATAGCTATTCAAGTTTTCATTTATGTACAAAAAGGTAGATTTGGGTTAGCTTTCTTCCTTATTTCCTTGTTTTCTTTCTTGAGTTTTATTTATTGGTTTTCTCTGATGTTGTATCACTAGGGTGCCCGGGGTAAGGCACCAGTCACGGGCCCGAGGTCGGGTCTTGACAGTCGGCTAGTTGATTCCGATAATAGTGGAGTTCAGATACGAGAGGTTGCCGAGTCTTCCCTCGTTGAGGAAGTGAAGAGGCGACATTATAAGCATCCAGTTCTAGTGCGGAATTAAGATACGACTCTCCGAGAGGAGAATAGCTTATTTGAGTAGCCGGATAAGTCTTTGTGATATGAGATAGATTGTGTATGCCGTCTTTGCGGGACTTATCGGTGAGTTTTAGAAGGCACGCGATCTTCGTTACTCTATTTATTAGTGCGACTAAAATGTATCATGACCTCGGATGTATGTATTGGTAATATAGTGCGGAGATGGGCGTAGCGAGTTATTGCTCGGTGTCAAATTGGTAGCAGTCGGTGAGCACAAAAGCCTGATGGGCTATTATCGACGATTGAGATCCCGACTTGGTAGTGAGAGGTAATTGATATGGATTATGTTATAGGGTTGCATCGTAATCAGAGGAAGTGCGACTCCTTATGGGTTATGGAAGACATGCTGACGAAATCAACCCATTTTCTTCCGGTCAGGACCACTTACTCGACTAAGGATTATGCTAGATTATATAACAGGAAGATTGTGAGACTGCACGGGGTTTCTACATTATGATGTCAGACAGATAAGCTCAGTTTACGGCTAACTTCTGGAGGTTTTCCAGAAGAGGTTAGGAACACAGGTGAGTCTCAGTGGTGCATTTCACCCTTAGACCGACGGACATGCAGGACATGTTATCCAGACACTTGAGGATAGGTTGCGCGCCTGTGTTATTGATTTCAGGGGTAGCTGGGAGGATCTTTTGCCTCTCGTTGAGTTGCATATAATACCCGTTACCATTCAAGTATTCAGATGACCCTGTATGAGGCCTTGTATGAAAGAAAGTGTAGATCGTCGGTCGGTTGGTTCGACGTAGGCGAGGTTTAGTTGATTGGCCCATACTTGATTCAGCGGGCCGTGGATAAGACGAAGCTTATCCCAGAAAGATTATTAGCAAGCTCAGAGTTGACAGAAGCTTTATGCAGAGAATCGACGTCGACACTTAGAGCTTCAGATTGACAATGGAATCTTCTTAAAGGCATCACCCATGAAGGGTGTGATGAGGCTTAGAAAGAAAGAGAAACTAAGCCCAAGGTACACTGGTCCTTATCAGATTGTCCGTAGAGTAGGCAAGGTTGCCTATGAGTTAGATATGCATCCGTTTGGGAGGCATGTACATCCGATCTTCCATGTTGTTATGTTATGAGAGGGTATCGAAGGGTCCCATTGTCACGACCCGGCCCCGGGCCTGGCCCAGTACCTGCACAGGCACGCTACGGTATCATCGAGAGAATAGTAGCGGAACATACATATATCTCAAAGAAATAAATAGCAGGCTGGCCGATAAGCCACCTTCCAAAATATACACATAACCCAGCGATTACCTCTTTTTCTTTATACAACCCAATCCACAGATATGAATACAGACCTCAGAATTTACGACATAACAAGCTGTGGCGGACGGGGCCCATACCACAGAATGTACATAAATCTACAACCTCGAGGAAGCGTACCAAAATACAAAGCCACGAAATAATGGAGCTTTCGACCAGTGAGCAGTGATCCTAAGAATGAGGATCATCAAGCTATGTACCTCGACTGCGGCATGAGCGGCCCGAATAAGTCGATGCGAAATATGTACCAAATATGTGAAACTAAAAATCGTAATGAAATCATAACGATCTATATAAAGTGGAGACATGTATGATAACCAAAATAACGATCTGCATGCCTTGCCAAAGTGAAGGTAATGAAAGTCGGTTTACCTTTTAAAGACTATTTCAACACATGAACATTAGTCACGCGGGGCTCTGAGACACAAGCCCTCGAATATCATCACGTAGTCGATGGGGTCTCGAGCCCACAAATATCAAAGTGTGCGTGGAATCCCATCCATCGTGACCGTAAGTGTAAAATATAACCGTATATGGCGCCAGTGGCATCCCAGCTCGTTAATCGGCGTACACATATACCATACATATATATATCTCTGCCGTGGAATCCATCAGCTGCAAACAACGTAAGTGTAACATATAACCGTGTGGCGCGTGGCATCCCGCCTCATTGTCGGCGTACCACATATACAATACGTATATATATATATCTCGTGCGGTAAATCCCTCGTCTGGTACATGACTTCATGGAGGAGCTAATCCGTGGGGTAATAGTACATAACATGGTCGCGTGCCGGAATCCCTCATCGTATAAGCATGAACATAGGGTAATGTCGTATATAACATGCGGTGGAATCCTCATCTCGGTGCATGTCTTCGTGGGAGCTAGTCCGTGGAGTAATAGTTGTATATAACATGTTCGCATGCCGGAATCCTAAATCGTATAAGCGTGGCCATGGGGTAATAAAATAAATCAGGAATCTAACATTGTTACACCAGTAAGTACAGGACATGTTTTAAGAACGTACGTAAGAATCCCAAATGTTAAGATTTGAGACTAGTAAAAATTTATCGGAATTATAAAATTGTCGAAAAACGAAATATTGTGACGAATGGGAGGGCGACACGTGTCACCCCCCCCCCCCTTAAGTGGTCTTGGACGAAAATGGCATGGACTTGATGGTCATTTGACCATAAATTAAGATGACGAAGTCTTACAAAGTCTAGAGCTTGATATAATTGACTTAGTCAATGGGGCCAAACGATATTTAAGAGAATTTCATCCAAGCCACACATTTGTGCAAATCTTGACCCTCAATGTTACTATATAGTAGTACTAGTAGTGAGACAAGCTTCCACACTTAGAAAAATTTCAAGAAAATTGGATGAACAAAGGGAGAGTCTCTCGGGTTCAAGAACTAGAAAAGAGAAAAAAAATTGTTTGTTGTCCAATAAGCTCCACACTTTAAACCAAGGTTCATGAGGGTATTTTAAGGGTATCTCAATAGAAAGATCCCGGAAAAATAGCGTTTTCGTATTAGTCGCAAGGTGAAAACCTAGTTGCTTTCCTAGGTTTTGATTGAAAGATTAAAGGAAAGTTGTTTGTGATATTCTAAGGGTCTCAAGTGGCGGATTGAAGTGTCAAGAAGAGGTTCTAAGTTGCTAGGGAGCGACTTCAGATTTGAAGTTGGACTAAGGCTCGTTGAGGTAACAATCTTGTTCTCTTAAAGTGTTATAAGATTTCATATTGTTGTAGCCTTACATTTTTACTAGCATGAAGTATATTGTGTTGAAGATTTATAAGTGTTATGGATAGTTGAAGCCTAGAATCCGAAATGACATTTTAGCCATTTGAAGTTGGATTACAATTTGGTCGTTAATTAGAATCGTCGCATGTTACTTACTTGAAACTTGTAGTAGTTACAATCGATTGCGGCTTGATATCATGTTATAATAAACAACTTGGATTGAAAAGGAATTGGATAAGAATTTGTCTTGTTATACCTCAAAGTTGCCGAATTTACCTTGTAGTTTGTACTAGTTTGATATCAATTGTGGGGCGGAATTTTACACGTCTTATAGGCGTGTATCCCCTATTTTTAACTACATTGTTGGGTCTTAAATGTGGCGTGTTTGGTTATTGAATTCGGGCCTTGAAAAAGGTGGTAAAGTATGTAGAAACAAAGAAAGTGTTGTCCGATTTTTCGTAGAATTTAGTGACTTTGCACTTATAATATTCTACGTTTGAAGTAAGAGGTTAATAGACGTATTATGGTCATTATAGGTTGACATACTACGTGCGGTATATTGGACTTGGCAAGTGGTTTGACCCGAAGAGGTATGTGGAATTTTCCTATCTCTTGAGCATGAATAGTTGTACTTATATAGTACGGTAGACGTACAAAACTTTGATATCCTTTACTTGTTTTAAGAATGTCCAAGTCGGTTGAGTTTAACTCACTTGTTTAAAAGTAGTAAGGATGTCTTAGTTTTCAAAGTTAAGGGACTTGAAGTGTTTTAAAGTACATGATATTTGTTTCGTTTTAAAAGTATAAGTCCCTTGGATATAAGGAAGAATGTAATTGCCTAAAGTATAAAGTTAATATAACGACTTTATGGGAAGTTGGTTATAATAGCTTTATGAAAAGTTAAAAAGAGTGGTTTACTCTAAGTAATGTAAGTATAATAAATGACTTGAAATAATATAAGGCAAATTGATTTGAAGGCATTAATTGCCTAAGGTTTTAAAAGAAAGAAGTCACTTGATTTAGAAACCTATAAATGTATATTCTAAAAAGTATTTGCGACTTGTCTTGAAAAATAGATACGACTTGATACTATGGTTATTAGTATCTCGGGAATTTTATATGAAAAGAGTCATTTTAAAAGAATAGAAGTACGGAGTACTTTGGGTTAATTCTCGGATTTTTAAAATGACATGTTAGTGCCTTAAGTAAACTAAAATGAGAGGGTATAATAATAATGTTAATAAGAAGTTAGGGGATTTCTTAACTTGCTTATGATAAGCCGGTAGCGCTTATGTTATGTATGATAATCGGTTGTGCTAGTTTAAGTTATTCTTACGGGGTAAAGCCCCGGGTTACTACTAATTCCATGGATTTGCTACCCATGATGCGAGTGCGGCGTTTGTACTCATTGCGGGCCCAGGGCGAGAGAATGAAATAGTCTGTCGCGGGTGAAATAGTCTCATGCGGGCGCATCGCTCCATTGCGGTCAAGTAGGACTATGCGGGTGAAATAGTCCCGGGGTAGGATTGTAATGATACTACGGGCGGATGACCCTACTTTGATCATGAGCCTCATATTTTTATGCAGTAAAGTTTATACTTGTTACTCTCATTGTTAGTAAGGCACAGTGTACTGTAAATTGATTATCATACATGTCTCCAGCTTTATTTTTAGACTTATGATGTATTTACGATATTTTTCGATTTAACATACTTGGTACATGTGTGTCTGACCCGCTCCTCGAAATTGCGTTAAATAGCATAAGTAGGGAGTAGCGGTGGTGGATCCTCATTCTTAGGATCACTGATCATGTGTCGGAAGCTCCATTTCTCCGGAAGCTTGCCTTTTGGTACGGTTTTCCCTGATGTTGTGGATATTATGTACATTCGGGGTATGGCGAGAACCTGTCATACGTTATTATTCTAAGTGCGTAGTCACGTTTGTGGTTTGAAATGTACATGTAAACGAGTTATCTTGTTTACTTTTGGTTATGTATATTTAATGGAAAGCGACCTTATCATCGCACTGTGATGTTTATTGTCTAAACATGTTTATGTGTTGTGTATGTTCATTGCTATTCTCGATGTATACGAGCAGGGTGCCCGGGTAGGGCACGGTCGCGATCGAGTCGGTCGTGACAAAAGTGAGTATCGAGCGATTAGTCCTCGGAAAGTGTCTGGTGTGTCTAGTAGAGTCTTGATTATCGGTGTGTTGTGCACCACGTCTATAGTCGGGAGGCTGCGGGACATTTAGGATTAGTTTCCATTCTTCTCTCTGCGAGGCCGTGCGGTAGAGCTATCTTATTAGGTTGAATCCTCTGCGACCTATTCTTATATATCGATTATGCCTCCACGGAGCGGCCGGGGCAGAAGGTCAAAGCGGCGGCGGGGCGCTAGGCATCTGTGAGAGGTTACTATGACTCGAGCCGCAGACTATTCACGAGGTTGTAGGCGGGTCGTGAGTTCGACCAGACATTATTAAGGCGCAAGGCGGCGGTAGCTCGAGGATTCGTGCACGAGCCTCGATTCATGGTATTACACCGTAGTTCGAGTATGTATATGAGGGCGTCATGCGAGAATCTGACGATAAAATTGGAAAGGAAGAAAGATGTGATTTTTACGGAAAAGTTTCGGATTTTGTGAAGGAAAAATGTTCGTTAAAGGAATTGGATTCCCAGTTTGGTATTTAGACTTTTGGAATATTTGAGAATTATGAAATTTTATTTAGAAATTGGTCACGTGGGGCCACGGGAAAATTCTGATTTTGTGGGGCCAGCTTTATTTTGGATTTTGGCATTACGGATATTTTCGGAAGATGAAATATTTTGGGCCAGTAGGGGCGACACGTGTCACCCCGTGTGGCCGTGTTGGCGAATTGGAGAAGAACCAGTGGGGCGTTTTTGGTGGACAAGTGGCCCGTTTTGTGGTGGCCAACTTGTCCCATTTGTTGTATCAAATGGTTGGCCAACTACCGCGCATGTACCCATCATCCTCGCGTCACTTGCACAGATCTTGGCGTTGATTTCTCTATAAATACCCGCGTATGCGAGACTTTATTTAAATCCACGTTAGAAAGTTTCCGAGGCAAAAAATTCCCCTCACTCCTTAGTGAGTTCTCGTCAAACACCCCCATGGTAGAATTATTCAAGTATTGTTGTTATTCAAATACTTTAGCCTAAATCCCTTGTGGTATTCCAAAGAAATCGACATAAGAGCAGAAATCTACTTTATTCCGTAGTCGCAAAATGAAGCCTAGAAAAATCTTCATAGCTTAGATGAAGTGGTAAGAAGTTGTTTAGAAACTTCTAAGGGTTGCTTGGGCGGGTTGGGCGTAAGGAATTAGAGCTAAGCGTTGCTCGGGATCGACTTAAATCTTGGATAATTTTGGGCTTATCAGTAAGGATCTTTATCCCTGTGTAATTGGATATTACATGTTGTAGTAATGTATAGTTGAGTATACTATATGTAGAATGAATATTGAAAAGGATTGAGCTGTATTTACATTGGTGTATTCTGATGAACTTGTGTAGTATATCTGTGAAGTAGAATTGAACACGTCAGGTTAGGCGTGTAATCCCACAGGAGTTGTTGGCACAGTAGCGGGCTGAGTAGATGAGGAGATTTATGTGGTTACGGGGGTCTTTGCGAATTTTACGTAGAATAAGGAATCTTGTATTTAGAATATTCTGAAGAGATCTAGAAGTTGATAGGCGTTTTATGGCCGTTATAGGTTGAAGTACTACAGTGGCGTATTACTTGAAGGATGGAAAAGGCTAGCAAGGTTGTAGTTATTATACCGTATTTCAGTATGCGTGGGGCGTGCGTATAAAATTTGAGCCTTAAGATAGGCAAGATTCGAAATTTGTACCTGGCACCTGGTTAAGTCGTTTTTCGTGAAAGCGTTTCCACGACTTTCGTAGGGAAAATTCGGCTATGTCATTTATAATTTTTGCGGATTTTTAGAGAGGTAACATTTTGGACCAGCGGGAGGGTGACATGTGTCACCTCGCATTGGAAGAGGTTGGGCGGCAATTGGAGGCTAAGCTTGCGTTTTTGGTGTTGATTTTGTGGTCAAGGGTTAGGTAGGATATTTTGTGTAGATGGATAAGGTTGCACGTGGCAATCTTGGCCTTACACTTGCCTTGCACTTGGCACCATCTTGGCCGTTGGTTGGCCTTCACTTGACCTATAAATACCCCTTGGTTGATGAACTTTCTTCGTCAAAATTGACGATCTATCTAAGTCTCAAACTACTCCTCTTGGCTTGAGGCTTTTCGTCCCTCTCCCACTCCTAGTTGAGCTTGGCGAGAGCCATGCTCCCCCTTGTGAAGCCTTGGCAGGTACCACAGCCTAGTTGTCTCGTATAAATACCCACTGTGGTATAGAAATACTCTCTAGTATTGTTATTATGCCCAAACTACTCTAGCCATATACCTTATAGTACTTTCCAAAGTACCCTTTATCTGAAAAACCGGAAAATACGATTATACCTCCTTTTGCTCATGAAACCACTGAAATATTCACGTGGTTGAAGTATTAAGTAGAAGTTGTGTAGACAACACAGGGTTTCTTGGAGCATTTTAGACACGGAGTAGGAGCTAAACCTTGTTCGGGAGGCGACGTTTAACTCGGATAATTTTGGGCTTATCGAGGTAAATATCTTGTCCCTATTGTAATTGGAAATTACATGATTGTTAGAATATATAGTTGAAGTATACTATATATAGAATGAATATTGAATAGAATGAACATAGTTAAGTCGTGATGTCTTTTGACTTAAGCCTGAATAAGAATTGAATAGTAAACACATAGAAGGTTAAATAAGAGAACTGAACTGTAATTACATAGGACTGTATTACAGTAGACTTGTGTAGCATTACTGTGTAGTAGAATTGTACACGTCCGGTTAGACGTGTTAACCCGCACTGGTTGGCTTGGTAGTCGGCCTCGATAGAGGAGGAGATTTCTGTTGTTGCGGGAGAGTCTTCTTAGAATTTTACGTAGAATTTGGAACAATGAGATCTAGATGTTAATAAGCGCCTTGTGGCCTTATAGGTTGAAGTACTCGTGTGAGTGCGATCTGCGTGGCTTAAGGAGTAGCCAAGCGGTTTGAAGTACTTGGGCGTTTTGCTATTAGTCGATACTCGTCGCGAGGTATGTGAACCTCTTCATATCTCTTACAGCATGATATCGTGTAACTATGTAATGCGGTGAGCGTCATGTGTTTAATGTATTTGATTGGTTTGAAACATAAAGTGTTATAGCGGCTTTATGGGAAGTTGGTTATGACTTTATGTAGGTAAGAAAATGCTTTGTGGTTTCAAAGGGTAAGCGATTTGACTTATAAAGCGGATTTGATGTGTAATGAGTACTTGGTTTTGAAAGGAATAATGTTTCTTGATTTGAAATCAGAATGTGTATCGACAAACCAACTGCGGCGTTAATAAAGGAAAATGTATTGAATAATTAAGTATTATTAAAACCGGTAGAAACCTCCGTCTGCAGAAGCTAAGATGAGACAAAATGATATTACATTTTCTAGATCATGGTGCTTAATAAGGTTGATTATGAACAAGAATAACTGCTACTTTATGGCATATGTTACTCGATTGTTTTAATAGAGATTAAGACATTGAACTATGAAACTTTCTAAAAAGGAGACTTGTGTAATTGAAATTAGGCAAACTGGAACTTTAGGGAAAAGAAAGGCATTGTGTTGTCTTAAAATGGTTTAAAACATAAAGTGTTATAACAACTTTATGGGAAGTTGGTTATAACGACTTTATGAAAACAAAAGAAGGGTTTTTATCATTGGTTTTAATGTGGTAACTTGACTTTAAAAGGAAAAGTGTTTTGGTCTAAAAATAAGGCATAGTGTTGCCTTAATTTGATTTAAAAAAAAAAAAGGAAAGTATGGAAGTTGCTTTGGTTTACTTAAAAGATGTAAGTCACTCTATTTTATACTACGGGTATCGGGTGACCTTTATAAAAAGAATGAATCTCTTAAAAGGAATTTAACGTCGTAGTACTTTAGGAGTTAAAACGGACCTTGGCATAAAATGAAAGTACTTTGAGTTGTTGTGAAACTTGCCCGTCTTTGTCGTGATAGCCTTTGTTGTGCAAGAATTGTGTTTCTATACTCTGCGCCTCTCGATGGAGGGTCGGTTGACTTATTGAGAACTTACTTGGGCGTCTTGGCGTGTGAAGAAATTCCGCAGTGCGCTTGTTGATTGTGTTACTTTTGCTAATCGCTTTGGACATCTGACCACGATCGTGGCGCTGCGGGTATCTTCCGTTTGATCTTGCTTTATTATGTCGCTTTGGACATCTGACACGATCGTGGCGCTGCGGGTATCTTTCCATTTGATCTTTGCTTTATTGTTTCCCTTTGGGCATCTTGCGACCGCGATCGTGGCGCGGGTATGTTTCCATTTGGAATCTTTGCTTTATTGTTTCCACTTTTGGGCATCTTGACCGCGATCGTGGCGCGCGGGTATGTTTCCGTTTGGAAAGGTGTCTTATTATTTCACTTTGGACATCACGACCACGATCGTGGCGCGGGTATGCTCCGTTTGGATTCTTTGTCTTGTTGATATCATATCATAGGCTGCCGTGGTGAGAAGAATTCCACGACACAGTGATGATTTGGGCGTGAGTCACGACTAATATGATTGTTTATATGTTGTATACTGTAGTTTGGTTATCATACATGTCTCCTCCTTTATATAGACTGCTATGATTTCATTTCTGATATTTCTGATTCCACATGCTTGGTACTGTTATCGACCTCCTTGAGCTGCGTTCATCTGCAGTAGAAATCGTTGGTGTCGATCCATTTTAGGATCACGCTTTGGCGTATTAGGAAGCTCAGTTCCTTGGAGGCTTATCTTTTGGTATGTGTTCCACTGAGTTGTAGGTTCTTGTACATTCGGGGTATGGCGAACCACTGTCCGTCATAGTTATTGTAAATCTTAAGTGCATGCTTGTTGTGGCGGGGTTTGTAAAAAGGATAAGCTGTTGGGTTTTATGTATATATCTGAAAGCTGTATTGGGTTGCTTTGTTTATTTATTATGTCTCTCATTTCATGTGTAAAGTTTTTATTTCCATTTGGTTTTCTACGATGTTGTATCACTAGGGTGCGGGGTAAGGCACGATCCACGGGCAGTTCGGTCGTGTGATGATACTTGGGCGTTTTGCTAATTATCGATAGCAGTCGCGAGGTATGTGAACCTCTTCTATCTTTTCTAGCATGATTGTTGTGAACTATGTAGTGCGGTGAGCGTCACGTGTGCTAAATGAATTTGGTTGGTTTAAAACATAAAGTTTTATAACGGCTTTATGGGAAGTTTGCTATAACAACTTTATGTAGGTAAAGAAATGGTTTGTGGTTTTTAAAAGATAAGAGACTTGACTTATAAATGACTTGATGTGAAATATTAAGGAACTTGATTTCTAAAAGAAAAGAGACTTGAGGAATTGAAGAGTTTTTGGTTTAAAAGAAACACATGGTTTTGTCTTAAATTGGTTTAAAACATAAAGTGTTATAACAACTTTATGGGAAGTTAGTTATAACGACTTTATGAAAACAAAAGAATGGTTTTATCATTAGTTTTAAAATGGTAACTTGACTTTAAAAGGAGAAGTGTTTTGGTCTAAAAAGAAGGCATAGTATTGTCTTAATTTGGTTTAAAAAGGAAAGTATGGAAGTTGTTTTGGTTTACTTAAAATGTTAGTCACTCTATTTTGATAATACGGGCATCGGGTGACCTTTGTAAAAGAAATGGATCTTTTAAAAAGAATTTAACGTAGGTAGTACTTTGGGGTTAAAACCTGGACTTTGGCATAAAATGAAAGTACCTTGAGTTGTGTGTAACTTGCCTATATTTGTGTGTGATAGCCTTGTCGTGCTAGTATTGTATTTATATACCACCACGTCTCTCGATGGAGGGCCGGCTGATTTGTTATGATCTTACTTGGGCGTCTGGCGGTGTGGAGCATTCAGCAGTGCGACACGTGATTATTATTCCATGGACTAGCTCTCAGCGAGGTTTCTTGATTCGACTTGGTATCACGGTAGTTGGCTCTCGTACTTTCCCGGTCGTGGCTGATTCGACGGTATCGGTAGTTAGCCGTCTTGCCGTTCGGTTTATTCTGAAGTCGTGATTAGAACGGTATCGGTAGTTAGTCTTACGTACTTGCCCGACCGGCATTAAACGTGCGCGGTGGTATCGGTAGTTGGCTTCGTCTTGCCACAGGTCGACCGTGGTATGGTTATATAGATTTGTTAGTACGGCTTTGGTATCGGTAGTTGGCTTTCGTACTTGCCGGTCGATTGATGATCGGCTTTGGTATCGGTAGTTAGCGCCGTAATTGCCGTCACGGTTTTTATGACACAGGTGGGACCTGGTGTTCATGTGTACTCCTTGGTGTGGTTATCGTAGACTTCCGGCAGTGAGGAAGGTGTTCCACGGGCACGATTGATGTTGCGGGCATGAGACCCATAGTTATATTTGAGTGATGACTTTGAGGCGTGAGTCACGACTTAGCGTATTTGCTTACATATTATATCTTGTAGTTTGGTTATCATATATGTCTCTGTTTTATATAGACTACTATGATTTCATTCTGATATTTTAGTTTCACATACTTGGTACTGTTATGCTTGACCTCGCCGGAAGTGCGTTCATCTGCGCGGTAGAAGTCATCGGTTGTTGATCCTCGCTCATGGGATCACAGTTCAGCGTATTAGGAAGCTCAGTTTCTCGGAGGCTTATCTTTTGGTATGTTTCCACTGAGTTGTAGGTTCTTGTACATTCGGGGTATGGCGAAGCCTGTCCGTCATAGTTGTTATTACACTCTTAGAGTGCATGTAATCTTGTTGTGGGCGGGGTTGTAAGGATGTAACTCTTCAAATTTGTGTATATATGCAAAAGGCAGCCGTTTTGGTTGCTTTGTTTTCTTTATCTTGTTTCATATCTGTATGTTTTATTTTATTTGGTTTTTCTACGATGTTGTATCACTAGGGTGCAGGGTAAGGCACGATCGCGGGCAAGTGGTCGAGTCGTGACAAAAGTGGTATCAGGCGATTAGTCCTCGAAAGTGTCTCTGAGTATGTACAATAAAGTCTTGATTATCGGTGTGTTGTGCACCTTTTTATGTCGAGAAGCTGAGATATTTAGGATTGGTTTTCATTCTTCTCTCTGAGATCGTGCCTTAGAGGCGTGTTATAAGTTGGACTCCTATGGCGTATTCTTTTCACGTTATGCCTCTACGCGAAACAGCGAGCGAAGGGCAAGCGGCGAAGGAGGCTGCGAAGTAAACCTGAAGGTTACGAACGCAGGCGATCATTATACGAGGCGATGCTTCATTCGGGGAGTTACTGCGCGCTAGCGAGAGACTTTAGAAGCGGCGGCGGTAGCTACGAAACCACGATACACGAGTCTTGGTTCCGCGACCGAGGCGAGATATGAGTTACAGAGATGACCGATTACTAGCGAGTTTGTAGCTAGGAATGAGAACGAGCGAGTCGGAGGTTCCGGTAGTACCGGTGGTTCACCTAGATCCGATAGTTTTGAGACTTGAGGACTTCTTGAGTTGCGATCCTTTGAGTCACATGGATTGAGGCGAGAAGATCATCGGGAGTTTATTCGCGATTCTGGCGGATCGTGAAAGTGATCGAGACCTCGAGGCATTTCTTACACCGCTGCTTGCGCCTCGCGGATGAGGAGAGCTTAGGCGAGATAGATTTATGAGGTTGAGGAAGAGCAGGCGGACGGTTCGGGAATCTGATATAGACTTTGACTTATTGGCTCGTTATGTCCCGCGTTAGTGGCGGACATGGAGGATAGAAGTGCCCGATATGTCACGGGGACATAGCGATTGTCTAGCGAGAGTTGTACAAGTAGCTCTTGATCGGACATGGACATTGCCGCGTCTGAGCTTCTGCGCGATGAAGCGAGCGTGGAGATCGGCGAATTAACGAATCGTGAAGAGGGCGAGCAGCGAGTCCTTTGGTAACTTTGAGGCGGACCTTCCGGCGTGCCCGGTTATGCGCCTCGCCCGATCTGAGTGGTCCTCGCGGACTTGGGGCGTTTGGGGTATTTAGGAGTTGGTTAGAACTCGGGGTTTACAGTTCCGCAGATTTGCATAGGTTACAGCCGGCCCAGTTGATTTTCCTCGGTGTTCACTATGTGGTAGGCGTCGTCAGAAATGTCGTCTTTCTTACTAATGCTTGTTTTACCAGCAGCGTCGAGCCGTGTGAGAGAGAATGTCTAGTAGGAGGATACGGTGGGATGACTTAGCTACCAGTCGATTCTTGGATTGATGGATCGGAGAGGAAGGGTGTTAGCGAGAGGCCACCCTTTCGGTATGAGTCGTTGTGGTAGGGGTTCTTATGGGAGTGTCGTACTACTTAGATAGCTTGTTAGGCTTGCGGCGGCCAGCGGCCGTTTGCGAGAAATTATCCGAGATGTGGCGCGGATGTTCGACTCGACGCCGGGATCGATGGGTTGGTTCGTCATACGTAGTTATCGCCCGTGAGCAATATTTGATTAGGCGGCAAAGGAAAGTGAGCGATGAATTCTGGGAGATCTTGACCTTAAGAGACTTGTTTAGGTCGTTATGGTAGATCGTGTGGAGTTCTATGTTCGGTTAGCATGGTGTAAGTTATGATAAATCCATGGGTAGTGTGAGATGGAAGTAGTAGCTTTCATGGCGTGGTAGTAAGATTGTTCGGATCGGGAGCGAGAGTTTAGTCTGAAGTGGGTCGGGTTGAGGCCATTTCGAGTCAACCGCGGCCGGAATGTGGTGGGTCGGTTGAGGTGGTCATTAGATGATAAGTCACGAGTGTTAAGCCAGTTTAGGTAACCATCGTGCGAGTTTGTGAATCGTTCGACGATGTAGTAGGGCGATAAGTCAGCCCATCTTGTCTTTTAATCGGGTATTTACTCGGCGGAGGTTATGCGAGATGTTGTATATCGGGAAGGTTGTAAAAGTGCGGGGTTCTACTTTTATTTTATGGCGACAGTAAAGCCCAGTTTCGGCTATTTCTTTTGTTTACGGAGGTTTTACGGCGGGGTTAGGAACTGGTGAGTCTCGATGTGCATTCACCCTCGGGTGGACGAACAAGCGCATTTATCGAACATTTGAGGATAGGTTCTGGGCGGTGTTTTGATTTGAGGGTAGTTGTGAGGATTATTTGCCTCTTGTTGATTGAGTATTATACTAGCTACCATTTGATGTCGGATGGTGCCTTATGAAGCCTTGTATGGCGGAAGTGTAGGTTCTTGATCGATTGGTTCGATGTCGGCAAGGTTGGATAGTTTGGTCCCTACTTGTTTGAGGATGTGGATAAGGTGAAGCTTATCGAGAAGAAGTTATTGCGGCTCGAGTCAGCGAAGTCGTGCGGGCGATCGGCGTCGACACTTGAGTTGAGTTGGCGGTGGGTCTGTGAAGTACCACCGGAAGGGTGTGACGAAATTTGGAAGAAGGAAACTTAGCGAGTACTTTGGGCATTTTGGATCATATTAGAATAGGCGGGTTGCTATAAGTTATGCTTGTCGTCCAGCTTAGGAAGCGATCGTCAAATATTCCATGTTGCTATGTTTGGAAGAGTAATCGAAATCCCTCGAGTGTTCGATTAATGATGACCAAGTTAGAGATAGTAACCAGAGATTTTGAAGCGAAGCAATAGCGAAATGTGGTAAGTATATGAGGAATAGTTGAGTGTGCGAGGAGAATGCGACAGTAAGAAAAGAAGCGAAGATGTGAAGTGTCCTTTTTATAAGTATAGATGTGAAGAAAGTATCCTTTGGACCATGGGTGGAAGTTTTTGTGTTGTTATACACGTTAGGGGTGATTCGCCGTTGGCTTGGATTGAGTTTTTGCGTATGTTATATTATGGCCATGTGTGGCATAATTGGTTTTGTAAGTATAGTAGTGAAGACTATCTGGCGCTTGTATGATTAGAGGCTTAGAAGGAACATTGGAATGAATGTTTCTAAGAGGAAGAATGTTACACCAGTAGTTCGGAGTATATATCTGAGGGCGTACATGCGAGAATCTGACGATAAAATTGGAAAGGAAGAAGGATGTGATTTTTCGGCGGAAAAGTTTCGGATTTTGTGAAGGAAAAATGTTCGTTAAAGGGGTGGATTCCCAGTTTGGTATTTGGACTTTTGGAATATTTGAGAATTATGAAATTTTATTTCCAAAATTGGTCACGTGGGGCCAGGAAAATTCTGATTTTGTGGGGCCCAGCTTTATTTTGATTTTTGGCATTACGGATATTTTGAGAAGATGAAATATTATGGGCCGAGTAGGGGCGACACGTGTCACCCCGTGTGGCCGTGTTGGCGGAGTGGAGAAGGCAGTGGGGCGTTTTTGGTGGACAAGTGGCCCGTTTTGTGGTGGCCACTTGTCCCATTTGTGGTAGCCAAATGGTTGGCCAACTACCACGCATGTACCCCATCCTCGCGTCCACTTGCACAGATCTTGGCCATTGATTTCCTATAAATACCCGCGTGTGCAAGACTTTATTTCATCAGCGTTAGAAAGTTTCAAAGCGAAAAATTCCCCTCCTCCAGTGAGTTCTCATCAAACACCCCCCACTTGGTAGAATTCTTCAAATCTTGTTGTTATTCCAAACACTTTAGCCTAAATCCCTTGTGGTATTCCAAAGAAATCGACATAAGAGCAGGAAATCTACTTTATTCATAGTGCGAAATGAAGCCTAGAAAAATCTTCATAGATTAGATGAAGTGTTAATAAGTTGTTTAGAAACTTCTAAGGGTTGCTGGAGCGGGTTGGAGGCGTAAGAATTGGAGCTAAGCGTTGCTCGGGATCGACTTAAATCTTGGATAATTTTGGGCTTATCGAGTGAGATCTTTATCCCTATTGTAATTGGATATTACATGTTGTAGTAATGTATAGTTGAGTATACTATATGTAGAATGAATATTGAAAAGTTGAAGCTGTATTTACATTGGGTGTATTCTGATGAACTTGTGTAGTATATACATGAAGTAGAATTGAACACGTCAGGTTAGGCGTGTAATCCACAGGAGTTGTTGTCACAGTAGCGGGCTGAGTAGAGGAGGAGATTTATGTAGTTACGGGGAGGTGCTGCGAATTTTACGTAAAATAAGGAATCTTGTATTTAGAATATTCTGAAGAGATCTAGAAGTTGATAGGCGTTTTATGGCGTTATAGGTTGAAGTACTACGAGTAGCGTATTACTTGAAGGGTGGAAAAGGCTAGCAAGGTTGTAGTACTTGGGCGTTTTGCTAATTATGCGATAACAAATCGCGAGGTATGTGAACCTCTTCCTATCTTTTCTAGCATGATTGTTGTGAACTATGTGAAATGCGGTTGGCGTCACGTGCTAAATGAATTTGGTTGGTTTAAAACATAAAGTGTTATAACGACTTTATGGGAAGTTTGCTATAACAACTTTATGTAGGTAAAGAAATGGTTTGTGGTTTTAAAGATAAGAGACTTGACTTATAAATGACTTGATGTGAAATATTAAGGACTTGATTTCTAAAAGAAAAGAGACTTGAGGAATTGAAGAGTTTTGGTTTAAAAGAAACACGTGGTTTTGTCTTAAATTGGTTTAAAACATAAAGTGTTATAACAGCTTTATGGGAAGTTAGTTATAACGACTTTATGAAAACAAAAGAATGGTTTTATCATTAGTTTTAAAATGGTAACTTGACTTTAAAAGGAGAAGTGTTTTGGTCTAAAAAGAAGGCATAGTATTGTCTTAATTTGGTTTAAAATGGAAAGTATGGAAGTTGTTTTGGTTTACTTAAAATGTTAGTCACTCTATTTTGATAATACGGGCATCAGGTGACCTTTGTAAAAGAAATGGATCTTTTAAAAAGAATTTAACGTACGTAGTACTTTGGGGTTAAAACACGGACTTTGGCGTAAAATGAAAGTACCTTGAGTTGTGTGTAACTTGCCTATGTTTGCGTGTGATAGCCTTGTCGTGCTAGTATTGTATTTCTATACCCGCTGCGTCTCTCGATGGAGAGTAGGCTGATTTGTTATGATCTTACTTGGAGCGTCTGGCGTTGTGGCCGGTCTGCAACACGTGATTATTATTCCATGGACTAGCTCTCCGCGAGGTTTCTTGATTCGGCGGTATCGGTAGTTGGCTCGTCTTGCCCAGAAGTCGTGGTGATTCGGCGAGTATCGGTAGTTAGCCGTACTTGCCCGTTCAGTTTTGTGTGAAGTCTCGTGATTCCGACTTAGTATGCGGAGTTAGTCTTGATCTTGCCCCGACCCATTCGTGGCGCGGTGGTATCTGGTAGTTGGCTTCGTGCCACAGGTCGACCGTGGTATGGTTATATAGATTTGTTGAGTGCGACTTTGGTACACAGTAGTTGCTTCGTACTTGCCGGTCGATTGATGATGCGGCTTTGGTATCTGGTAGTTAGCGCCGTAATTGCCGTCAGGTTTTATGACACAGTGGGACACGGTGTTCATGTGTACTCCTTGGTGTAGTTATCGTGAAGCTAGGCGATGAGGAAAGGTGTTCCACGGGCATGATTGATGTTGCGGGCATGAGACCCATAGTTATATTTGAGTGATGACTTTGAGGCGTGAGTCCACGACTTGGCGTATTGCTTACATGTATGTCTTGTAGTTTGGTTATCATATATGTCTCTGTTTTATATAGACTACTATGATTTCATTTCTGATATTTTAGTTTCATACTTGGTACTGTTATCTTGACCTCCTTGAAAGTGCGTTCATCTGCGCGAGTAAGTCTGTCGGTTGTTGATCCTCGCTCATAGGATCACTGATTGACGTATTAGGAAACTCAGTTTCTCGGAGCTTATCTTTTGGTATGTTTCCACTGAGTTGTAGGTTCTTGTACATTCGGGGTATGGCGAAGACCTGTCCGTCATAGTTGTTGTTACACTCTTAGAGTGCATGTAATCTTGTGTGGCGGGGTTGTAAAGGATGTAAGCTTTCAAATTTCTGTATATATATGCAAAAAGGCAGCGTTTTGGTTGCTTTGTTTTCTTTATCTTGTTTCATATACGTATGTTTTATTTCCATTGGTTTTCTACGATGTTGTATCACTAGGGTGCGAGGTAAGACACGATCGCGGGCGATGGTCGGTCGTGATAGCGACGGTGAGTATAGAATTGGAGAAGCGGTCCGGTTATTGACCGGCATAGTGGCGAGGCGTGGCCGAGGAAGCGGTAGCTAACCACCGAAGCGGTTCGGATTCGGGATTTTACGGTTGTCATCCACGAGTTCTATTGTTGAAGTCGAGGAGGATCGCGGAGATTTATTCGGTATTCTGACCGGACTATGTCGGTCGCGGGCCTCGGAGGCAGTCGATTATACTAGCCTGCTACAGGTTACGATATTGCGTTGGCTAGTTTGAGTCATGGGATTTGTCGAGAGGTGATGGTGCTCTTCCGGTGTTTGGGAGAAATTCAGAGGCCTTCTGGATCACTTTGCCTCGTAGGATGAGAGATCCAGCGTGGATAGATTCTTGACATTGAGGCGAGAATGGGAGGACTATCGGGAGTACAACTGTGGTTTGACTCATTGGCGGTATGCTCTTACCATTGTGGCGACATGGCGACGAGTTCATCACTATGTGATGGGGCTGAACCGTCATATGATTCTGCATCTTGGAGTGGACCTTGACCCAGTATGGATATTGCCGGGATGCGGACTTATGCACGAGGATAGAGGGCGAGAGAGAGAGATCGGCCGGACTTCGGGCGGCCCGAGGCGGGGGCAGCGAGGTTCGGGGTAACTTTGGCGGACAACCTCGGCGAGCTAGGTCACATTCCAGCGGCACGAGTGCTCGCTTCCGGTTTTACGGCGGGAGGTTTGATCGGTCGGGTTATTGAGGAAGGTCGAGCCTTGGGTTCCCGAGGCGGGTTCCCGATCGAGATGAGCCACCTTTATCTCGGTGTGGTCGATGTGGTGGTTCCGTCGTGAAGTGTCGTATTCCTCCGAGCTTATTACTCTTGCGGCCAGGCGGGGCCATTTGAAGAGAGATTGTCAGGCGAGAAGCGGCGTGGGTGGTATGGTTCGGCCGGCGAGTCGATTCTTTGAGATCTTAACTACGTGGTTATCGCCGGGCGAGGGTGTTCACGGACGGCGGGCGCGGTGGAAGTCCCGGTACTAGCGGTCCGCGAGCGCATATATTCGTAGGCGGCCGCGGGGATCGGGAGGCTTCCCACGGCGTCGTCCGCGGTTACATTATTGATTTCATCTTTGTAGCGTTTATGCCTTGATAGATCAGTTCTACGCTTGTCCTATGTGTCCCTCTTATTCTTTGGTAGAATCGGGATGGCGGTGTCGATAGAGCCTTTTGAGGTAGCTACGCGATGGGTGATTCGGTGTTAGGCGGCGGGTGTATAAAGGTTGTCAGGTGTTTATTCTGATCGTCGGACCTGTCGGACTTGATAGAGTTGGAGATAATGATTTTGATGTCGTATAGGTATGGGTGATTGGCTTCTTGTTATGCCAGCGTTGGTAGAGAAACGAGTTGGTTCGGTTCGATTTCTGGCGAGCGATTATCGAGTGGAAGAGCGGCAACGGCGTCGCCAGAGGTAGAGTTTATTTCTTACCTCGAGGCCGGGAAGATGGTGCGAAAGAATGCGTCTATCGTTTGGTTGGGTATTCGTCTGGTGAGTGCAGTTCTTGATCGATGCGGTGGTTAGGGAGTTTCGGATGTGTTCGCTGACGATCTCGGGTATCCCTCACGAGAGGAGATTGAGTTACGTATTGATATGTTGCGGACCTGCGACCTATAAGACTAGCAGTAAAATCTTTTATTCAGATGACCTTACCTGCAAGGTCTCGACCGCGAAATATTCTAAGGTTCACACTTTCCATGCCCATACATATCCTTTCAACTAACCATGCTTTCTTCGCCTTAACATGCGCTATCGAGCGTAGCACACAATAAGAAGGTCATTATATAAATGCATACAAATCTCTAGAGGTTAAGGATATACAGATCTCGCTCGCTCTGTCATAAGCACGCCTGCCGATGCATTGTAGAAAGCGATGAACACGCCCTTGACTAGGTGGGTGAGTCATTCTATTTGCATCCTTCTACTAGGCGGTTCCTCGTCATATGGCCACGACGCGAGAAAAACAAGCACGATAAAGAGCGACATTCCGGGATGGCGTCGCCCGCATCGTCTGCGAGAAAACTGAACGGCCGGCTGAAACCGTATATCTGTGAACGAAGCCACGGAGCTCGACCGGCTCGAATACCACGAGCGTCGGCGGCGGGGACCACTGCATCTTGGTGGAGGTGCATAACTAGGCTCTTGAAGTGGTCGCCTCGAAAGTTACCAAAGGACCTGTTTGTTACGGCCTCTTATCGCGATCTCGGTCGTTCGTCGACCTCTCGTGCCTCGCATCTGATGCGTGAGCTTGCGTGCGGGCAATGTCGTGCGGTGAAGAAACTACATACAAGCCTGCGCGGTAATCGTCGGCCGGTGGCGTGGCGGTGTACTCATCCTCATCTCGGCTACCCAGCGAGAACATCTGAGCTAATGAGTCGAACTCCACATTGTACTCTCTATCCGTCGCGTCTGCCTCAGCGTCAAAAATCTGTCGGCCCGAACCCTCCTCATTTGTGAGGGCAAGAAATGTGCAAGAAAAGCCGCCTTGAGAACTTCGTCATCGGTGGAAGTGCATGCTCTTCCGGGACAACTCCGAATCAAACCCGATCAATGCGATGATCACGCGGTGATCACGAACCAATACCACCGGCTACGCCTGCGAGACTACGATCCTCTCGCGATCATTTGTGGTGTCGGATAAACTCACGAGGTCATCCTCGGCTCTCGATCCATAGAACATGGCGGGCTCTGACTCGGAAAGTCGTAGCCTGTTGTTTGCTCGAGGTGAACTACGGGTGCTGCGGGTGGGCTGCTGCGTCGGCCTATCCCATGTCAGCCCACGACCACGGCGATGGCGGCCATCTCCTTGTACCCCGTCTCATGTGCTCGGTGTGGGGCCGGAGGCTCGGTGCGTAGTCTCGGCGACCGCTGCTGCGGCTCTAGCTTCTGGCGGTCTTTGTGGCGTCGGCTTCGCCGTCGGGAAGCCTTATCTCGAGCAGCCAGGGCTGCGCCTCGTACTCCTCGTATCTCACTAACGACTCCTCATTGCCTTGCCCATCTGGGCACTGGGTTTGCCTGCGCGGAGACATAAAAAGGAAGGAATCGTCGGAGGGTCCGACTTATCACCACGACTACAGGGCGCGATCTCGAATGAGAAGAATGGAAACCGATCTAAATGTCCTATAGCCTCACGATTATAGATGTAGTGCCTGACACCGATAATCAAGACTACTACTAGACACGATGCGTAGACAACTTTCAGGACTAAGCGCTCACGATACCACTTTGTCACGGCCGAACCGGGCGTGGTAGTGTCTTACCGGGCACCTGGTGATACAACATCGGAAAATCGGCGGAAATAAAAACATGAACATGAATTAAGAGACAAGATAAATAAGCAGACCACCAAGCAGTTGCCTTCATCATATATACATAAATACGAAGACAATTATCTTTTTACAAACCACACTTGTGGCGATTACTCTGAGACCTCTAAGATTTTTACAACGGCTATGGCGGACGGGGCCATGTACCACGAATGTATAAGAATCTCTGAGACTGAGATAACATACAAAGATAAGCCTCGGAGAAATGGGGCTTCCCACGCTGAGCGTGATCCTATGGCGAGGATCCACCGATGTACTTCCACTGCGGCGTGAGCAGGCCGAGAAGTCGATGCAACATGTACCCAGTATGTAAAACTATAAAGGCGTAAATGAAATCATAATAGTCATATAAAGCGAGATACATGTATGATAACGGATAAAATCGTGTCGGCCCGTCCGTGGGACTCGGTGTATAATCGGATGAAATCGTGTCCACGCCCGTCGTGGGACTCGGTGTATAATCGGATGGAAAAGCGTGTCACTGTCCGTCTCGTGGGACTCGGTGTATAATCGAGATGGAATCGTGTCCTGCCCGTCTCGTGGGACTCGGTGTATAATCAAATGAAATCGTGTCTCTGTCCGTCGTGGGACTCGGTGTATAATTAAATGAAATCGTGTCACTGCCCGTCGTGGGACTCGGTATAGAATCGTTCATAACAAATCAGCGAAGCCTCCATTGAGAGGCGAGAAGTGCGAAATCTGACAAAGGCTATCCACGACAAGCATAGGCAAGTTTCACAACAACAAGCATGGCAAGCTTTACACAACAAGCATAGGCAAGATTCGCAACAAGCGTAGGCAAGTTATACCTGACTCAAAGTACTTTCATATTATGCCAAAGTCGGGTTTTAACCTAAAGTACTCGTGCGTTAAATTCCTTTTAAAGATCCGTTTCTTTTACAAAGGTCACCCGATGCAGTTGTATAAAAATAGAGTGACTAACATTATTAAGTAAACCAAAATGCTTTCCTTTGTAAAATCAGTAACAACACTTATTTTCCAAGCGTTCAAGTTTGCCTAATTTCAAATTGAAGTTTCTCATTTTAGAAAAGGTTTAGTAGTTCGTAGTTTTAATCCTTTAAAACATAATTCTCCTTTAAGCGTTTTGAGAAACATATATCTTATATGTGAGTAGGTTATTCTTGTTTATAATCAATCTTATTAAGCGGCCATGATCTAGGAAATGTAATATCATTTTGTCGTCTTAGCACATGCGGATGGAGGTTCTCTTGGTTTTAATACCATACTTCATTATTGATACATTTTCCTTTATTAACACTGCGGTGGTTTGTCGATACTCATTACGATTTCGAAATCGGTAAAACATTATTCCTTTTAAAACCAAGTACTCATTACTCACGAATGAGGTTTCACACAACAAAATTCATATCAATACC